>JABTTQ020001858.1:600000-1160712 GCA_016081115.2 Rehmannia glutinosa | reverse complement strand
GCTTCTTCATATTCACTTGAAAATTGGAATTTGGATGAGATTTACTATTCCAAAAAAGGGTGTTTTATCTCCTATTCCACTCACAAAGCTGTGTAGATTTTACACCATGTATAAAAACTACCAAATTAAAGATAGTCTCAAAATTAATGTGGTAACTTTTATCTACATGACAATCATTTGTATCGTATAATAAGAGAGAGAACACTTTTTTCGGAAGAAGATCCCATCAGCTATTATCGACCTTGGAATTTGTCTTATTTTGTTGGGGATTTAAATTCATGCACTATAAATTAGTCATTTCTCTATGTAATATCGAACCGGTAAGAGTAGTTTTTGTATTATTTTATTGAGTACTTGAGTCAATGTTTTGTTTCTGCAAAGTTTGATTTATAACTTTATTGTTTTGGCAAACTCGTAAAATAGAAACAAATGTCCAGGGATATTTGTATTTGTAGTTTTAAAAGAGAACTGAAATTTTTATAATTAAGCTAAATCTGAAGGATAGTGTTTGTAATTAACCTAATATATAATGACTAACTATACCATTTTGATTCATTAGAAACTACACAGGTAATGAAAATTCTTGTTCAATTATGTACTTAGCTTTATAAACTATAAATCTCGGTTGGAAATCGGATAATGGTCGAGCGATTAAGACTCTCAAGCCTAGGTCAGAGATCCGGGGTTCGATTCTCAAACCCTTTCCCAAATTATGTACTAAAAAAAATACTATAAACCTCGGTTCCGAAGAAAATCATACCTCCAACTATGACATTTCTTGACGTCCTCTTGGAAGAAGCTATTCACGAACAAATGAACCAATTTCTAATTTAGGAACATAAATATGAGAAATTGTATAAGGCAACTAAAACCAAATACATTGTGCCCAAAATCCAACAACAATAACATGATAAAATGCAAAATACATTTACAAGGAATACCCACTTGGATGTGACCCCCCGCTAAAAACAATGAATTCATGTACTCGAATTTGTAGGTGGCTCGTCTTTCAAACCTTTCGTGAGCAAGTCGTAATTGATAGAGGCGAGCTGGGAAAGATTCTGTTGATCGCCAAGAAACGAAACCAAATTATAGGCAAAAATAGCAGGTGTTAGTCGAGAGCAAGAAGGCACGTAAACATCCTACTAGTTCTGTTTTGCATTAACATTATGGTTAAATTACAAAAGATACCCTTGAGATTTAACGTAATTACAGAATAATTCAGTTACGTTTCAAAATTACAAGCAACCCATTGAGGTTTGTATTTGCTATTTTCAAATATGTCTGGGTTTTTCTATAATTGACCAAAACCTCAAGGGTATGTAATGATCCCTTTTGCTTAATAAAGTACTCCCATTAGGTGCAATTTAAAAAACTACTAGTAATTTTGAAAGATAACTGAATTCTTTTGTAAATAAACTGAACCTCAAGGGTATTTTTTGTAATTAATCCTTAATAGTATGAAAAGACTTTCTTGAAGCTGTACTGCGAAACATAAAACAATATAGAAAGCACACATTGTGATTTCATGCCATCTGGACATAATTTCTTGATTATGAAATGGATGGGTGGAAAATGGTTTATTGCTATGTCCGTTGGAAAAACAGATAGATCTTAAAACTGCTGGAGGTAAGTACATCAAGTACCCACTAGACGGAAAATATATCTCGTGATATTTCATGGCTGGAGATCGGAAATGCAATCTTATTAACCCAAAAATACAACTACTCACAGTATTACCTTAAATGAGAAATTGCTGAAGGAGTAATTGATATCACAGCTTGAGTCAAATTCCGCGAGCCCCCCACATTCATCTCCTGTGTCATACCATCGAACGCAAATAAGATTCAAATTATGAAATAGAATTTTTTTTAAAATCAATAAAACTGTCAGCTCGATTTTAATGTAACGAACGAACATACCAGTTCATCATGCTTATTACTTAGGCAACTACTACTACCACTTAAGCTGCCATTTTCACTGGAATCTTGAATTCGCTAGCATTATATACATGCTCGTCCAAGGATTCCATGAGTAACGACTGGTAAAATAACTTGTATCCATTGCACCTCTGATGCAGGTACGAAGGCAGCCTGGCAGAAGTAGGAGGAAAAATTATTAGGCATCACTAAATTTGGGACAAAAAGATTATGTTCATATAATAGGTAAATGACAAAAACTATCCGTAAATTTAGCCTAATTACAAAAATCCAGTTATCTTTCAAAATTACAAATATCCCTCACAGTATTACAAAGACCCCGTTGAGGTTTGTATTTGCTTAACAAACGCCCCTTCAATAAATAGGAGCAAATAGAAACAAATATTTAGGATATTTGTGATTTTAAAAGATAACCGTGTTTTTTGTAATTAGACTGAACCTCAAGGGTATTTTTTTGTAAATAACCCGAATTTAGATGTACATCAAACCTTCTGTCTAGCAAGTGTGTCCCAGTTAATATCTCTGAAAAATGGATGCTGCTTGACCTGCATAGTAATTTTATTTCCTCAGATGGTTACATTAAAGATATGAAGAACTAGGAACAAACATTATAAGACGAATTAAAATTACCTCTGAAGCTCCTACAGCTCCGAGTCTCTGGTTAGGATCTTCAGTCAATAACCTGCCAGTAGACATCAGATAAATGAAAGGACTAAGGATCTGCAAATGTAACTTGGGAATTGACCAATCTGCTACACATTGCTCAAATTAGATTCAGTATAATTATGTAGCCAAACTACAAAAGAAGTCTAGTCTTGGATACCAAAAGACTTTAACACTGCACCAAAACTTTAAGTCTTTGACATTAACAAAAGACTCTTAATACCAAAAGACTAGTCTTGGATATTCAGAAAGAAATAGTAATAAAAACTTTAGTCTTTGATATTCACATCCCAAAAGACTGTACCATAACCAAATCTTTAAATAAGAAATATTACAGGTAAAAACACTGCAAGTCAGATATGATTTGTATGAGCACAGATGTTTTAGGATACAAATAAATATCCTTGCATCAGAATAGTAAAAATAGATGAGGTTTCTTACCGATCAATCAAATCATGTGCTTCGAGACTCATTTCATCAGGCACCCGAGGCCAAGGAATCTTGCGATTGAGAATGTTCTCGAATATTTTCTACAAAGAAAAATGAAAACAACAAGAAATATAAAGAAAAACGTTGATGAAAATATACCACCAATTGCTCATGGTGCATACAGAACATTCTATAGCACAACTAATTAAAATAAATCTATAACTAAAGTCATTTGCCTTTTATTTTGTTATTATTTTAAATAAGAGTACCATCCTACTAAGATGAAATGCAATAAGAAACAGTTTAATCATGGGACCCCAAAGTACTATCAGAAATAATTATTAGGGTAGCATAAGATGGCATTCACCACCACATATCAATTTCAAAATATTGATAACATCAAGAAAATGCCAAAATCTGAAAGAACAACTTTTATATTCCAAAAAAGGACACATTAAATATGTTAGAAGTTGAGAGTACAAAGCTGCAGGACAAGATGTCCTCTCTAAAGAAGAACTAAAAGAGAGCAAGTGCCTTTCCCACATTACATGCAAAGGCAAATATTATTCATAAAAATTTAGATACCTCTCTCCATATACACCATGTTTAAGGCCAACTCATATTATCCACCAATCACCCATATTCCTATTAAATCCTCAATATAAGTACGCTTTTTCCTTCTACAGTTAAAATGTCGAAAAATTTCCACCCCACGTAAGAATGTGAACAATACAAAATGATATAGAACGGTTAACCTAGCTTATAATCTTTCAGAAGTAGAATTCACAGTCCTATACTCTGTTCATAAACTTCTCAGGCAGAAATTAAAACGAGAAAAATTAATAAAGGAAACTACACAACACAATTCTATCAAGATGCACTCCACCGGAGGTTTGTTCAGGATACCAATTACATATACAATTACTTAAACTAAAGGAAAATAACAGAGATATCAGAAAAAGTTCAAACAGTCTAATAACCTGAGGATGTTCGGCATTGAAAGGAGGGATGCCAACAATCAACTCGAACAGAATAACACCCACAGACCACCAATCAGCAGTAAATCCTGAGGAAAGTGTTAATCAACAATATTTAACAACTGAATATAAATGGAAAATCCTCATCCAGCAAATACATACCTAACACCAAAAACATAAAACTCACTAGTGCCATAATGCATGAAAATGGCAAAAATGACTTAAGTCAACACTCAACACTATAGAATCATACACCTTAGCAACACTTTGGGCACTGAATGCAGCTACTTATTTGCTATACAACTAAGGTGAATAATATTTTTAGGTTTGGCTATTTAGAGAAAGATCTATCTAAGTTTCTAAATTACAAATACCTCCTTCACATTTGTTTTTATTTCACAAATAGTGAAAACTTCAAGGGATATTTGTAATGCCTCAAGGGGTATTTATAATTTCAAACAACAACTGGTTTCCTTTTTTTTTTTTTAAATTAGTTTAAATGTCAGGGGCAGCTTTTGTGTAATTTACCTACAGCTAATTCCTATAACTAGTAACCGATGATGCCCCAATCTCATCACAGTTTCACCCTTTTCTTCTCTGCAATTTTCGAATGGCAAGCAGCAGTGACAGGGCAATGTTACTGCTATTGGACTAGCGTGAGAACCAAAATGGTTCTAAAGTTTTTTGGTTCTTTTCGGTTCTTGGCCCTTGTCTGCTTCTTGGAAGAGTGAAGGAGTGCTATGGCTTGCATTATTTAGAGTGCTAGTTCATTTTCAATACATGACGTAATAGTTTAATCTAATCAAATTGGTACGACACCTTTCTCTAATTTAGTTAAACCATAAAGCTAATGGAAAAAGGATGCACCGACCATGCCCAGTTCCTAGAAGAATCTCAGGTGCCAAGTAGTCTGGTGTACCCACAGCCGAGCGTTTCTTACGCCTTTCTTGTTGATGCTCTGATGCAGATAATGGTGGTTCATCCTCGTCCATTAGTGATGTTCCGCTGACAGCGGGACCCGACAAATCATCAGTGCTGTTGATAAGACCCACTTTTGATAGCCCAAAGTCTGTTAACTGTTCAAATTGACAGCAACAATTAATATTTACTCCTCAGAATGAAAGCATCATTAGGTTAAGGAAAAAAGGATAAACACCAGCAGGTGTCAAGTTCCATGCGCATAACATGTTTTTAAATGGTAAACTAGCATAAAAATAATGCTTCTTCCAGTCAGAATGTCCATGATATGAATGTACTTCAAACCAGAAATGAAATTTTATTTCTGAGATTCAATACATCATAGTATAGGCATATATACAACCCCATGTAAGACAGCAATACCAACGAGTGTAACATAAGTGGAATATGACCAAAAAGAAAAGTAAAGAATATTGTGAAGCTGATGGATACCTTACTCGATTTTTTTAACAGGTGTAACATAAGTGGGGGGGGGGGGTGGAACGAAACATGAAAGGAACAGAAAAAAGAATTCTTAAGCAAAAATAACTTTTTTCACTCACTGTAACCATACAAACGGTGCAGCAACATTAGCATACTGATGTGAAATCCTTTTAAGGAACACGAAAATTAGGAGAATAATGACGCGCAAGATTGGTAAAATTTAAATAAAGCAGGCGCATTATTTAGGAAAAGCTCTATGATAAAGACACTAATCTGTGGTGCCCAGGTAACAGCACAAGCTGGGGAATTTCATACTTAATTATCAGCTGAACAAGCACTTAGAGCAGGTATACAGGATACTTTATACGACATGAAACACTGTAGAATAACTAAATAGCAGAAGTCTAGTCAATTGTTAGCTCTCAAAGAACAAACCACACAACCTACCATCTAAAGTTTGAAAACCTGTCTATTTTACAATTTCTTTCAAATGTCCTGTTGAACTTTATGCCAATTACATAATCGAGAAGGAGTCCAAGATGGAATCATAAAGCACTGGAACTACCCACAAAAGCAAAATCCAGAGTCTAGATATGAATAAGTGCACTTCTAGGTATTAATGTAGAAAGAGGCAGAACAAGAATAGTTATGATAAGAAAAAATGAAAGAAACAACCTTGATATGTCCATCATGTGCAATCAACAAATTGTCAGGCTTCAGATCACGATGAACCACGCCAAGAGAATGCAAATATTCCAAAGCAAGCACCTAGCCATCAATTGCATGTGATGCTGGTGTTTCAGTCACCATGTAACTCAAACAATGAGGAAAATAGAGCTGGAAAAAGCCATCAACAGAAACTTACAACTTCGGCTATATATACACGAGCAACATCTTCATCTAGGCAGCCTAGATTTCTCAATAATGAATAGAGATCTCCACCATTCAAGTACTCCATTACAAGATACAGATTTTCACGACAAGTGAATGAATAGAAGAAGCGGACCTGAGACATCAGTGTTAAAATTAAAAGGAGATGATCATAAAGAAGACAGAGTAAAAGCATTGACTGCTACGAAGGCTCACCACAAAAGGATTGCGAACAGATATCAGTATATCACGTTCTGCCAAAATACTCTCAACTGCATTCTTGCGTATCATATCTGCCTTCTTAAGAACCTGAGAACACATAAATTTGGCAAGTCATCCTATGTGTTCAACTCGTATTTATCTCTTGGTTTTTTTTTTTCCATTTTTTACATATAAATTAAGCTTGTCTTCACATGGTAGTAAGGTGTACCAAACAGATAACTCAAAGAATTGTCTCTCTTTTCTGGGTTGTCAACTATTATCAAAGGCCACAGCAAAATTTCATCTCATGCAGACACATAAGTAAATAATTACAGTAAATATTAAATGGACAAGTTCATCATGTACCTTTATAGCAAACAGATCTCCAGTTGTTCTCTTTTTTGCCAAGAATACCCGACCAAATGCCCCGCGACTAATTGGTTTTATAATCTCGAAGTCATCTATCGAGGTACGGTCTTTGGAAGAATGTACGGGGCTACTTCGCAAACTACGTAACACATCATCTTCCAATGGAGCATCTTCATCAATTACAGTGCTGGTTATATCAACCTTGTCGTCATCAACTAGTTCACATAGTTGTAAGTACTTTTCCCTGGGTGTTTGAATAAAGTGTCAACATGAATGCTCCAAAAACTAATTTACTATACTTTTCAAATAAAACGATCACTACACCTGATTAATTTCTCTATACGAGCTCCAAATGTTTCTACCGTCAGTGAATCGAACTTTCTACGATCTATGACAACTTTCAAGTCTTCAAGACAAGAGAGCAGATACTGCAAAGATCGATCATCATCCAGGGGTGTATTTGCTACACATCTAGCAATATCAGCAAGTTCATTCATCTGCATTATGGACATGATTCAAAGGAAAAATTCAAAGTCAATATGATATTCATATTATCAACAGCAATTGATTCCAAAAGTATGATTCATCATTTGATGAATAAATGAAAATACTCAATATAAAAATACATTACTAAATTAGAATAAAATATTTCTTAAAATAGTATTTCTTGTTGTATTGAAACTGATTTCTCATCCCGGATATAATGAGACAAACGGGCTCTATATTACTGAGGGGTAGGTTTAATAACATTTAAGGATCATAATGTAAACACTTGTGCAAGTGGAGAAAATAAATAAACCATCCAATGCAGTCAAGTATACACTTCATTTTTGTTTGTGAGGTTGGTTTCATAGATTACAAGACAATAATCTATGACCAAAACCACAAGTTGGAAAAAGAAAATAAAAAAAAGGAGAAAAAAAAGAGAATTAAGCTTGTAAAGAATACACTAATAAGTCTTCGTCTAATTGCCTGGAAAAGATAGAGAAGGGGATAAGAGACAAGTACAAAACCATCAATAAATGTATGAGAATAAGGGGAGTGTTTAAGATTTTTAAGTGATCCATTTCCAATCATTTCTGCAGTACCAGTTATTAAGGACAATTTGATCCCTATAGCAAAAATAGCACCTCAGCCTGCGAGAAAACATGATATTTGATACTTCAGACACATATATCAAATTTAAAAATTAAAATAAATTAAAATAAAAAGATGATTGGTGTAAACATGATATTTGAGTGCATCAGTTGTCAATTCCAATATCCAACCAGCCTGAGGCGCATAGTCCCATTTGAATAGTAAAAGCATGGGGTCGATGTCAATCTCTACCCAATCACTACCCAGATGCAATCCCAAATATCACACAATACAGCACAATCCACAATGCATTAAACCATCATTTAATTCACAAAATAACAAGAAATTGACCTGATCACATAAATTAGTGCTAAGTTCTCCCTTTCGAAGTAGATGTGGAAAGAATACAGGTTAAGCTAAAAATGAATTCACAACAAAGAACTCGGAACTCGGAAGGATGCTTCACATGGTTAGATTAATAACTTATTTTGCTACAATAATTACATATCACCTAAGAGGCGAACTACCGTCGTGAATTATACATGCTAAAGTTATTGGCACATGAAAATGAATTAGCTTGGATATACCTGAGGAAGATCGCCGTGTTCCGAGAAAGCCCCTTTCCCGGACAAAAGCAAGTCAATCGGGCTCGTTCGGGGTGTCATCAACGGTGACCTAGGAGTCATGCTGCCTGCTGATGATGTTGTCATTCCTTGATCAGACTTTGGACCAAATCGAGTTCTACATGACATAGACGGTAGGACCTTCATATCATCTGCGGCAGTGTTATTATCTGCTTCAGCCAAACAATCTAGCATATCTTCAGAGCCTCTGCGGACCAGTCACTATATTTTGGAGAAAGAAGCTCTGACTCTTCAGTCACACTCGAGTTTGATACTTTAGCACCATCGGGGCTCCCAGCAGCATGTTGTGAGTCCTTCACTGAAAATGATTCCATCAGTTTTTCAAGAGTTTCAGCAATTCTCAAGAGGCGCTCATTCACCCTTAGACCCTTCTGATCACATCGATCAGCAATTGCACATATTCTAGAGTGGTCTTCCACATGCAAAGTAGGAACCTCTTCCTCACAAATGCGACATATTATTGAACTTTCATCAGATATACTTGGCTGATCTCCCCAGTAGCCCCAGGAAACTTTGTGTTGGTGCTTTGGCACTGGGGGGGAGGGCCCATGTGAGTCTTTAGAAGGAGGAAGCTCAGGCACCTTGGCAGTAGCTAGCTCAGCATCATTGATTCCACTTCGATTAACTAATATTCTTGCAGCTTCAATGATATTGTCATTTTGCTCCTCCTTAACTGCAGGGGCTTCTTTGGGGCTTTTTCCAGAAGGAGAAGGAAATTTCTTCCAAGATGCCATCCGATTTCTACCAGCAGTTGATTCCAGGTTTTTGTGGTTTCGCAAGTGAAAGTTGAAAATTTCCAGGTCCAGCATGGTCTCTTTTCCAATCTGATTGCTCTTGACTGTACGACTTCCTCGTGGAGGGGCCCTTCAAAGCTTTTGCATCCGCGGACATTTTTCCATCCTTTTCTGGGCCTGGAGGAACTTGTTTATCTGCAGACTGAAGCGATTGACGAAGATGAAAAACATGTTCATCCTCAGCCAACCCACTTTCCTTATGAAACTGCAATAATCTAGTACATCTGGTGAGTATAAAAGCATTCGTGTATGAAGCTGCTTTAACATGCCCATAGGAAGCTCTTGACGCTCTGTCGTCCAACTCTTGCACTATGCCTTCACATTGAAGCCAAAATTCTCCAGGAGAAGTCATAGCACAGCTCCTAGCCAGGACCAGCAAGTCCTCTATAGTCTCTTGCCAATCTGGATGAGTTTCTGCATTCTTTTCTAGAATTCCAACCAGATCTGCTGCAAAAATATGCAGATCGGAGTCCACTTCTTCCTTTGCTTTGTCAAATTTTGTCCGTATCATAGCTAAAACTTCCTGTTGCAATTTCAAGATAATCATGAGTATCCGTAATAAGAGCAAAATTTCACTCATTAGGAATAATTGCGTGTAAAATCTAATTACCTCCAAGTTATTTAACCTTTTAGGTTTCCAAAATGGGTAAGGACGCACACCTTTGGAATTCAATTCATGAGAGAAACTTTTGATATCACCAGGAAACCTCTTTCTAGGCGCACTTGTAACACGGAGTATAGCTTGAAAGCGTGGAGATTCGGACTCTTTTGGATTGTCACATTCATACGATGCCTACAAAAAATATTTGAAACTCAGCTAGTTTATACATACAATTACAATCCAAATTTAATTGGAAAAAATTACGAAGTTGTATGCTATATAGCATCAAAGAAAATACACCTTTTTACCTTCATCTCTGGAGTACATGCATCTGAATTCCTGAGAACTCCAGAATCACCCCATGATGAATCAAATTGCCCTGAGTTAGCCAAGTGAAAATCATGAATGCTGAGGTTTTTAAGTTACAAAATGCTTTCAGCATTTTTCTTTGCTTATATTCATACCCCTAGCTTGTATTGTATGCTATATTCCGGTTGCACATAATATTATGTAACTCAGAAGGCCAAAAATCCATGTCCATTTCTCATATGCATCATCATTGATGACACTCAAAATAAGTTTGAGTACGATGACATGAGTGTGACAAAAAGGAACAAAATTATCGAGATAAACTCAATAAGATAATATATGAAGAAGATTGAAAGAAAAAGAAATTACGAGTGGAGGCATATTTCTGGCTTGGCAGGCAACTAAGGTGCTGAGAGTGTGAGTGAATAAACATATAAAATGAAGAAGAAAGAAAAACAATGGAAGAAAATACTACAGGGTGTGAATTTGGATTTATTTTAAATGCTTCAGACAAGTGTTCACCAGTGAGCAAATGGGGATTACATTGCTAGTGTAGCTTGTTGGGTCTTTTTGGTGAAATTATTTCTCAACTACTGGTTTTAACTCTATAATATTGAATGATGGGAATTAAGGTTCTCAAGATTTTTTCATTAGTTATCTCCTAAGAGTAAATCTATGCTAAAGCATCTGTAGAAAAAATTAAAAGCAACTGTGGAAAGTGCCCGAGGACATGGATGACTAACAAGATAAAGCTTGAGTGACAGAGACTTGCATTGTCATCTTGCTAATATCTCAGACACCCAACAAAAGGGGAATGCTAATATCTCAGACACCCAACAGAAGGAGACAAAAATAGTTTACACAAATCACTATCATTTCTCCCAGCAGTGCATATTTTTATCCAAGTCGGGCATGCTGTAAGCTTGTGCACAATTGACCATCCCGTATAAACTTTGTTATCTTACTATGGAGAGGAATTAGATTCTCATGTAAGCTTCACAGAATATTCATAATTGCCCTCTTTATATTATTACTTCTTCTTTCTTATCAATCACATTCTCCATTACTCCTTTTCTTTTCCTCAGAAAACATGTTGTGCACTATTAGAAAGTTTTTTTGAAGAATTCAAAGATATTATTATAAATCTTGGATCCTACAGATATCATAGCTCTTGAATTTTATCTGTGTGCAATTAGACTCAGACTCCAGATCGAGTCCAACAAAAAGAGCTGAAGTTTCATGTCTGGGCATTACATCTCCAGAAAATCGTCTCCTAGAAAAACTTCAAACTATTTTAGTCATATCTACATATGTCACCCTAATTCACCAAGTTGCTTATCTTCCAAAACCCAGAATTGAAAAACTTCATCTGTCAGATTCCTTCCACTAGGTCCCTCAAGCTCTCACAAATCAGACAATGATTACAGCATCCACATTAATCGCCTGTTAAATCCTCCGATCTTCTCTATAAACATTTAACTCTAAATGAGGAGTAAAAGAGATGTTTCTGCTAACAGCAAGATGTTATCATTTACTCATTGTTATGCATTTATAACACAATACAATGTCTGTTGAATTTCTGATTTAAGGATAAGCATCAAAGCATACTATGCTTCTACAGAATGTCTTAAACTGGCGTGAAATTTGCGGTTGAATATTTGTAATGAGTGGTTAACCCCAACCAAACTTAGACGTCAAAACTAGTCTAGTTTCTTTCAAGCATGGTGTGGCATGATTTCTACAGTGCTGCAAATATAATGCTACTGAGAAAATATTGATAAATCTTTAGCTCGTCCAACAAAACAAATGCACTTTTCCTTCAATTAGGATAACATTAGCCAGACACTTCAATAATTGTCTCAGACAGTCAGACTGCACTTTTCCTTCGATTAGGATAACATTAGCCAGACACTTCAATAATTGTCTCAGACAGTCAGACTAAATTCAATGCATATATATATATATATATATATATATATATATGTGTGTGCACGCGTGTGTGTGTTTTCACCAATTAATATATCGAGTTCACCTATTTCAAAACCCATTTCAGTCATTTTCTCACCAACTAAAAAAACATGAAACCGTCATATTATGAAGATCCTAAAATGAGGAAAATATAGAATTATCCTGATATAAAACTATGTTCGATTCCATCAGAATTACTTCTCTCAGAGCTGAGTAAAAAAATGTGCAAAAGATTAAGGTGCACCCTTTAACTTGATCTAAAAATTAAAAGTATTAATCAACGGACCAGCATTAAAGCACATATAATTTGTTAGTATGACAGAAAACCTACTAGTCACACATTTTCTACATATAAGAACAAAATCCCAACGTCGTGGATCATCCCTCATTGCAAAATTCTAATTAATTTCCCAGCGTATGACCAAGTCAAATCATACATTTTTCTCAGCCACATTATACAGACATTCAAATTACACCAATAATTAATCCTAATACTATGTTTTACTGGTTCCGCACCAAAAATATAGGCATATAAACATCAATTAACAAAACTACGCCAATATGATTGAGGGCACACGTAAACTAACATACTATACATAAACTAGAACACTGATCATAAAGAAGCATACCAGCAGCTCCAGACGATGATTCTGCATTCTGGAGCCGTGATCGTTCCTGAGCCTGGAATACATGCGGGCTCTGGTCCCTCGATGCCCCACTCTCCGTCGACATATTATCTGAATTACTCCCATTATCCGCATTTTCAAGAAACGATTTATCCTTCTTCTTCCTACCACTGAAAACCCCATCACTTACACCAGCGCCGCCAATGCCTCCCAATGGCTTGGACAAGTTACTAGCACCCAGCGCAACTCCTTTTTCTCTACTCCCAAAATTAAAGAAACTCTCCTGCGGCAACGGCCCTGATCGTGTCTTTATCTTGTTCAACCCTAACGATGACGCCACTATGGGCGACACAGACAACGAGGTTGCCGCCGCCGCCTGAGGCGGCGCTGCCTCCTCGGATTTCTTCAACTTGGACGGAGACAATGAAGAACTCGAAAATCCGGAAGTGGTTTTACTTAAATTGAGTGTTTCTTTGCCTTTGGAGGAGTTTTTCTTCTTCAGAAGGCTTTTGGCCGCGCTTGTCGGAGTGCTAGCGGCGGGGGAGCTGTCCTTGGAAATGGAGGGTGATAAGGATTTGGGCTTTTTCTTATCGGATCGGATCGGCGAATTCGAATTCGACCCGAGAGATCGAGGGCTGTTGGAGGATCCATCTGGGCTTGAAGTGTCTGATTTCTTCGAAGAAAAAAATCTGCCCTTAAACACCATTTTCAGTGCTTCTGATTTCTCCTTTGCAGCTAAGTTTTACAGGACAAAAATGGGAGTATACTGCAGGGATGAAACTGAATCAGCAGTAGTAGAAGTAGAATCCATGGATATTGACAGTGATGAGCTATTTTTTTTTCCCTATTTTTTAGTGCGTGTGTGGTATGTGTGTGTTTTTTTCTTCCAAGTTGAACGGTTTTGGAGAATATGGGGATACAGAGAAAGAAGTGGGGTTGATCATTCATGTGAAGCAACCACGAAATCAGTCTGACTGTATTAATAAAACTATATCTATATATGTATGTATAAATAATAAATTATATAATAATATGTGTACTCAAAAAAAAATTATTTTTCCTAAAAAAATATTTATAAATAAAATAAGACATAACAGAGTAATCCAGGTAAATAATAAACAGTAGAATTATTATACGTAAAGCTGTCAAAACCAAATCGACCCTAATGGGCTGGCCCGACTAATCAGGTATTAGGACCAGCTTGGGCTGTGATTTCGTAAGCCCAAAAAAAATCGGGCCTATTTGGCTCGGCCCAGTATATTTTATATGTATTTTTAAAGTATGGGTCAGACTTGGGTTCCAAAAACGGTGGCCTGATGGAATTTGGCCACGCCCTGACCCGGTTTTTTCGTTTGGTCTGGTGGGCTAACATCGACCGACCCATTATACACCTCTAATTATATTTTTATTTTTATTCTTTTTTGAAAAGTACACCTCTAATTATAAGTGTGTAAAATTCACACAAAATTACACAGTCATATGTATATTATGTACATATATTGTTAGTCCAGGTGACTACGATAATCTAGAGGGGGGTGAATAGATTATGCCGATTTTTCGCAAATCGCCATCTTTTTCGAATGAACACGTAATTGACAAGAATGTAAATGCGGAAATTAACCAACACTCGATGATTTATAGTAGTTCAACCCACCTAATCTACTACCACCCCGGTATATCCGAAGTGGATTTCAAAAAGAAAAAAAAGATTTTATTAATTAACACAATTAATACAATACCATCTTTGAAGATTAACACAAACTTCTTACAACACCTTCAAGGAGATTACCACAATCTTCCTTCAACACCTATGAAGAGTACCACACTCTTCAACACCTAAGATCACCCAAGTATGTTCTTACCACAAGAACACTAACAAGGATATCTTGTTTGGGATGATAGAAAAATTCAAGATTACAACTCAATAAATGAAGTATACAAACTTTGAGAGCAAGTGTAATCAAGAACAAAAAGCCTAGACCTCAAGATTATGCAAGTGCAAAAACTTAGGCTATTACAACAAGAATGTAAAGATGAAAGCTTTGAGAATTTTGCAGATTTCTTGTTGTATTGTATGCTTGTATATTATCTTGTGTCTTCAAATCATCCTCTATTTATAGGAGAGTCTTCAAGATTGGATCTCCAACATAGGCTCCTCCTTCTTCACTTTTGTCTACAAAAAGAGGATCACAAGATGTGGAAATATTGGAAAAAATTCAAAAGCAAATCTTGCTGACAAGGATTTCAAACAACATAATTTTGCTGTCACAAAAATACATAGGGCGATCGGTTGCCCTGTATAAGATTTCGAACGTTTGAAATAAAATAGTGCGATCCGAGACAGGTTGCAAGGGGGGTCGACCGGTCAGAGGGGGGGTCGACCGGTCGCCCAGGGGTGCGACCGGTTGGTCCTCCCCTGGACCGGTCCCCCTCTTCAATTTTTTCAAGTCAGGAGGTTCTGTTTCAATTTGTGCGATCTTCAGGTACCGGTCGACCTCCAAATTGAAATATTGTCCGATTTTTATCAAAAATAAACTTCAAAAAATACCCAAAAAAATTAGTAAAAATATTTTAAATCACTTGAGAGTATTTGAACAACATTTATAAACATTGTTTTGGTGTAAAAATCAATTAACACAAAAACATTAAATATGTTGTCCAATTTTTTATCGAATAATAAACTCTAAGAAATACTCCAAAAATTAGTAAAAACATTTTAAATCATTTAGGATTATTTTGAACAACATTCATAAACATTGTTTTGGTATAAAAACTCATTTAAACATAATCATCAAAATCTTGATAAAAACATTTATCTAACATATATATGGTGGATACATCTATTGTATTCATTCGGGAATACACTAAATAGGCCTAGAGATGTTAAACGGGCCGCGGCTTGTTGGCTCGGGACATTTAAACCGAAAAAATAGGGTTAGAGTCGAATTATTTTGGCCCGTTTAGATCTGAGTCTTTTTGGCCTGGACCGTTTAAACCGAAAACCGTTTAAGGCTAGCCTGCTATTTTTACTTTTTTACAAATAAATATAATTCTAATATTTTTTATACCTACTTTTATTACCGATTACTAGTAATTTATTTTTCAAGTTCACATCTCCCTCATCTTTAAGTTTAACTTCATTAAGTTTAACTTCATTAAACAAGCTATAAATTATTGAAAAACTTTATTTTTATTTGTTTTATTTATTACTTCATTCAGTTTTTCGATTTTTATTCTGAATAAGAAAATGTCACGTAGTTTTATTAGATATCCATATTTCTAAATGGTGCTAAATCTAATTTTATAATTTTATTAATGCAAAATAGTTATAAACTATGCATGACTTTTTTTTAATAATAAATAGATTAACTTTAAATATTAAACTTAAATGTTACATATGCTCAAGTTTAAAATTTTAGATTTAAATATCTAATTTTAAAAAAATTAACTTATAGTCATATAAGTAATTAACCACCAGTCATTTGGCCTAGTGGCATCACTTCCTCCAATGTATGGGAGGTCAGAGGTTCAATCCCTAGCGAAGTGTGTGTGCGTAACTTAAAAAAAAAAAGTAATTACATAAAAGGGTTGATGTTGAGTAGCTTTAGTTATTATTATTTTATTTTCAAAATTTAGATCATAAAATATTTAATTTTATAAGTTTGTTATACAATGTAATTAGAAATTTTGCATGAATTTTATTATAACGAATGTTTTAACTTAAAATGTTAAACTTAAACGTTATATATATTTGGGTTTAATTTTTAAATTTAAATATATATTTTTTAATTTTTTGACTTACATACCAATAAATGCTTTGCTTAAAAGCCCGCTAAGGTTCGGTTAGTTCCAATATCGTCGACTTTTTAATCTTGACCCGTTTAAATTTGCTCGCAAAGAAATGACCCTATGCGCTAGGCCACCATTTAACATCTCTATGAATAACATCCATAAGACCCAAATTATATATGTATATGTATATATACATTACATATATATTTTGAAATGTACTTAAATGTTTTTTAAAGATAATTCTATACCAACACTAGTGGTGATATTTTTATTTCACCAATTTAAGTTGAGTGCCATTTGGCACTTGCCAACAATAAACAACTCATCTATCCAGGTACATTACTTTTATAAGAAAAACAAAATAAAGTTCTTGTGACGTTATATAATAAATGTGTGTGGATGACATGACATATTTATTTATTACTCAATCCATGCTAAATTGACTGTCTCAAAAAATAATATGTATGTCTGCCCACATTGCTATTTCTTCTTTATTAAAATCATAAACTTTTTGTTAAAGAAAAAGTTGATAGTAGAAAGATTATTCCTAAAAAATTTTACTATCTTAAAGTTTTAAACCGTGAAAATATTTCCTCACCTGCAAAATAGAAGTATTATTCCTCTCTCTCTCTTTTTTTTTTCCTTTTCTTGTCTAAATGAAACCATGTCAATAAGATAACATAATATTTTCATAAATATGTCTAAAAGAATCTCAATATTTCGTCAAAAAATTGATAGCCATGTTAAAATATTTGGAGCATATTAACAAACATATAGTTATAAATTACAAATTACAAAATAAAAGGAGCAACATTTGGATATTATTTTGGATAATTTTGCAATGTCCACTCTTTCCATATTTCATGGACCCTACTAAAGTGGGTTTAACTTTCTTGTTTTTTTTTTTTCGGAAAAGTGGGCTTAACTTTGTAGTGGGCCATAAATTTGGGTTGGGTGCTAATTCTTGATAGAATTAATGTTGGGCCCTAAAATGTAGAGGGAATTGCAGCCTCATGCCCAATTGCAAGGGAACTAAAGTGGGCTTATTTTGATTTGATTTGAATTAATTTTCGACGAAAATTTTGAGTATTTTCAGTAATACTATTTTGAAAGTAATTCTGTGGCAGGATTGGGCCATGATATATAGAGTATTGTAGATTTGGACATTTGGAGTATAACCAAATGGGATCCTTCTAAGAAACACTACATGGTTGGCCCAAAATGAAAATCTTGAGTCAATTGGATATCCAATATGGACAAAGTTGAATATAGGAGAAAAACATACTTAAAAATGAAAAGAAAAAAAAATGGGTTGACCCAACTCATGTTTGACATGCCCAATTTTAAACCCCTTCAATTTCTAACCCAATTAATATAACCAATTCAGTCATAGAAGGATGTGCTTCCTTGGCTATTGACCTGGATTCAATCCTGCATGAGTGTGTGGGTTCGCTCCCATATTATACTCCTAAAAAAAAGAGCGAGTACCTATATAAATAAGATTTATTTTTTCTACAAAAGAAAATGATTCAATGTATTCGTAAAATAGACAAACCTAAAAGAGAGTGAGTACCTATATAAATATATTGATGTTTTCTACAAAAGAAAATGAGGGGACAAAGGTATCTTTAGGAAACAAAATCTATGTACTGATGAGGAATTTATTTGTTAATATAGTCCACTTTTAGGTAGTAGAGAGGCAACAACTAGAGATGCATGAAAATCATACAATAATAATAATAATAATAATAATAATAATAATAATAATAATAATAATAATAATAATAATAATAATAATAATAATAATAATAATAAGATTCAATCTTAATTAGGAAGAGACCAGCCATAGTGAGGTCTCAAGGTTAAACATTGTCACTTGCACCCAATTTGTCACTTTGCACCCAAAAGATAAACCTTTATTCCCTTCCTCACAACAAGAGAAGTTGTGTTTTACTTTCTTTATCCTTGTAATCTTCCATTTGTTCCCTCTGCCTTTTCATGTTCCCTCGCACACTCAATAGTTTTTGCTTTACTCTCTTTTTATTTGTTTCATTGTTTTAATAAAAAAGTAATTACTATATTAAGATCTTATATCCTACCTTAGGTGATATTTCTTTTCTTAATTATTTCAATGACATCAATACAGGTAGATGTGTCAAACGGGTCAGGCCAGGCCGGGCCGCCGGGCCAAAAGAAAAGGTCGGGCCGGACCAAACAATACTCTATCCATTATTTTTTGAGCCCATCCCATCACAGTCCACAAAAATATACTGAAAAAATCGGGCCAACCGGGCCGGACTGATTTTTCGGGCCTAAAGGGCTAGGCCAAAAAAGTCGACTCATTTTGGGCCTTTAAAATTAGAGCCCAGTCCAGTGTTTTTACTAGGCCGATTGGGATGGCCCACCGGCCGGACTAAAATTAACAGCTCTAAATATAGATATGTGTGCATTGATAACATTATTTTGTATACTTGGCAGCGGATCTAAGGGTCAAGTGGGGTTGTTACCCCCAAATTTTTTATGTTTTTAATTTATACCTTATTAGTTACTATAGGTTTATATTTATGTATAAGTTAGGAGAATATTTAACTGCCCCAAAATTTTTGAGGAAAAATTTTTATAATTGTCTTCAAAAATAGATTCATTGTTTCGTCCACAAGCCTTAAATTCTGTGTCCCCCAAATGCTTGACGTGTAATAGTGATATTGAAATAAGTGCTGAAAGAATGAATGATCCCACTTTTTAATTACTGGTCTAGTTATATTTTACGAGAATGATATAAGAGTGTCGTGTCATTTAAAATGTCCAAAATGAGCTAACAAATCTATAGTTATCATCTCATGGAACGTGGACCTATCACTACAACTTCAATAAAATATGCATAAGATTGATGAAAACCTTTGTACAACAATATGATTTTACTTTGAGAGGAAGATTTTAGATTTATAAGTTTATGATTAAATTAATAATAAACATAATGTTGAAAGTACATTAACCTTACCCATATAATTGGGACATGCAGCATGGGTTTGTTTTCCTTTTTCACTTCTTTTCATCCCCTTTCTCTTTTTCTTTTTGGGTTTCAATGTGTTAAACTTTTCTAAGAAGGATAACCTTTTTAGTCTCCATGTGCCACCATCAACAAAGTTCAATAAAATTTAAATACGTGGACAAATACAATTTATTTGTGTGTAACTACATAAAACACTTCAATTAAATTTACATGTCATTTGATAAGTAGCAAACAAATTTATTATTAATAAATTTGAGCTATTTATTTATTTTTTGTTTTGGTTTGTCAAAATAACGTGAATTTGTAGTTCTTAATTACATTGTTACAGTCATTTTTACATTATTTTTTTCACAAATTAATTGTATATTGCAATGACTGATATTTAATTTTTCGGCGTTTAATGAATCACTTTATAAATGTGAAATCGCCATATATATTGGGAGAATGAGGGAATGAGGGGTTGCCACATGTCTGGAATAGTAGAAGATAGCAATTTAAAGGATAACAAATTTGAAAGATAATGTAGATATAATCCTTGATTTTTGGATTATTTGTTATCATATAAGTTTGTTATCTTTCAAAAATATTGTAGATAGAGTCACCACATAGATAAATATAAAATCGTCATGTGGAATAGAGATACTAAAAAATTGACACATATCCAAAATTAGTGAGGTGGTGACATGTGTCAACTTTGTTTTCACTTTTAGTATATATGATTTATATATATTTCAGTACAATTTTCGTTTATATAGATTTGATGGGACGATGTGACTGTCAAATTTTTTATGTTTTTAATTTATACCTTATTAGTTACTATAGGTTTATATTTATGTATAAGTTAGGAGAATATTTAACTGCCCCAAAATTTTGAGGAAAAATTCTTATAATTGTCTTCAAAAATAGATTCATTGTTTCGTCCACAAGCCTTAAATCCTGTGTCCCCCAAATGCTTGACGTGTAATAGTGATATTGAAATAAGTGCTGAAAGAATGAATGATCCCACTTTTTAATTACTGGTCTAGTTATATTTTACGAGAATGATATAAGAGTGTCGTGTCATTTAAAATGTCCAAAATGAGCTAACAAATCTATAGTTATCATCTCATGGAACGTGGACCTATCACTACAACTTCAATAAAATATGCATAAGATTGATGAAAACCTTTGTACAACAATGTGATTTTACTTTGAGAGGAAGATTTATTAATCTAATGATTAAATTTATATTAAACAAAATGTTGAAAGTACATTTACCTTACCATTGGGACATGCAGCATGGGTTTGTTTTCCTTTTTCACTTCTTTTCATCCCCTTTCTCTTTTTCTTTTTGGGTTTCAATGTGTTAACCTTTTCAAAGAAGGAGATACCCTTTTTAGGGTGTGAGTGGTTGTGAGAAATTTTTCAAAATTTTATTTTTGAGAGAAAATTTTTTAGAGAGTGTGATTGTTTGTGAAATAAGTTAGTTTTTTTTAAAAGAAAATCTCATTTCTTTTTAAAATTAACTCATTTTTCTCTTTTATTTTCACATTTCCCAATACCCAATTATTATACTATTTATTTCTCTCTCATCCTCCCATTAATTTCTTTAATTTATCACAATTTTATTATTTTTCTCTTAATCTTGATAACAAAAGGTATAAAATGAGATCCATATTTCTTATTCTTGGTTCAATTTTTTATTTTGTATTCAATTTTCTTACATTATGTTTTACATTATATTATTTCCACAAAAAATTCCACAAACAATCAATATCTCTAAAAGATTCTCCATTACATCAACACAATTATTATTTTTTCTCTATCCATTCTACTTTCATTTTCAAAAAAATTTTCACCACTATTCACTCAGGAAATGAAAGTGAACGGAACGAAAACACAACCAATCACAGCCTAAAGTCTCCATGCGCCCCCATCAACAAAGTGGATTATTTCATATGATTTATGAAAGACAATTAAAACACTCAAAATAAACAAAAAAATTCCCATTATACACAAGGAATTAAATTTCTTGGATATAAACAATAATTGTACTTTTGATTTTCTTAAGGAAAATACGAACGAATTTATATATTTTTCAGTAAAATTTATGTTTATATAGATTTGATGGGACGATGCGATTGTCTATGTTAGACTTATCTTTCCGTCCTTTATATATGTATTTTGCAAGATCCCATATAATTTGTTTTGATTGTGTTTGCTATTTGAGACAACAATTAAACATCAAAATTGTACAATTGTCTATGATCATGGTAATTTATGAAATGAAAAAACAAACAAAAAGGAACATTGGTAACATGGTGAAAAGGAATAAAGATACACAAAGGTGACAACCCAAGAAAGGCCCTCTCTTTGAAATGACATCTACTTTGCCAAGAAGGATCTATAGATAATAGAGTTGCAGTCTTTTTATCTTATATATAGGTGTAAAATCAACCCCCACCCCACCCCACCCCACCCCCAACAAACCCTAATCATCAATGTATAAAAAAGATGGGCCCAATAATTTTGGATTCAATCACTGAGTATATTTGTTTTGTATTTGGAATTTCTTCAATATTTGTTTGGAAATATTATATATTTGTCTTGTATCTTTATTGAAAATAAGTTATATTACATTAATACAATGAAATTTATTTTTATGATTGTATCTATTTATTATTTTACATTAAAAAATATACAACATTAAAAAAGTTGCAATATGACATCACTGACCAATTACAAAAGCATACGAGATGTGATATTCTATTTCAGGATGGTATTTCATATCATGTTCCACTACACGGATGATTGTCACGTGTATAGAAGTTACCATATTAATTTTGGAGCATGAATTAAGCCTAAATTATTGGATTTTAATATGGTAATTTATATACACGTGACAATTATCATTCGTGTGGTGGAATAGGAAATGAAACATCATACTAAAATAGAAGATCCCATCTGAAATCGTACCTGAAATGGCATATATAATAAACTTTGTCTCCATTATAAACACAAATCGAAATTGATATATTTTTATGGTGATTTTTGGATTGAGGAGAATGTAATGATTACACTACAAGAAAGTTTCAGTTGCCGACATAATTTACTGACAAATTATTTAGTCAATAAAATTTTACAGTTACATACAAATAAAAAAATATTATTTTTTTCCAAATTATACCGAACAATTATAAAAAAAAAATCACCAAAAAATTTTAAATTTACCGACAACAAAATTATAGCTATTTACAAATAAGTTTATATTTTATTGGTAAATATTTTATGTACAACGACTTTCCCGTACTTTACAGTCATCTTATACTTAATTACATATTTTTCTGTAGGTAAATTGATTTTTTTTGTAGTGTAATATTTAACAATTTATTTCCAATGGAGACAATAATTCATCCTATCAAATATTTGTCGTTCCAAAAATTAATCACCTCATGTAATCAAATATTCTAAATAATTATTGTTGCTAAATTTTGATGTTTGAGCATAACGGGGTTAAAAATGATTTTGTCTCTATAACAATTTATTAGATAAAATAGATTTTAAGATACAACTAAATTAAGAAAGATATATCGAAGAATGGCACTATGACAGAAATGTGATGAGGAAACAGACCATGTGGGTGGGGTGACACACTTTTAAATCCAAAAAGAGAAGTTCCCCAGAGAAAGTCAAAAAGCATCAAAATCTAAAAAGAAAGATTAATAAAAGCTCCTTTCCAAAAGAATCAAACCCTGCTATTATATGCTTTGGGCTTCATTTCACTTAACCACTCAACATTAGGGTGTAAACTATTTAAGTGGAATCGAACATAATATTGTTGAATTTTATTTAAATTTTATCGAGTTTTATAATTTATGTTTGAATTTGGTTTGATTATTAATTGAGTCGAGTTTAAACAAGCTTTAGTCGAGCTGAATAAGAATTGAGTCAAACTCGAGTGTTATATTTTATCGAATGAAAAATGTGGTCAAGTTTGATTCGTTATGTTGACAAACGAAGTTCTAACGAGCTTTTATTGTTTATGTCGAGTATCGAGTTGTTTGATTCATTTTTCACCATAATCAACACTACAATGCGTACACACACACACACACACACACACACACACACACACATATATATATATATATATATATATATATATATATATATATATATATATATATATATATATATAGATGCCAAATGGGTCGGGTCGGGCCAAGGCCGACACACTAGGCCAAAGGAAAAATTTGGGTTGAGCCGAACAAATAGTGACCGAGCCGCTATTTTTATAACAAAACTCAGTCCAACCCATGAAAATACACATGAAAAATTAGGGTTGACGATCAACTGGGCCAGATCAGTGTTTCGGGCCAAATAGGCCTGGTTTACTTTTGGCCTCCAAAAATGAAGCTCACCCAACTATTATCAGGCCAAGCTCATTTGATATATATATATATATATATATATATGGTTCCCAAATTAAGATTTTTGTCATAATTAGAAGAGATAAATACACTTACCCATCCGAACTATGCTGATTTTTACACTTACCCTCCAAACTTTACCTCGTGACACTTTGCCCCCTGAACTATGAAAATCGTTACACTTTACCCTATATAGACAATTTTGCCCCTAGGTTTTATTCTTTTTAAAACCATAGTTCAAGTTATCCCTTTAAACTCTATTTTGTGGCAATCTACTACATAGTAATAAATTTATTGCATTAATCATTAATCATGAAAATATTACTCCATAAACAATTTGCTTTCGGATGTTTCGAGAAATAAAAACCCGATTTTTCTCAGAATTTATTTTGTTCGTGGCATTGTTACACCTACTTAGATCCAAATCTCTATTAAGAGGTTTTAAATGGATCATGTCGGGTTTTCACCTATAAACTCAACAAGACATACTTTTATCCGATTTTATTTCAACTATTTATCCGTATACAAATTGGGTCTTTAGACCAAAATAGAAATAGTCCATTACGACCATATCGCCCACATGCTTCCGTAAAATTAATAAATCCCTTAAAATTCATACCTCTTTTGACCAAACAAGATCGGGTTAAGTGGTTCGCAACGCCACCAATCGGAAAATTACGCCCCAAATCGTTTGACAAACACTCCTCACTGCTCAACCTCACCCTCGGGAAGATGATCTCAAGTTATCCGACTCCTTCCGTAAACCGCAAGACACGGCCTTGGTTCGTTTCCTACCCAAGGCGTAAAAGTAATTCTTCAAAGGGGATGAATTAATAGAACATTATGAACACATGTTGAAGCAGAAAGCCTCTTTTTATTAAGAACTTATAGAAATATTTATTACATTAGTAATCTCCTTTTGGGAGGAGAATCTTGGTTTAGCCTCTCATAGGTGGCTTGCACTCGAAAACACATAAAATTTAAAACTAAAAACACTCAAAAATATTACAAATCTTTCACTCGACTTTATTATAAGAAAACTAAGGAAAATGTTCGATGTCCTCGCCTTCCTTCAAATCCTCGCATTTTATAGAGGTAAGTCCTGGACTTCAAAGGCGGACTTCAAATCTTTGGCGATATATATGACGTCCATCGCTTACGTCATATCCCACATTATTGCCTCGCCACCGGTTTTCTTTTCTTTCCGCGTGACTCACCATGTGATGTTTGTGTCGGGAATCTTTTAAAAATTTGGTTTACGTGGTCCCCGAGGATAACGCGTCTTGTGAGTCAGGCCCTTATCCTTTCCAAATGCATGATCTTGTCGGTCGGGTTTGGGTCGAATCCTTTCCCAAACTCGGGTTCCTTTTGTTCGGGGCATGCTTGAGATCCTGGTCGACCCAACGGCCAACATGCGCCATGTTGCTGCAATTTCCTATTAAGTTTCTTTGCTTGCCGAATCTTGTTTTCCCCAGAGAATTCTTCTTTTTAGTCTCGAAGAGTTCTTCTCCGCAAACCCCGTGGTTGATCCAGGTCATCGAATTCAAGAGGAAAGATCCATTCGCCGAATTGGAAGAACTTGAATGGATATTTGACTTTGTCCATTTCGATTAGACAAACCCAAAGACCCCATGCAAATGCCTGGTGAAGCTTCGTCTTGAAAAATGCTCCTACTAACATCGGTCCTTCTTCCTGAAGTTTGCCTTAATATATTTTAAAGCATTTCCATCCTGGTCTTCTAAGCTTAATGAAATGAAAAGCTTCATTAAAGCCTTTCTTCGCACGTTCGGAGCCGCACCGATAAAATACAATTCCAAAATATCTCCTCTCGGCCAAGTGTGGATTATCGGCCCAGTGTCTCGTAAATCGCTTCCCCAATCCATTTCGGTAATTTTGAGATTTACGAATCCTGGTGACACGGTATAGATTGAAGCTAAAGCTCCAAAAGTATACCATTCCTCGCATTTCATTTGGATGACTTCCCGGTTTCATCCAAACTCGGGATACTTGCCTGAGATATCAACCATTGTTTTCTGGGTTAATACCTTGTCTTGTAACTAGTTTCTCCCATTGCCTCCGATATACCCGCATAGGAGAAATCTTAATCTCGTCGCTTTGAACCTTAGATTTGCCTGTCTGTGGCCTAAGATTCAACTCTCCCTCTTTTACCCCGGAGGTCTTTGGGTTGACTTGAAGACTCGGGTTGTGACACCGGAGCTTCAACATTCATTACTGATTTGTACATCCTCGGGGATGCATCACCGCAACACTTGTGATTATGGTACTTGAATCCATAACCTCCGGGTTAGAGCCCCGTACTCTCTCGGCCCTTTTTGCACCGTAGAGAGATGCGGCTGGAAGAGAGGCCTTGCAGCCGCTAAGAACAATTGTCCTCGAGCGAACCGGGCATGCTCGTATTTGACTAGAAATGGATTTCTCGGTCACTGTTGAAGTCGTCCAACAACTTCGCATTGAGACATAACGCCCCAAAATCTCGTTCTAGACTCTCCAGGTTTTCCCGAGATGTCTTACTCGTTTAAGGACCTCGCAAGAACGCGCGTCCTTCCATCTCGTGTCAAGAAATCAAGAATATTTTCATGAGATTTTATAATGACAATATCATAATCATAATATTGACATTCAGCTTGCCATCTAAGTAATCGAGCCTTTTCTGGTTTTGATTCAATTTTGTTTTTCGTAAAAGCCTTGACACTTGAATTATCAATTTTTAAGGTAAACTTTTTAGCCAAGAAAAATAGAGGCCATTTTTTAAAAGTCTTTCTGATCGCAAAGAATTCTTTCTCGTTAATATGCCATCGAGTTGCTTCACTAGGGGTGAATAAACCGCAATATCTGCATGGCACTTCTTCATTTGGTGTGACCTTAGTAAGAATGCCGCCCACCAATCATCACTGGCATCCGTGTAAAGAACCGCTTCATCCTCGTCTTGGGAATCGCAAGTTTTGGAAGCTTTTTACAAACTTCTTTAAGTTGCTTAATTCCTTCGATGTTCATCTTCCCATTTGAATCTGCATCTTTTTTAAGTAATGGGCTAAACACCTTCCTCGTAGTATGCTTTAGATTGTTAATAAACATTCCAAAGAAAATTAACAACTCCTTAAAAAAACTCAAGCTCGCTTCTTGTCTTTTAGTGTATCCGAAATCCCCGTATTTTTCCACAATATGATTCTCAGAATAATTCCAGATTCATCGATTTCAATTCCGAGGAATTCAATCTGTCTTGTTGTGATTACCGCCTTCTTTTCCGAAAGCACTAATCCTTTTTGTGACAAACATCCAAAATATTTCCAAATGTTTGAGATGCTCCTTCATGTTCTTTGATGCGATTAGAATGTCGTCGATATACACGAACATGAAATCGAAATAATCTTTGAAAAGATTATCCATCTTTCTTTGATATATCCGGGGTGCGTTAGCCAATCCCATAGGCATCACGTTCCAAATATAGTGTCCCCGTGGTGTAGAGAAAGTCAGAAATTTCTTACTTTCCTCCTCCATCTTAATCTGGTAGAATCCGGACTTGCAAAATAACTTTGAGAATATCTTGGCACCTTTGATACATTAACTGGATGTTCTCTCGCTTGGGATATAGTATCCGTCGAACTCCAAAATGTTATTAATCCCTTTGTAATTAATAACAAGTCTTGCTTTCCTCTTTTGATTTCTCCATGGTTTCTAAGAATCTGGATCATTGTATGGAGAAACTCCTGGTGAAATTAACTTAAGGTCAAGATGTTCCTTAAGTATCTTTTGCATATCCTCACAATCTTCCTGGTTCATAAGGATTGGTTTGAATCTTACGAACTCGTACTCTTTCCAGGTTTAACCTTTAAGGAAGCTTTAAGCTCGTTTTATCCCACCAAGCCAAAAGGATCTTCATTGTAATTCCTTTGGATCTTCTTCTTGATATCCTCGAGTGATATTTGTTCTTCTATGGTTACATCACTCTGTGGATTCTCCATTAGACTCATCCATAATTCTCCGCAATGGCTTCCGAGTGACTCGTTCTTCTCCTTGTACTCGAATGAATACAAGTTATTATCCCATATCTTTTGATCCTTCTCGGATTGAACCAAATTGTCTATAGGATAATAAAGCTTCACCAAATTTCCTTCGATCCGCCATTTTTGGATTGCGAGTTTGGCTTCATCACCACGCTGGCCGCGAAAATTAATGGGCATTTTTCTCAAAATGCTTCCCATAGCCTCTCGGACAATAATCTTATGATCACATAAGGTTGTGAAAATAAGTCTTCTTGTCTCGTTCTCTTGTGTGAACCGCTTGAATGTTTGTAGGAAATTGTTTCCCAAAGAAAATATCTCGCACTGTATCATGGAAATAGATTGGTGGCGTCTTTACTTTGTACCATGGGTCGCCCGCGCCTCCGATCATGATTTACTCGCTTGTTTAATTCCCCCGTTAAGGATAAGAATCCTTTTAGAGAAATCTCTTCCGCAATAGCTGGTAAATCCTCTCCAATTTCTTTAGGAAAAACACCCGGCTTTGCCGTAATATCCCTTTGAATCAATATAGCGTGAAAAATACTCGGCTTTGTATTCGATATAACATTCCAATAGAAATGTATATGGAGAATGGACTAGTGGTCATCTCGATTCTCGTATCTTTTATTAGCCACTGTGAACTCCATTCCGTCTTGTAATCTTTCCCAAGGTTTATGCTCCTCAAGAAATTCAATTCCCGGATTAATTGTTCTCGGGATTTTTCCCCGCAACTCCCGTGATAGTAAGCTCAATTTCTCCTATCTTCAAAGCTTCCTTGATACCTTCCAACGATTGGTTGTTGGAGATAATATAGAACATCACAAGGAAAAATGTTATCCTTTTGAGTGATGTCGAATATTATTTCAACCTCTCGCCATCCTTCCGGACATTTCGGCTCTCCTGCTGTTTTGAAAACATCTGGGATACGCTGGACTGTACTTGGTCTCCTTTCTTTCCAACGGCTGCTACTTGTCATTCTGTCCTGTTGGAAAGACATCCTTCGGGGCTCAACTCGAGACTTCGACTTTTGTTGAAGATCGGTTGATCTTGAATTATCATATCAATCTCCTTAATAGTTGGAGATTCAATGATTTCTCGTAACACCACCCTGGCAAAGTCCTCAAAGATTCTTGAGACTTCAATAAATTCCTTTCTCAAGAATACTTCGGAATGATGGGTATTCGAGAGAGCATAGGACATCTTGTATGTGATCGAGTAAGGCCTATTTCCTTCTTTCATCAAATCGACTCTTTTAAAATCTTGATGAAGGGTTAGGACTCTCTCAAGTCTCGATCTCCCAAATTGTATGCAATTCTAGGATAGACATTAAATGCCAATTTTCCTGTATACAAATGTCCTCAGAATCAACCGCTCCAAGGCATGAATCCTTGAGATGCGAGATTCGCTTGTCAAAGATAGCAAGATTAAGAGGCGAATCTATTCCTTCTTTGAATGTTGCTTTAATAATTACTCTTATGGCTCCGATATGAATCCATGAGAGTGTATTTGCAACTTCTCTTTAACTCGCTTTTGATCTCCTCGTATTTCTCTAATAGGGACCAACGCATCTCGATCGAAGTTACCTTAAAACTCCATCGGAATGGCCAATTCTCCGGTTGTTACCCTGTGGATAATTTGGTGTTTTCTATTACGAAAACCGATCTTATCCAAAGCCTTTTCCATTGCTCCAATTGTAAATCCATCATAGATTTGAAGCTTTGGATCTTCCTTCATAATTCTCATAAGAGTCTTATGAGACACCGTAGTATGGGAAAGGAATCCTGGCATATCCTCCCTAACCGTCTGTTGAAGAATTTCTTCTTCACTCTGATTCTCAATCGATTCACTTCCATCATCGAATAAATCTCTTCTTCATAGATGCTTTCATCCGAGGGGATATCCTCAAATTGATACACCGTATTAAATCCCGATAATAGACAGCTTCTTCGATTTCTCGGTGTAGCTTCAACTATCGACTCCTCGTTTTTGATTGTCCGGGCAATCCGCTGAGATATGCCCTCTTGCTCCGCATGTCCAAAGAATTACAATCTTTGAAACTTTCATTAGCTCTAGTGTGAGCACGCCCGAAAGTTCTTCTTCCCGAATTCTCACGGTACTTGCTTGATTAGAACCTGATGATGAGGCTCTACTCCTGCTTGGTCTGGTCTTTGTCCCGATTTATAACTTCGGGCTTTTTGTTTTGACCGAACCTTCTAGGTCTCCATGAAGACCGCTTTTTTGTTGTTGCTTCCTCGGCGGTATGGATGGCTTCTCTCATTCTTCTTCTTGTGCCGCCTTGGTTGACCTCCCACAACTGTTGGGATATCATTATCCATGCAACATAGAGGAACGCTTTGTTAATTCCTCTTAATCTCTTGTAATTCTCGTGCAGAGTCGCTTGATAGCACCATTCGATAACTTGGCATTTAGGAAAGACATTTTTCCTCGCCACGCTTTACTTCACTCCACTCACTTGTATTCCCGATAAGCATTTCTCTCCAGGGGACTCGGGATCTTGGCAAGAATAGTCGTGCACCTTCTTTTTCTTCAATCTTGATTTCCACCGTATTCGGTGAACAACTTGATATATTCGTCAATATGACAAATATCCAAGAATTCATAGCTATAGAGGGCTTGCTTATATTTCTTTCTTTTTTTTCATCCTCTAATCCCTCGAAATAACCCGTCTTGCCGATGAATTGGATTTTGAATAATTTTGCCATACCATCGACAATTCCTTTAAGTGATTCCCCCGATGTGACCGAACTTTTCGTACTAGCATCGGTCATATCCCGTGCAATCTTCACCGATCCTTCAAGACTCATTTCAAGGAGTAAAATGAATGAATCCTTTGTAAGATCGAGGGTTCTGCTTTGAAATTCTCATAGTAAAGCCCATTCATCATCAATGAGAACTTCTTCGCTTTTAAAATCGGGATGTCCAGTTTAACATCAACCCATACGGATTTATTGGGTCGAGATGCGATCTTCCATAAGGCCCGATAAACATTCGCCTTCCTAGGTTGTGCAGTTCCCGCAAGAGGTTTCGACCTCCCCCCCGAAAGTGGATCACTCCCGGTCGTGAAGTCCCCCGCATGTGGCATCCTCTTGTCTCGAGCCCCATGATGTGAACCCGTATTTTCTTCGACGTTAGGATTAATCGGTGGCGGTGGTGGAGGAATTGGTCTACCTTGTGGGTCATAGGTAACCAAAGCCGATTCTCACTGCGTTCATCTTTAAATCTACAATACCTAATCTCGCGAAGGATTCTCGCTAAGTCGTGTAGATCTTTAAGATTCATCTTTTCCATATCCATCTTTTTTGATTTTTGATGGATTTTCCTTTGATTAGAGCAATAAGCTTCTCCTCATCTCATCTTTCGTATAACTTCGGTTGGTTTCCCCTTTTGGTGTAAATAGGTACCCGCCCCAAAATCAATACGTTTCCTTCCTCCTGGATGAACTTGGCCTGTCCTCCAGGTTCTTAACTCTTTTCTGAATATCATGAAGGAGTTCAAGAGTTTCCATCTGATATTTCACCATCGTCTTCTGCCTGTTCCTTTTCTTCATGTTGGTATTCCCAATATGAAACCTGGTCAAGGTGTTCTTGTGCATACATCGTCAATATTTGACGATATGTCCTGTAAGGAGTACATCTCGGACATCGGTCCGGATCCATAATCTCGGAGTAATTTCTCCTCACCAATTGTTAATTACATTAATATAATAAATTTAACTAAAAGTTCTTAATAAACCTAGGCTCTGATACCATTTTCGAGGATCGCAAGACCATGAGGAGTAAATGTAGATCATACAATAAAATTTATGGCATAGGTGGTAAAGTGCAACAACTTTGAAGTTTAGAGGGTAAACTGTAACACAACTTTCATATATCTAGGGTAAATCGTAATTTAAGGCAAAGTGTAAGATTTTGCATAGTTGGGAGGGTTAAGTGTAACGATTAAAAGTTCGTATGGTTAAGTGTAAAACTTCGAATAGTTTGGGGGGTTGAATGTTTTTATCCCTAATTAGAATCACCAATGATATACAAAGGTGAAAATTACCATAATACCCCTGCTGATTTGTTATGATTTATAATCCAAAAGTTCTTAGTTGGGACATATATATGAAACAAAAAATGAAAGGAAATTATTGCAATTTGAAAAAAGTAAAAAACAACAACACATGTTATGATTTCTTCCAAAGGTTTCCTTCGTCCTTCAATTAGGATAAATTGGAATCTTGCCACAGTAATTGAATTGTAGGGTATGTTTTTTTAAATTTTTTCTTCAATTTAAAAGATTGGGGTTTGTACTTTTTCTTGACCAATTACAGTGTACCCTCAGCGGGGCTACTGGCTACATAGTTGCAGCAATGATGTAATTAAAGATTCGATTTTCTGATATTCACTCAGAATATTTGTCATTGATTTAATTTTGTAACATGTTATATCACTACTAAACAAATCGGTCAGTATTTAAAAATGCAGGAATGTTTGTAGCAGCAGTAGTCTTAATTTCTTTAGATTTATATAAATGTATATTTATATTTAAATAAATTCTTACAAACCTTAAAAATAAGGGATAATTACAAAAACACCCTTGAGGTTTAGGCTAATTACAAAAATACCCAGAGAACTTTGAAATTTACAAAACACCGTTTGAGGTTTGATTTCGTCTTACATTTTTCACGATGAATTTCAAAAATACTTTAAAAAAACCGTTGACATTTAAAAAAACGTCACAGTTACCCCTTAAATTTAAGAGAAAACGAAACCTAAAGATTTTTTTTTATAATTTTGAAACATCTCTATTTTTTTTGTAATTAACCCAAACCCTAGGGGTGTTTTTGTAATTATCCCTAAAAATAATATCTAATATCTTATAACTCTCAAAACATTTTGTAAAATCTTTTAATAAAACTTAGCCAATAGCACTAGATATGGTCCATATGGATAAGGTAAAATTTACTATTTTGCCCATGTTGATCATCAAAATAGTTGAAATACCAATAGATCCGGTCCTGGGCTACCCACGACCTCTCCACCGATGGTCAGGCTACCTGGTTGGCCTGACTACGAGAACCATGTGATCCCGCCACGTAGAAGTAGTTTGTACGGCTAACGAAGTCAAACCATTGTATTCGACGCAGTCCAACCATGCCAGGTACCAATTCGTATATATTGATTGCGCTCTCTAATTTACAACGACTTCTCGATAAGGACAACAAAGATAGACAATATTGAGGAACAAGTCACTCAGTTGAACACAAATGTAAATGCGAGACTGAAATCTTTGAAAAGACCGATCTAAACTAGATTAATTAAGAATCGGATAGTCTTAGTTGTGGATCATCCCGACTAGCTAGCATAACGTGTGTAGTCCCCTCAAACTATATAAAGTAACTAATTCTCTCCCAAACCAAAATGAAAATGGCCCCTATTGGAAATCTTGGGGATACATATAACTGGGATTACTGGGATTTTTCTCCCGTACAGTTCAAAGGGAAAGACAACAAAAACCATCAGCAGCCAATAAATTTCTCTTCACACATAAAAACACACACTAGACCCTCTTGTTTGTGTGGTTAATTTTCTGGCATTCTGCATATAAATGGAAAAGATGCCCTGAGCCACACTGATTCTGATGCTCATGAGTGAAAAATAAAATCTAGAGAAATTGAATGTATTTTTGTTTGTGTTTGTGTGGGTTTTAAACTCGAGAGAGGGACGTGTCGTGGATGAACAATTACAAGTGTGGCACTGAAAAACATGATTTCTTTACATCAACATTTATATACCTGCACATCTGCACACAGAAAGGACCCTTATTTCCTGACCACTTTCTTCTTTACATAATATGCTTAGTCGTTGTACATGATGTACAACCACCCCCACCAATCACACTCCATGTATGTATCTATTTATACATATAAATATACTATATATGTACGTATATACACATATAAGTTAATGGCGTAAGTAGCGACGCTATGAAAGTGGGGTGAGTCGGATGGAAAATAAAAAAATCGTATAAATTATATAACTTAATCAAGGGGGGGCGATATGCCGATATTATTCCCTAGCTATGCCACTGCCTATAAGGATCTCCTATTTCTAATGGTGTTTTTTTTAATAAGTTGGAATACTGGTCGGAGGAGAGGAAATAAATTCCAAAAAAACTGAAAGACATATTTCTAATGGTGTTGTATTTAATATTGTTTCGATTTACCATGTGAACGTTGAGGAGACCAGATTTTTTGTTCCATTTTCATGCTCGAATTCCTGTTGCAATTCAATGGATGAATAACACATTTATTCAAGTAAATATGGATTGTTGTCGATTGTTTTAATGCATTTACGCATGCATGTCATTCATCTAAATAATGAAATAGACAAGTGGAACATGAAATCTAAATTTCACATGGACTTAAGTTTTTCTAATCCACTTTTCTATTTTATTTTTGTATTCCACTGTATTGAATAGAAAATTAGAATAGAAAGTTTGGGTCGATGAACATCGCCTACATGAGAAAATGTCATTATTATAAATTTGATGTTCACCCAATTTATTAACAAAATTGTAGAAAACCAATTTATTAAAACAATTATGTGCAGTAAATGTTGTTTTTTTATTAATGCCGGGCTGGGTATTGGGATTTGGGACGTCGGGATCAATCATCTCCATTTTCTGACCACCTTAGCCAACAAAGATCTTCTAATAGTCCAAACATAAAATCTATGGCTAGCTATACCAAAAATTTAGGGTAGACCAGGTAATATTACAGTGAATGTACAAAGAAGAGCAGAAAATATATGTGTATTTATGACATGGAACATAAAATCAAGTATAGTAACACTATATAGAATTAATTATACAAACTCATGAGCATCAAGAAAGATGACTTTTTTTTTCCCAATTCAGATTAAGATGGTTTGGACATGTTTATAGGAGACCTTTAGATGCACCTGTGCGGCGTTTAGAAGGTAGAGAATCACTCACACAAATCAAAAGAGGGAGAGGTAGGCCTAAAAAGACTTGGAAAGAAGCTATTAAACATGACATGTTATACCTAGAAATAAACGAAAATATGGCTTATGACCGTAAACGATGGCGCGATATGATCCGTATAGCCGACCCCACGTAGTGGGATTAAGGCTTAGTTTGTTGTTGTTGTTGTTGTTGTAATTCAGATATTCTATTCCTTATGGTATTTCATCTAGTGTTTTCAGGGATGGAGCCAATGGAAGGTTGGCGGCGGTGGCCGCTTCCCCTTAACGACATGAATTTTTCAAAATTAATATAATATATATATATATATATATATATATATATATATTAGATTTATAAAATTTATACATATAATTATTAAATTTGAAAACCTTGCCCCCATAAAAAATTTAAAAACATCGGTTTAATAAATCTCGACCCTCCTAATATTTATTTTCTAGCTCCGTTCCTGGGTGTTTTAATAGACTTGATAAATGCTACATGACAGTAACGATATCATCTTATACACATGAATGACAAATAAAATATGAGAGGAAATAGGAATTTCCATTTGTTTTTCCCCTATAGAAATTAATAAATTGTAAGAGAAAAGGAAAACAAACCCTCAACACAAATTCACATAATTCTTATTGAAAAGAAGCTTGCACCAAAATATGATAGCTTAACCATAAACTTACCAAATAAATGAAAACAAACTAAGATATACAACACCATGACAATAATTAAACCAACACATCCCTAGCCACTTTAACACTACACAACACCTCACTCAAATATATATCCGATCTGCATTTGCATCTATAACGTAGAATATAAACCGAAACACTAACTGGAATAGAGGATCTGAACTGCCTAAATAGTCGTCTACTCCAGTCTACAACGACCGGAAAGACGACAACGATATAACAAAAGGGTTAATATTAATCAACCCCAAATTAAATTATGAAAAGATAATATATTGAGCAAATTAATTACTTATGATGATCACCTTTCTTGATTTCCCATTCTTTAAGCGCAGCTGATATGTATTTTAAGGAAGACGAAGTTTCTGGGAATGTCGGAGCAGATTTCTGAAACTTGTGCTTACAAGAATGGCACGTGATTTGGAGCATGGTGGAGTTTATTTGCTTCACGGCGTGCTCTTTCAGCGCCTGAGCTTTTTCTAGCTCCGCCTGAGCTCGCCGCCGGAGTATTTTGGCGTCGGTTAATTCTTGCTCCGCCACCTCTATCTGCCGCTTGGCTTGCCGCCTCGCTTCCTCCGCGTAAGCTTTCTCAGCCATGGCTATTCGGAGGTGCTCCTGCGCCTCCTCTTTCAGTCTCGCCGGCGCCGCCGCGGCGCTGTCGGCTTCGGTTTTCTCTCCGTTTATTTCCGACGAGCCGATGGAGAGCTGGAGCTGAGTCGAATGCTCGTCGTCGGGTTTCGGTGTGTTGGTTAGAAGCTGGAGTTCGAGATTCGGGAGCCGGCCGGAGTTGGCGGCGGCGCCGCCTGCCTCCGCCGTGTTTTTCAAGAAGATTGGTTTTATTGGGTTTTGCAAAGGGAGAGCCCGGCCGGCGGCCCATGGAGCGACGACGCTGAGATTGGTGTCGCTGGAGGGGCTTGGGCTTGACGCCGTTCGTGATAGGCAAGCCGTCGCCGCCGGTGGCGGCGGATGTGGCGGCGGATTTAGAATGTGGGAATCTGATCGGAGACGACCCATGGTGCAAGCATCTTGATGCTCAATGAAACTCTCCACCCTATATACAAAAACCAAAGAATCAAATTCAAACGACACATTAATTACAATTTTCTGACGTTTGTTTATATTCGTTCGATCGTAAATTTTATGCAAGGTTGTAATGATTTAATATGTAGTGGAAATGTTGAGCAAAGGACATTTTTTGAACAGAAAATGGTGCAATTGAAATTAATTATCATGATGAAGATGAGTACTAGAAAGAACCAGAAAAATGATATCACATCATTGCCATCTTGACCTTGTTCAAACAATACCACGAGAATTAAATCAAACAAACACGTAAACAATAATATTGAACGTTTGAAACACAATGAAAGCTCCAACAATTTGGATGGGATCATAAGGTGCTTCATCTTCTATTTTATTGCACGAATAATTGTCACACGTGTACATATGTTATCATATTAACTTTGAAGCATAATTTAAGTCTAAATTGCATTATTTTATAAGTATGGTTATTTTTATACAAGTTACAATTATATATGTGGTGGAATAAGAGATGAAACACTATTCTGAAAAAGAATATAACATCCGCTAAAAATTAAGAACTTTAACTAGCATTAAGTTTAGATTTGTCCCCTCAAAAAAATAAAAGTTTAGATTTGTGAATAATTAAAAAAATAAAAAGTAAGTGCTAAGTTGGACAATGGGTTTGTTTTTTGAAGTACTATATATTAAACAATTAGTAACAAGAATAACAGTTCAACATCTTAATCACATCAGTAGTGCTAGTTTTTATTATTCTTTTTCTGAAGGAAGTTATATTATATTTTAAACAGAGTCAAAACACACTTAAAACAGTAATTATAAAGTATAATTTGTTTGTACTAAATTTATCATGAATTGGGAGTGGAAAAAAGGGTTCAAATTCAAAAAAGAGATACACTAAAATAATGTATGACATCAGTCAAAAACCTAGTCTATCAAAATCTTGCCTCCATATATTTCTTGGACTGCTTGAGAAAATGTTTTGACACACAGTCTTCACATTCCAACACACACACTCCTCAATCTACATCTAAAATTACTTAAAAAAACATTCTGCACTGAATTCAATAAAACCCAATTAAAACACAATTTTAGTATAAAATTACAGCTCAAGTGGTATTGCTCCCGTTTTATCAAGATTCGAATTTCAATTTTTTTGAAATTTATCCCCGATTTCGAAAGAAAAAAGGAATTAACTAACCTGGAGAAAACACGGCCACAATCACAAGAATGCCCACGAGTCCCACATGTTTTGAGATGGGCTTTGTAATCCGACTGAACCGCGTACCCTTTCGAGCATTTCTCGCAGACCCATTGTTTCTGATTGCTGTGTTTTCGCCGGAAATGTTTCTTTATCCCGACGAGATCGCCGAGGGCGTGGCGGGGGTCGTGGTGGAGGCAGCTGGGCTCGGGGCAAACGAAAACACGCTTTCTCGCTACTGGGGTCTCACGCTTTAGCAGTTTCCATGGCACCTTGTGCCGCCGCCGGTGCATCTGCAGATTCTGGTCCCGCTGGAAACCCTGGTTGCAGATCTCGCAAACGTATCGATCGGATTCCAGGAGGGTTTTTGGTGACAGAGACACAACCTCTGCATCTGGATCTGATAAAATAATAACAGAAATTAAATTAAGCTTCGAAAATTGGGTTTTAAGAAAAATCAAGTGTGTGTGTTTGTGTGTGAGAGAGAAACCTGGAGTTCCGGCGGGCCGTCGTTTTCGTTTTCCGGCGCTTCCATTTTCTGAGTAAGAGAATGGGTCTGGAGGTGGAGGAGATGGATCAATGTTGCTTAACATTTAAGTTGCAGATAAACTGTTTGTGAAAATGTTCCGCTGAATATTGATTAGGCTTATCAGAGATTTCAATAATCTGCTTTTAAGCAAGATTGATGGGTTTCATATATATCTTATAAATTAATGGAGAAAATAAGAAAAAAAAAGCTTCTGGGAGGAGGGGGCTACAGAATATACAGCTACAAGTACAAGTTAAACGCCATGGGAGAAGACAGAAAACAAAAATATAATGAAAAAAAAAGAGTCACTTTCTTTTGGTAGTATAATCAGCTTTTCTTTGCTTTCAGCTTTTTTTTAAGCTTTCTTCACTTTTTTATACCCCAAAAGAAAATCTCTGCACAACTTTTTTTTCTTCATATGTCTCTCAACACTTATCTTCCTCAGGTATTGTTTGTAAAGTTAACCTTTATAAACTTCTTGAATAGAGGATGAGACTAGGACTAGTTTGGATCTAGTGTTCCATTTGGTGTTTCGATATAAATATATCATTCCAATATACTTATATATAAGATCACTATTTTATTTGGTGTTTCAAAATAAATATATGAAAAAGAGACGAGTTTGGATTTGATTTGGTGTTTCAATATAAATATAGTGTTACATATTTATATATAAGATAATCAAATGGAGTATCTCAGTATATCATTTGGTGTTTCAATATAAATACGATATTTCAATATACATTTATATATAATATAAGATGAGACAGGGACTAGTTTGGATCTCAATGTTTCATTTGGTATTTCAATATAAATATTATGTTTCAATATATTTATATATAAGATTGTCAGACAGAAACTACTTTGAATCTCAATGTGTTGGATAATCCTAATTATATTTTTTATTTAATTATGTCATTATTTAATTAATTATTCACCCACATATATTTATTATTGGGTGCGAATACTATCAATTCGCCCATGAAGCCCAAAGAGCAGCCCCGTGAGGCTCAGTTTGCTATATTTGACCCAAGCGACCCATTGTTTCCTACAAGGTTCATGTGATCCATCAGCCAAGTTTAAAAATGTTTCTCTGTCCCATTTGTAAGTATATATTCTCAGTGGTCCCTCGAGGATGGGGTTCATCCTTAAGTATATATTCTCAGTTAATTGTTCTCAATTGTAATTGTTTCCCTTTCTTTGGATTTCCCCCCATTTGTACTGACTGGAGCAATGGATGAGCCTCCATGTTACAACTCTGAGACTCATCTAACGTCTGTTGAATTGTGGCAAACAAGTTCTCATCTCAACAACTACCAACTCTTAAGAAGTTGGACTTCTTATCAAAAACATTGACTAGGAATAGTCTGCAGATTTAAGGGCATTACAGTGTCTCATTTGATGTTTCAATATAAATATAGTATTTCAATACTTATGTATAATATGAGATAGAGACCAGTTTGGATAATCTTAGTATTTCATTTGGTGTTTCAATATATATATAAATATAATGTTTCAATATATTTATATATAAGAAAATGACATTTTTTATGTATTTATTTGGTGAATTAAAAATATTAATCGTAAGAAATATAAAAATTGTGTGTTGAGAGAGGGGGGTGGGGTGGGGGTGTTGGGCCAATGACAATATATGGTTCCAATTAATTTGATAGAAGGAAGAATGGAATTGCCGAATTGGAGCAGAGAAAAAACATCCCCACAAAGGAACAAAAAATGCACTGATAATTATGATATTTTTGATGGGCAGAGTGAGAGAGTGGCGAAGCAAATTTGCATGCATAAATACTAAAGGCCAACTGCATATATACGTACACGTTAGGAGCCTCATTTTTGTCCGCATTTCTGTATCTAATCATCATACTGTTGCCGACTGCCCCCTCATTTGGCTTTTTTGTGAAATTACAGATTGACCTCTCTCATCTCTCATAAACAAGGATACTCATTCCAAACTTTTTTATATTACTTAATACTATTTACTATTCAATAAGATTAGATTGAGGATATTGACTAAACTTCATATTATATTGATTGGTTAATATTTTCAACAGACAAATAATCCCTTAAAAAAAAAGAACATAATTATTGGACGAAAAACAAATACCATTTAATATATAGTATATGCAAGTCTTCAATTTGAAAAACGTTTTTTTTAGTTTCATGATATTATCTAGGGGCAAAGATGTTAAAACGAGTTCGGTCTGACAACCTAGCCTGGTAAAAAGATCGGACCGTGCTTTATTCTTGGAGGCCCAAAATGAACCGAACCTATTTGACCCAACCAATTCGGCCCAAAACACTGGATTGCCTGGTTGACCCAATATTTTTATGTGTATTATATTATATTCTAAAAATAGCGGCCTAATCACTATTTTTGACCGAGCGGCCAGACCATATTTTTTCACTTGATGTTTGACCCAATTTGTTTGACAGCTCTATCTAAGGGTATATGCGGGCCTACTGTTGAACATGTGTGAGCCCTTTGAATGGAAAATAAAAAATAATTAGAATTTAGTTCATCCGATACATATACGCTAGTCGTCATGGACGTTGTGTGTTTCTGTGTTTTATAAACTTGTATGCAACTTTAGATAGTGAAATTTTTTTGTTGACATAATGTAAATATTTATCTCAAAGTTTTCTTTAAGTTCAAAGCGGTCAAATATCTAGCTACCAATTTTGACAATTAAATAGAGTGAAGTAATGAAGTGACTAAATTTCATTATTGACGAAAATTCAACTACCATTTTTTTTACCCCGTCCAAATGTGAGAAAGCATGAGAAAACTTGAAGGCCAATTTGGTCATCTACAAAGAATAAAATTTATGAATTATATATATATATATGCTTATAGCCAAAGAGGAGAAAGGTATTGGGAGACCAACCAAATGCTATAAGACATTGTGGAATTACTTGTATGAAATTTAGATATGTGTTACTCAACACATATATTTTAATTTTCATATTATGTAAGTATTTTATTATTTTTCATATCTCCAATAGTTTTAAGTCTATCAAAATTTCCTCGTATACATGAACGTAAAACCCAAAATTAATAAATCAACTTCTATCTTCATTAATGACTTAAACTTTTAAATGAGACAATTATTCTGTTAAAAATGTAATAATGATAATATCTAGATTTAAAAAAAAATGATTTTACAAGCACATCAATGTAACAGTGGCAGGCAACAAAAACATTGTCTCATGCAAATGACATTTGGTGATGGGTTGGCACAAATGGGTCCTAATTTCACAATTCAGTTCGTCCCACCACTAAATTATTAGTCCTCTGGAATATTATCAAAGATTGGACTAAACATTAGCATATCTTTATTGAAATTTCCTCTTATTCTTTTGTGTTAATTAAATTGTTCTATTGTCACTAGTTAGGTTTTAATTATTGACAACAAGATTGGGATTCTATAATAGATCTAGAAAGGAAAAAAAAGACATGTTGTATATTATCGAGTAATTCTTTTTTTTTTGTGTGTGTGTTCATTTTTGTTGTTTAACTATTGATTTACTAAAATTTTCTAGGTGAATTATATAAAAGAATTCTCTCGATCAAGTTGATTTAATCATATATATTAACGAAACTGATTAATTCATTAACGAAATAACTTTAATCCGATATACTAGTCCTCAAACTGAAATTGCAGTCATCCCATTCAATTTTTTATTTTATTACTGATGGAACAAATAATCATTATAATTGATGACGTCAAATTTAAGTAAGGTCGAGATAATATGAAAAAGGGGAAAAGATTTATTTTATTTTGTTATTTCTACAACGACTTAGTTTTCATTATATCGAATTGATTGGACACTTGATCAAACACAAAATATCAATTTATGTTTACAATACATTAGCACTAACTCCAAATTAAAATAAAAGCTCAGACCATCTCTAGTCGTCTGCACCATTTTAGTGCAGAATATGCACTTCATCTCCAACAGTTTGCACTACTTTCTGCACAAAAAAAGAATATTCCATAAAATTCCTTATTTTATTTATTTAATATTAATTTTTATTACTTTATAATTGATAAACATATTACATATGTAATTTTATTTAATATAATATTTATTAAATTTTTTATTTTCAAAATTAATCAAATTATTCAAATAAGATTATTTAATTGAATTTTATAATTTTATAATTATATTAAAATCAGATTATAAATTCAAATAAGATTATAAATTTTATATTATTAAAATTACAAAAACTAAATATATAATTATAATAATAAATAATATTAAATATATAATCAGAATAACTAATTAATGAAAAACAAACCAAAACAAAAAAAGTAGCGCATTGAACAGTGTTGCGCCAGAATTAGTGCAACACTGTAGATTTCTTTAAAATAGCGCCTTGAATGGTGGATGCCATTTTGATGTCTACTTGGAGATGGTCTCATAATATATATAATAATATAGGATATGGATCAAATATGTCCTCCTACTTGGGGCGAGTCCATGAGGACACATCCTAACCATAGATCAATAATTTTGGGTGGTCCAGATTTTTAGGGCTTTTTTATGTTTATTTTTTTGTTTCAGCAATTAAAAGGGGTAGGGTGGTAATTTGGCACTTTAGAATCAGTTACTAAGATTTCATTCCCTCTTTCACGCGATTTCACCCACTCTTCACGCATACTCTCTCTCCAGCGTTTCAGTTTCAAAAAAATTTCTCTGTTGCTTATGTAGTATAGGGTTGTTGCTTATGAATTGCTTATGTAGTTAGTGTATTGTGATGCATGTGTAGTGTATATTCGTTGTTTATGTAGCATATGCTTATCGCTTATGTAGTATGGGTTTGTAGTTTATGACTTGCTTATGTAGTTAATATATTCGTGGTGCATACGTAGTGTATATTTGTTGCTTATGTAATATAGGCTTGTTGCTTATGTAGTATGAGTTTGTTGCTTATGACTTGCTTATGTAGTTAATGTATCCGTGGTTCATACGTAGTGTATATTCGTTGCTTATGTAGTATAGTGATTGACTGGTATTTTGCATGTATTTTGGGCTTAATATTGGCTAGAATGTGTGGATATGCATGCGTTATATGAGTAAATTGGGTATCTTGTTTTGTGGAATTGGATTACGCTTTGCTCGTTTTTTAGGAATTTATCTATATTTGTAGCATAATGGCAACAATTCGGGCATTGCAACCGCCAATACTTGACATGAGTGACGAAGTTTGGAGTCGAATCGAGAAGAAGTTGACGAACCGGGCGCGAGAAACGGAAGAAAATAGTCTTTGTGCATATTGTTCCGGTGAGCACGGGCGGGCGTGCTCTTCTAAGACGGCCGTGCTCAACCCAAATATGAGGACTCAAGGTTCGGTCAGGGGCACGGGCAGCCGTGCCATATGGGCACGCCCGTGCTCCTCCGAAGGAAAATTACAAATTGTTCGGCACCCAGCGGGAAAAATAGAGCTTATCCAATTTCAACTAGGTTTCGACCCGAACGGAGTACAAATAGACTCGGGCGGCCACAAACAAGGGGGCCGATTTTTACCCTAGAAACCAGGAAAAAGAGCGCTTTCCCATCGGATACTTCGAGAGATTGATCAAGACCGCAACCACACCTTCGAGGATTGAAAATAGATCGAGAGATCGTCGTCATCCCCGAGTCACTCATTCCATCGTATCGTATTTCAATTAGTTAGATTTTGATTATGAATAATTTGTCTATGAATTGTTTATCTTCGATGTCTGGCTAAACATCTTGTGATTCCCGGGTTTGGGAGTAGATTAATAAACACTTTTATATGATGATTAAGGATAATTGAAGTTAATGCTTTCTTCTTCTATTCAAGTACTTTGCTTTAATTCTTGTTTTATCAAAAGGCCTTTGATATAAACTTGTTTGATGTATTGATTCATAATTCTAACCGATGAGTTTCAATACTAGATCTTGAGTACTGACACAAATAGATTGCATGATTGAGAAGTCTCGTGAATATTTGTGAGATCTTTTAATCTTTTGAACTTTTGGGAGTTGGATATCTCATGTTGAGTAGAGATGCTAACATAGATATTCCAATCAACGCTTTTACATACATCTCGAGAGAGGGTAAATTACTTTGGTGACCGGTCTATAGAGAAGAATATGTTTAACCTTGGTTTGCTTAACTCGAGCATAAAAGTGGGATATTAATCAAACCATAACCCAGAATCCATCCATCCATACTTGATCTTTTAATCGCTCTTTTTGTTTGTCATTTTAGGATTAATTTACGCTTTAGTAGTAATAAAACCAAACCTTCAAATTTCGATAGTTTAGATAAAAATAGGACTATTATAATCCAATACTTAGTACATTAATTTATTAATCCCTGTGGATTCGACCTTGCAAATCCTATTCTATAAACTGATCCGTACACTTGCGGTGAAGCTATAAAAATAGGCGAACAAGTTTTTGGCGCCGTTGTTGGGATTAATCAAATTCTTAGTACTAATATTGCAATAAAATAGAACTATTCTTAATCTAGACATTTTTTCTTTTCTTTCTAATTTGTTCGATTTTTCTTCTATTGTGGTTAACTTGTTTTCTTTAGTTGGTTTAGGTAGTGTATGATCACTCGCTCAAAGCAAGGAGAATTAGCACCGTTCATACCGGAGGTTGAAGCTTTTGCTAGGCGAAATAGTGCGGCTACTAAACTAAGCGAGAAAGACAAAGGACCAAACCATGGCGGGAGTTGAAGACAACAACAGAGGCAATAACGGGGTAACAACCAGGCCAACAGGTCAATGTTGAGCTACCAATACCAGAGGTTCCAAAGGGCTCCGTGCACCCAACAAAGAAAGCGTCTGGCGATTATTTTTGCCCAATCAATCGCAACTATGGTGGCATTACCAACGTCCCGATCAATGCGAATAATTTTGAGCTAAAGCAAGCTCTGATCTCGATGGTGCAAAGAATCGGTTTGGGGGCTTCCCGTCTCAAGATCCCAACTCTCATCTTGCGAATTTTATACAAATCGCAATACTATCAAGATGAATGGGGTGACTGGATGATGCTTATACGTCTTCGCCTATTCCCTTTCTCTTTAAGGGATAAGACTAGAATCTGGCACCCTAACTCGGGGAGTGTAAACAATTGGGATGAGTGAGTCGAGGTTCTTATTCAAATACTTCCCACCAAGCAAGACACTACTGACTTAAGAAGAGCGAGATCACTCAATTCGAGGCGGTTTGATTACGAGCCTTTGTACGAGGCCTGGGAGAGATTCCGGGATTTGTTGAGGAGATGCCCGCAAAGACGGATTTCACGAGGATCAACAACTCGCTTTCTTTTATAATGGGTTGATGGGACAGACTAGATCGTTCGTGGATCTTTGCCGGTGGGGCGCGCTTCTCGCAAGGTTTCGGAAGATGCATTCAACTTATTGGAAGAGATGGCCATGAATAGCTATCGGTGGCCCTCCGAAAGAACTAATGTGAAAAGGGTGGCGAAGTGTCGATTCGACCCAATCAAGGAGTTGGCGGCCCGGATGGCCGTCTTCGACAAATCAACTAAGTGCCTTGACAAAGGCCAACGAGGGAAACACTTGGTACAAGTAATGGTGGAGTTCCTCTAGATCCGATAGAGCAAGCAAATTACGTGAATAACCTAACTTCAACAATTTCCTAACAATCAAAATCCCACTCATTATCATCCCTGACATGGAAATACGAAAACTTCTCCTACGTGAACACAAAGAACGTGATGCAACCACCACCAGGGTTTAATGTGACTAATGGAGTTATTATCGAGATCTAAACCAACCATGGAGGACATGTTCACCTCGTTTATGAATGAGACGAGGAACAAGTTCACCAAGGATGAGGCAAAGATGGATAAAATCGAAAACCATGTCACCCAATTAGGGTCACGATGAAGAATCTTGAGACCCAAATTGGTCAAATAGCTACGATTATTGGTGGGCAGATCAAAAGGCGGTTCCGAGAACAACACCGAGGTAAACCCAAAGAAACAGTGTAAAGCCATTCGTCGAGGAGTGGAACGGAATACGAGGGCCGAAAATACCAGAAAATTCCGAAGAATCGCAGACGGCACGGCCGTGCGCCACCATCGGCCAGCCCGTGCGCCTGCTGAACGACAATCGATCGCGCCGCCGGGTGATGCGGAAACCGAGGCAAATGGCGAGATTGAGGCCGAGGAAGGAGCCGAGGAACATCGTCTTTGAACAAAAAGGGCCGAGAAGCTTAAATCCTCCTCTAACCCGATATTTCTAAACTTAAGGTTCCCTTCCTTTTCCCCAACGTTTTCAAAAGAAAAAGTTAGACGCACAATTTGCTAAGTTTTTAGATATTTTTAAGAAATCGCATATTAACATTCCTTTTGCCAGACGCATTGGAGCGGATGCCCAATTACGCTAAGTTCTTGAAGGATGTTATGTCAAAGAAAAGGAAGATGACTAGTTTCGAGACAATCAATCCGGACAGAGGAGTGCGGTCAATAATCCAAAGGAAACTACCACGAAGTTGAAAGATCCGGGAGTTTCACTATCCCTTGTGCTATTGGTGATGTTTTCTTTAAGAAAGCACTTTGTGACTTAGGAGCGAGTATTAACTTAATGCCCTTGTCTATTTTCGAACAACTTGGATTGGGAGAGGTGAAGCCATCTACGGTCACCCTTACAACTCGCGGACCGATCACTCACGTATCCAAAGGAATCATCGAGGATGTACTTGTCAAAGTTGATAAATTCATATTTCCTTGTGGATTTCTTAGTCTGGACATGGAGGAAGATAAAGACGTTCCTTTGATACTTGGGCGTCCATTCCTAGCAACGGGGAAGGCCTTAATAGATATGCAAAAGGGAGAGCTCACGTTACGGGTTAATGATGAGCATGTTCTATTTACTATATATAAGGCACTTCAATTTCATGATGGTGTGGAGACTTGTAATTTCATAGACGTAGTTGAATCCTGTATTGATGAATATGCGGATCATACATTATTTAGGGATACTTTCGAGTTTGGTTTGACACATTCGTGTTCAACATCGAACTTGACTATTGATATTGATAACCAAGACTTGTATGATTGTGTTTGTGCTTTGGATAATATGCAGGAACTACCGAGGAGCGCAAGAGGCGCACACACGCTGAAAAACGTACGAGAGTCAATTCTACAGGAACGCACGACCCTTGCCCTTGAGCACGCCCAAGTCGTGCGTATGGCCGAAGGAAAAATTGAAGAAAACAACGATGGCACGGCCCGTGCCAAATGGCACGGGCAGCCCGTGCCTAAGGTCGAAGAGAATGCTGAAGGAGCTGAAGACGGCACGGCCCGTGCTCATCAGCATGGGCAGCCCGTGCTCCCATCCGAAGAGACCAAATCGAACCCAGAACTCAAGCCCTTGCCCGAGCATCTCAAATATGCATTCCTTGGAGCGAATAACACGAGTCCGTGAATCGTATCATCTCTTTTAACTTGATTCAACTCGATAAATTGCTTAGGGTGTTACGAAAACATAAGTCGGCGATAGGTTGGTCAATTTCTGATTTAAAAGGCATTAGTCCATCGATTGTGATGCATAAGATTAGAATGGAAGATGTCTACAAACCTTCGGTGCAAAATCAAAGAAGATTAAACCGTATAATGCAAGAAGTCGTTAGAAAAGAAGTTTTAAAATGGTTAGATGCTGGAATTATTTATGCTATTTCTGATAGCTCTTGGGTAAGTTCGGTACAAGTGGTGCCGAAGAAAGGGGATGACGGTAGTGAGAAAACGAGAGTGATGAGCTTATAGCGACTAGAGTAGTAATGCGGATGGAGAATTTGTATTGATTATAGGAAATTAAATGATGCTACTCGCAAAGATCACTTTCCCCTCCCCTTTATTGATATGATGCTTGATCGTTTGGCGGGATATAATTATTATTGTTTTCTCGATGGTTATTCCAGGTATAATCAGATCATGATTGCCCCGGAAGACCAAGAGAAGACGACCTTTACATGCCCCTATGGTACATTTGCATTTCGCAGGATGCCATTCGGACTTTGTAACACACCCTCTACTTTTCAAAGATGCATGATGGCTATATTCCATAATTTCATTAAGAAAATAATGAGGTTTTCATGGATGATTTTTCTGTGTTTGGAGATTCATATGATCATTGTTTGGATAACCTTGCTCTAGTTTTGCAGAGATGCGAGGAAATTAACCTTGTTTTAAATTGGGAAAAGTGCCATTTCATGGTAAGAGATGGCATTGTTTTAGGCCACCGAGTTTCTTCTGCAGGTTTGGAAGTTGATAGAGCGAAGGTTGTGGCAATAGAGAAACTCCCACCTCCAACAAACGAGAAAAGCCATTCGAAGTTTCTTGGGGCACGCCGGATTCTACGAAGGTTTATCCGTGACTTTTCTAAAATCACTAAACCTTTAAGTCGCTTATTAGAAAAAGATCTGCTTTCAATTTTTCCGATGATTGTTTGCGGCTTTTTGAGATTCTCAAGAAGGCTTTGGTGACAACACCGATTCTAGTAGTTCCTGATTGAGTCGACCCTTCAACTAATGTGTGAATGCCAGCGACTTTGCGGTTGGGGCTGTTTTGGGTCGAAAAGAGACAAGATGTTCGAGCCATCTACTATGCGAAAGCGAGAACTTTAGATAGTGCCCAAAGAAAAACTACACCACCACCGAGAAGAAAATGCTTTGCTATCGTGTTTGCATTCGACAAGTTTCGCTCTTACTTGATTGGCACTAAGACGATAGTCCACACCGACCACGTGGCAATTAAATATCTATTTGAAAAAAGGATGCCAAACCGAGATCGATTCGGTGGATCCTCTTGCTACAAGAATTCGATGTGGAGATTCGGGATAGAAAGGGCTTAACGAGAATGTAGTAGCCGATCACTTGTCCAGACTAGAATACAAGAAGGAGGAGAAAGAAATCACAGAGGCAATTAAGGAGAAATTCCCCGATGAGCAACTTCTGATGCTACAAGCTAAATTCCCATGGTACGCCGATTTTGTTAATTATTTGGTTGCAGGGGTTTTGCCTCCGGATTTATCATTCTATCAAAAGAAAAAATTCCTCCATGACGTCAAGTTCTACATGTGGGACGACCCCCTGCTCTTTAAGAGGTGCGCCGACACCATCATTCGACGATGCGTGCCTCAAGACGAATGGGAGGGAGTTCTACAACAATGCCATTCTTCACCTTCCGAGGGACATTTCGGCCCGACTCGTACGACGGCTAAGGTATTGCGAAGTGGTTTATACTGGCCTACATTATCTAACGATTGTTATCTATTCGTACAAAGTTGTGATAGGTGCCAACGGATGGGAAATATCTCGAGACGACATGAGATGCCAATGACCAATGTAATGGAAGTTGAACTCTTTGATGTGTGGGGATTGACTTCATGGGCCCATTCCCATCTTCGTCGGGTTATCAATACATTCTACTTGCAGTGGAATACGTATCTCGATGGGTTGAAGCTATTCCGGCACAGACCAATGATGCGCGAGTAGTGCTTAAATTCCTAAAGAAAAATATATTCACTCGGTTTGGAACCCCGAGAGCTTTGATTAGCGATGGGGGGTCACACTTTGTGAATAAATTAATGAGCACTCTATTTGCGAAGTACGGGGTTAAGCACAAGGTGGCATTAGCGTACCATCCGCAAGCAAACGGGCAAGCAGAGGTAGCCAATCGTGAGATTAAGCAGATTTTAGAGAAAACGATAAACATAAATCGCAAAGATTGGGCCATGAAGCTAGATGACGCACTATGGGCATATCGAACTGCATACAATACATCATTGGGCACATCACCGTATCAGTTAGTATTCGGGAAATCATGTCACTTGCCCGTCGAATTGGAGCATAAGGCGTTTTGGGCTATAAAGAAGTTAAATTTTGACTTCCAAGCTGCGGGTGAGAAGAGGCTCTTGCACCTAAATGAGATGGAGGAGTTCCGGGATGAAGCCTATGAAAATTCCCGAATTTACAAGGAGCGAACCAAACGATGGCACGATCGAATGATAAAGAAGAGGGAGTTTTTACCGGGTGAACAAGTCCTTTTGTTTAACTCGCGTCTTAAACTCTTTCCGGGAAAGCTTAAGTCTAGATGGTCGGGGCCATTTGTGATAAAGAAAGTGTTAAATCCTCTGGGAATAGTGGAGCTATTGAGCCGAGATGGGGAGACATTCATGGTGAATGGCCAGAGAATCAAGCATTACTTGAGCCGGGAGCAAAAGGAGGAAGTGACACACCTCACATTGCTAGAGCCGTGATCGACAAAACAGGCGTCAAGCTATAGACGTTCAATTTAGCGCTTGTTGGGAGGCAACCCAATGGTTTGTGGTTTTATTTATTCCCATGTTTCTTAATTTTTTTCCTTTCCCTTTTCTAAGTTAGGATTTAATTGCGTTCATAGGTTAGAAGTTTTCCTTATAAAAAAAAAAGAAAAAAAATCGAAAACAAGGTACGGCATATAGCACGGGCAGCCCGTGCGCCATGCGCACGGCCCATGCTACACCACACCTGAAGAGTTTGGCGTTCGGCCCCTAGCACGGGCCACCCGTGCTATTTGGCACGGCCCGTGCTCCTTCAGGAATTTTGGGCTCCAATCTTCGACCCCCAGCACGGGCAGCCCGTGCCAAAAGAGCACGCCCGTGCGCCTACCTGTTGAGAGTTAAAAAATAGACGGGGGATGCAGAAAATTGCACACAAACTCTTCCTCTCTCTCGCGCACAGCAAACAAGAGACGCTCACCCTCCGATTGTTTCCAAAAATTTCTCCTAGATATCATCACTACTCACCTCCCACACTACTCTAAACACGGATTACACTTGTGAATTTGCTTAGAAGCAAGGATTTGGGGTAAATAGCACCTAGGGTTTCAAAAAAATCCAACTCTCTTCTAATTCTCGGAATTTAAGGTATGAATTGAAATTTTTATGTCAAATTTCTTGAGAATTATGGACTAGGGTTGATATATAATGCTTGTGTGATACTTTAGCCATGATTTTAATTGAAATTTTCTATGGGGCATTTTATCGAACACCTTGTAGGTTGTTGAATTGTGATGAATTTAGTTGATTGCTTGATGGATTATACTTGTGCTAGATTGTTTAGGAAGTTAGGGGCTATGATTTCGGCAATTATATTGGTATGTGAGTTGAAAGCTTGATTATGGATCGAATTGTTGAGATGAGCTACTATACTTCTAGTGTAATTGTTGTATTAATTCATTGTTTGTTTTTACTTGGCAAGTATGGATTCTCACGATTGTTTTGCCAGGTACTAAATTGAAAACATGGCTGAACCACGACCGAACCGAGGTAGACGAGGTTGGGGAGCCGCGGCCGCTCGAGCGCCACCACACCCGGACAACCCCGAGGCTTACATGCTCACTATTGACAAGAATGACATACTGGATAGGTGGAACCGGCTCATCCCTCGTTCATTCGCACCTACACGCTACACTGATGATGAATGTACCCGAGCTCTCGGGATACACGAGGAGGTGTGGCAAATGTTTGATCGAGTTGGATGGACCGCATTCATGCAAGGGCGGTATCCAACCTACAAGACACTCGCACTAGAGTTCTTAAGCACTGTTCAGGTCACGGAAACACGACCACGAAATGAGCCTCGAAAAATCCATTTCAAGTTGGGCAACGAATGGAGAAACGTCACTATTGCCGAACTGAATCGGATTTTTGGGGTACCATCGGACGCCCCATACCAAACGGCTACAAATTACGACTCGCGTGCTTTTTGGCGATTGTTGACTGAAACCCCCGAAACAGGCCTCATGCAATACGCAGCACGCTCCTCCAAGGCCTCCTCACTCCGCAACCCCATATTTCGATACATTCAAAAAGTAACGGCCCATTCTGTGTTCGCCCGGTACAACAATGGGGGTATGCAAGCGAGAGAACTATACCTACTTTGGTGCATGCTCAACCGCACCCCTTATAACATGGCGGCGTACTTTGTGGAACACGCCATCTACGTACAACAACATGACGCGGGGAAAATACTAATTGGGGGAATGATAACCCCAATCGCACAACATTTTGTGGTTGACATAAGCCGTATGGAACCATTAACATGAGCGCCCTTCACACCATGAAAATCATCAGTAATGAGGAGAATATCCTCTGTTTTCAACAAAAAGTCGGGTCTTCGTTTCCCCTTCCTAACCCGCAGCTCACAACAGTAATTGATAACCAAATCAACTGGCTTATGTACTCTGAGGAGCATATCAGAGTCATGCAGGGTTTGGCGGCACGAAAGAGGCGAAGGGTAGCCGGGTTACCCGACGAAGAAGACTTGGTCATGGAGGCGCAGGAGTATGATAGACAGGAGAGGGGGTTTGAGCAAGGCTTCCAACAGGGAAGCTTCGATCAGGGTGACCCACAGGGACAGCCTGATATTCCAGAGAGCTCCCGCCAAGGCGAGGAGCGTGGGGGACAGTATGATCATGACAGGTTCTGTGCATTTGAGGAAAGCTTACGACAGCATAGGAGTGATTTCCGTGCTTACCAAGAAGTCCAAGATCAAAGGTACCAGACGCAGAGCTTGTGGAACCAAGCACACGAGCAGCGGGAGTCGGAGATATTGCAGGCATTACTACGGATCGAGAATTGGCATATCTCCCAGGGCCACTACCCGCCGCCACCCCCACAGTGATCTAGGTTCTTTCCACACTTTTCATTGAAATTCTACCTTCTCTTGCATGAGCTATAATTTCATTCAAGTTTGGGGGGGGGGGAAGGTAGTATAATTTTTTTGATGGGTGTGGCGTTTGCATTCATTTAGTTGCATGTAGAGCATGTAGGTTGCATTGCATTAGATGTTTTAATTTTTTTTATGGTTTTAGCACGTTTATCGCTTTAGCACGTTTATTGCTTTCCTAGATGATAGGGAGTGAGTTGACCGCTTTTGTATGTTTGTTATGTTTTGATTGAGATCTTGACCTTGGGTGCATTTGCGAATTGATTTTTGTTGTTTTGAATTGGATGTTGAGTGTGAGTTGATCGGGTTGAAAATGGTTTACGTGGAGCATGTGATTATTGAATCTTGGTGAACATACTTTGAATTATGCACTTACAAGCCTGTGAGCTTTTGAGCCTTTACTGCTTTCATAATATGCAGTCTTGTTTGTGATTGAGTGTGTCATTCATGTTTCATTTGAATTCTAGAACTTGCTATGGTTTCTCCTTTAAAGTAACATGTTGTATGCATTCATGAAAATGATTTTAGGCCATCTTTGTTAAGCCTTTGAAGCCTTTTGCCTACCTTTGATATTTGATTTCCCTAGTTAGCCAATTTGAGCCTATTGCCTGATTTTTGATAGCCACATTTTAAGCCTTCGAATCCTATGTAATATAACTGTTACCCTGAGCTTAAGCATATAGAATTGAAAAAAGGGGATGAATAAAGGATTGAATGGAGGAGTGTCATAAGTCAGAAAATGTGTACATGTTGGGAACTTGGGAAGAAAAGATGAAAAAGGAGAAAAATACTCACAAAAGTCGAAAAAAAAAAAAACGACTGCAACGTGAGTCGGCCAGAAATGAAAAAATAGGCTGAGAATCGTGATGTAAGGCGAAGGGGATAATGTGTATGAAAAAGAAGGGAGAAATAGAAAAGGGATGAGGATATAAGATGATTGGAATAACATAGTCGAGTGGAATTGGAAAAAAATGGTTAGAAAAGAACAAAAATGTTTTCCAATCTATACGCTAGAGCTGAGTCACTTTATCCATATTTCCCTACCTTAACCAAAGTGTCTTCATTACAACCTTAAATAAAGTCCTTTATGATTTGTGAATTGCATACAAACGAGTGGCGGAGATGTGAGACGATTTGCAAGCATATGGTAATTCATCAACATTGATATGACTTGAGCGAATACACGTCCCTTATCATTCTAGTGAGAAGAGTATACACTTTACCCTTGAGAGGCGTGATTAAGTGTTTTACCTTGATTTTTAAAACTTGTGCTCCGTGTTAACTCTTTGAAACTTGGTTGATTTGTGCTTGATGTCTATGGATAGATGACATGAATTATGATGCGGTGTTCTTGAGTTGCTCTTCTTTTCGCCATTGTGTTATCTTGTGTATAAAGTGTTGGCCGAGGTATCACAACAGTTTAAGTTTGGGGTTTGATTGACCGGTATTTTTTGCATGTATTTCGGGCTTAATATTGGCTAGAATGTGTGGATATGCATGCGTTATATGAGTAAATTAGGTATTATTCTTGTTTTGTGGAATTGGATTACGCTTTGCTCGTTTTGTAGGAATTTATCTATATTTGTAGCATAATGGCAAAAATTTGGGCATTGCAACCGCCAATACTTGACATGAGTGACGAAGTTTGGAGTCGAATCGAGAAGAAGTTGGACGAACCGGGCGAGAAACGGAAGAAAATAGTCTTTGTACATATTGTTCCAGGTGAGCACGGGCAGGGCGTGCTCCTCTAGCACATCCCGTGCTCAACCCAAATATGAGGACTCAAGGTTCGGCCTAGGGCACGGGCAGCCCGTGCCATATGGGCACGCCCGTGCTCCTCTGAAGGAAAATTACAAATTGTTCGGCACCCAAGACGGGCAAGGGCGTGCCAAAGGCGTGCCAAAGAAACCCTGGCCGTGCCGTCTTCAAATGGAAAAACAGAGCTTATCCAATTTCAACTAGGTTTCGACCCGAACAGAGTACAAATAGACCCGGGGCGGCCACAAACAAGGGGACGCTGATTTTTACCCTAGAAACCGAGAGAAAAGAGCGATTTCCCACGGATACTTGAGAGATTGATCAAGACCGCAACCACACCTTCGAGGATTGAAAATAGATCGAGAGATCGTCGTCATCCCCGAGTCACTCATTCCATCGTATCGTATTTCAATTAGTTAGATTTTGATTATGAATAATTTATCTATGAATTGTTTATCTTCGTTGTCTGGCTAAACATCTTGTGATTCCCGGGTTTGAGAGTAGATTAATAAACACTTTTATATGATGATTAAGGATAATTGAAGTTAATGCTTTCTTCTTCTATTCAAGTACTTTGCTTTAATTCTTGTTTTATCAAAAGGCCTTTGATCTAAACTTGTTTGATGTATTGATTCATAATTCTAACCGATGAGTTTCAATACTAGATCTTGAGTACTTGACACAAATAGATTGCATGATTGAGAAGTCTGTGAATATTTGTGAGATCTTTTAATCTTTTGAACTTTTGGGAGTTGGATATCTCATGTTGAGTAGAGATGCTAACATAGATATTCCAATCAACGCTTTTACATACATCTCGAGAGAGGGGGTAAATTACTTTGGTGATTGGTCTATAGAGAAGAATATGTTTAACCTTGGTTTGCTTAACCTGAGCATAAAAGTGGGATATTAATTGAAACCATAACCCAGGAATCCATCCATCCATACTTGATCTTTTAATCGCTCTTTGCTTTGTCATTTTAGGATTAATTTCTGCTTTAGTAGTAATAAAACCAAACCTTCAAATTTCGATAGTTTAGATAAAAATAGGACTATTATAATCCAATACTTAGTACATTAATTTTTTAATCCCTGTGGATTCGACCTTGCAAACCCTATTCTATAAACTGATCCGTACACTTGCGGTGAAGCTATAAAAATAGGCGAACATATAGGTTTGTTGCTATGACTTGCTTATGTAGTTAACATATTCGTGGTGCATACATAGTATATTTTGTTGTTTATGTAGTATAGGATTGTTGCTTATGTAGTATGGATTTGTTGCTTATGACTTGCTTATGTAGTTAATGGTATATAAAAACACCATGACACATCTACGCGAGCAACAAATTACATCTTCATAAGCAAACTTCGAACTGAAGTCAAGCTCTAGCAACTATGACAAATTGTCTGCAACTTTTTTCACACAATAGTGCGTTAAAGAAGAAGGATGAATGGTTTCTCAAGTAGTGAGTTGAAGAAGAAGGAAAATGCATGATTGTTCACATTGAATTGCTTCGAGATTTGGAAGGATTGTCTGTGTTCTATACAAGTGAGGGTGATCGGTTCTTGTTCTCTCATGAACAGCGTTCGAAGAAGAAGGAAGATGAGATTTGTTCACGTTGAATTTGATGTGAGATTTGGATAGATTGTGTGGTCATAATATGAACAGAATCCCATGAATATTGGGTAATTTTATAGGATGACTAATTTACCCCTTTCTCTAATTACCAACATTTAATCTGAATTTTTAGCTCTAAAATCACAACCATTGAAAAATCTAGATATGTTGCTAGGATTGGTCCATATATACGGACTTACCTTATGTAGTGGTCTCATATAACGCTCTCCCTAATAATATATATGATATATCCAGAGTCACCAAGAGGCGTGAGCGTAGCTGGATGACTCGGATATTTTAATTTTGGAAGTCGAGATTGAATTTATTTTTTCGAACAAAAATATTTTAGTCGTAGAAATGAATGCGACTTTTTTTTTTTTGGGGGGTGTTGAAGCTTTTATTTTAATAAATTAATATATAATTGATGTGATATATATTATGCAATTATCTGCCCAAAATGCATTCCTTTAATTTTTGGATGGTCTTCTAATTTTATCCAGAAAAATGTGTTTCTTGAGGGAGAGCCAAGAGGGGTTGATGATCTTATAAATTACAGTACACTCTCGTGCTCGTTTAATATTCAAAATGAGATACATGTCAAAATCACATGAGAGTTGGGTAATGCCACCAATTGGATAACATCTCATTACCTTTTAATATGGATGAATCCCTCACCAATATAAGTCCTTAATTGGTAGGTGGATTGCATACAACCGATGTAAAATTCCCATAGACAACAATGTATACTAAAAAAGACGTGGTATCACCTCGATTCACTAATCTCTAACTGGATGTTAATTATTGAATGAGATTACTGCTTGTGACAAAAGAGGCTTGAAGGGTGCTGGAATTATCATGATGAGAATTTTCCGACGCTCAAGTCAATTACGAAATAAAGATGGACAATTAGAATGCACATGACACTCGGAATAAAATAAATTACATACCTTAAGAATATGGAGTAGTAGTAGGGTATGTATGGCGATTTGAAGTAGATTGTTATCTGATATTAAGTGGTGCAAGAAAGAACCATCCTAGTCCGTTGAACCCATTATGAGATCTCAGCTTATCATAAGGGCATCCACAATGGATGGTTCAAGTTCAATATTTTGAACTTAAACTTTTTTACACATCATTGTGGGTTCAAAAATTTCAGGTTTATATAAAAAATTCAACATGTTAACCAAGTTCAACTTCTTTTTTTTGTTTCTTTTTTTTTATGTTGAATGGAAATCTTGTACACAGATAAATTAATACATATTAGTGTTTTATTTATTTTTTCATCTTATTATTGTCTAGCAAAATGATTATGATCATAGATTGATGTTCATGCACGCAGAAACTACAGACCCGCTCCTGCCTTTTGCTTTCTATATATAAATCTTGATTGTGGGAGACTGACAAAGTTTTAATTTCTTTAGAATAAAACATTGAAATGGTAATAATAATAATTTGATAATGGTTTAAGGGGGAAAAAATGAACAAGCTAGGATCGGGGCATAATTATTATTGGAGTTTCACATTGTTTATTCGAATGCTAATTATTAATACCAATTAGGTGCACAATAAAGCTCACATAAGAAAGATTCTGGTCATATGAGGAAAACATTCTTTTTAGTACCACTTTGATGATACTTTTAAGTTGATGATTCATGCCGTATTTTATTTTATGCATATACTTTTAATTTATATTTAAATAATATTGATTATATTTATGTTATATGTACTTGATATATAATTAGGGCATCCACAGTGGTTGCAAAATCAAGTTCTTTTATAGCCTCCACAGTACCACTGCCACATCAATAAAACTTGAACTTGAACTACACCCTCTTCTATTATCCACAATGTAAGTTTAAAATGGGTTCCACATGTCAATTTTTTTAATATATATTTTTGTAGTTATTTTTGTATATAATTTTTAATAAAATCATTAATAAAGTAATATATATATATATAATTGATTTATTTTTCATAATTATATTAGAATAATAAAATTTAAATAAAAAGATCAATTTTACAATTTTAATTAAAAAAATCTATCTACAAAAATTGGTCACAAAATATTTAAAAAAATGCTATTAAGTAGAAACAATACTTACAGTTGTTTTTATTCAAACAAAAAATGCTTACAGTTATTTTATTAAAAAAAAGAACAAAAAAAAAGAAAGAAAAGGGGATACAATGCAAGAAAATCTTTATGTAATTGCCTTTACATGTAATTGCGTGTGCTAAACAGAGTTTGTTCGTATTGCACACAATAATTTATTCAGCAAATTATCATCTTAACACGTGAAGACGTGGAGCGATACTATATCATGTCATGTGGTGCTTTATTATAGCATATTTATGAGGATGGGTTAAAATTGAATTTTTTCCATATTTTTTTTATTTATGGCGTGTATTAATTTTAAAACTATTAATTATTACCAAAAATATCAGTAAGTATTAAATAATTATTTCTAAATGTCATTAATTTCAAAATAATTATTACCCAAAATTATTAATAAAAGAATAAGAATCTAAAGAAAATGATGTTTTATCCGACACAAAATGTGGCCTCCTGTTTGGTGGCTGCCGGTATCAAAAAACACTAGGGTCCCCCCTATACAATGATATCGCCACCTCACCACTCTCATTTTTTTTCTTTTAATTAAGATTAAATGAATATTTATCATATTAATTAAGTAACTTAATTGCTCCATCCCTCTAAGAAAATCACATATTTCAACTATTTAAAAAGGAATTATCAAAATGCAACGAAAACGACGAAGAATTTGACAGCTAAAGTTAGAGGTGTAAACGAGTCTAGTTCAGTCGAACATAGTACTGTTTAAACTTGTTTGAATTTTAATCGAGATTCAAAATTATTTTTGAGTTTGGTTTGATTTAATCGAATCGAGCTCTAATGAGATTTACATATTTTCAAACAAAAAAATGTGTTCAAGCTTGGTTCATTACATTAAGTAGTTTGATTCGTTTAATTTTTGATCAGCCCTAGCTAGAGTCGATCACGATTCTATTTTAGCGTATTAAATGTGGTACTTTGATTTGACTAGAATTTAAATAAGTGTAATTATATGTGTTTATTTAGGGAAAATTAATTAATTTAAAGTAGTCCGAAAGTTAGATTGGTGAAATTTAAATAATGAGTTGGAAGTTGGGAGAGATGATTGGTAAAGACATTGTATTTGTGATGGTGCATGTATTGTGTGAAAATCCAACTCCCATCATGTCCCCATTCTTTCAACACAATAAATTAATACTATTTGGACTTGCTTTATTTAATTTTCTTTATTTGTCATTATTCTTATTCCCATCAAAAATCTCTCTCACACACACTCACTCACTCATTCACTCACACACACAAAAACAAGCAGACACACATAAAATGTATACTATGCTAAACAATTATTAATAATAAAATCAAACGCTATGTGACAGAAATGAGAATTGATATATATATATATATATATATATATATATATATATATATACAGGAGAGGGTTATATGAGGCACCACCTCATAGGGTAAGTCATGAGACCAATCCTAAATGCCACATATCTAGATTTTTCAATGGTTGTGATTTTAGAGCTAAAAATTGATTAAATGTTGGTAATTAGATAAAGGGGTAAATTAGTCATCCTACAAAATTACCCAATATTCATGGAATTCTATTCACATTATGATCACACAATCTATGCAAATCTCACATCAAATTCAACGTGAACAAATCTCATCTTTCTTCTTCTTCAACGCACTCTCGTGAGAAATCATGCATCATTCTTCTTCAACGCACTATTGTGTGAAAAACGTTGCGATACAATTTGCCATAGTTGCTTTGAGCTTGACTTGATTCGAAGTTTGCTTATGAAGATGTAATTTGTTGCTTGTGTAGATGTGTCATGGTGCTTTTATATTCCATTAACTACATAAGCAAGTCATAAGCAACAAATCCATACTACATAAGCAACAACTGATCTTTCGCATAAGCAACGAATATACACTACGTATGCACCACGAATACATTAACTACATAAGCAAGTCATAGAACAAACCCATACTACATAAGCAACAAGTCTATACTACATAAGCAACGAATATATACACTACGTATGCACCACGGATACATTAACTACATAAGCAAGTCATAAGCAACAAACTCATACTACATAAGCAACAAGTCTATATTACATAAGCAACGAATATACACTACGTATGCACCACGAATACATTAACTACATAAGCAAGTCATAAGCAACAAACCCATACTACATAAGCGATAAGCTCTATACTACATAAGCAATGAATATACACTACACATGCATCACGTATACATTAACTACATAAGCAAGTCATAAGCAACAACCCTATACTACATAAGCAACAGAGAATTTTTTTTAAAACTGAAACGCTGGAGAGAGAATGTGCGTGAAGAGTGGGTGAAATCGCGTGAAAGAGGGAATAAAATCTTAGTAACTGATTCTAAAGTGCCAAATTACCACCCTACCCTTTTTAATTGCTGAAACAAAAAAATAAACATAATAAAGCCCTAAAAATCTGGACCACCCAAAATTGTTGATCTATGGTTAGGATGTGTCCCCATGGACTCACCCCAAGTAGGAGGACCTATTTGATCCATATCCTATATATACATATATATATATGTATATGCAATGTACTAAGGCTAGAACTATACTTTTCTTTGAGTTTATATTTACACTACAACATAAATGACATTAGATAACACAAATTTTGTAGTACTTTTTACATAAGGTACATACGTAACACGTGTTTGTAACACTTTTTACATTGTAATATTTATGTAACACTTTATCAATATATAACGCTTATATATATGTAACACTTTTAAATAAGTAACACTTTTTAAGTATCACCTTTTTTGTTATTTCTTTTGTAACGCAAATAGGTATCACTTGATTTAAAAAGCACTCTTGGCAACACTATATTTTATTAATTGTAAAACTTCTTAGGCTATATTTAGTAACACAAAATTATATAACTATAATAAAATCATGTCAATGATTTAATTAATTAATTGATGTCACAAAATAGGTGAAGACAAAAAAAATCACCAAAACTAAAAATTGTATACATCATGTACTATGTTTTTTTCTACTGAATTTTTGTTTTCTTTTTTATAAAGTATTTTAGTTTTGCTTTTATTTTTTACGGGGGTAATTAATTCCGTCGTAACACCGACGGAAAATGCACATGTATATATTTTATTATTATTATTTATTTATTTTTTGATTTTTACTAACGGAGATCAATTTCATCGTTAATCTTTTTTTTTAAAAAAAAAAAGAATACCAATTAAAATTGATGTTGTCAGTAATTACTTAGGAATATTTTCCAACGGTAAATTATTTTTTCATTATTTATTTTTTTTACTGTTAGAACTTTTTTATATGTTGGCAAATTAATTTTATATTTTTATATATTTTTTATTTTTACCAATTGAATATTGATCGGTCGATGAATTCATTATATATATTTTTGATGTTTTTAATTTTTGTGTAATATGATTTTCAAACTATATACTATATAATATAAAATTTGATATATATAGTGTATAATATAGTTTAATAGATATATTATATAAATCTTTATTATATAAAATATATTATATATACATATAATATAATTTTTATACAATTTTAATATATATATATATATATATAAAATAAAGCAAAAGTCGTAATAAAAATCAACTTAGCTTAGTGACAAAATGTCACTTCCACAAATAACAGGTTGTGGGTTTGAATCTACTTGGTAACAAAAAACAGTATTTCTACGAAGTGCTAAAAAAAAGTGTTACATAAGATTCATATGTAACACTTAAAAGTATTTTTTTTAAAGTGTTACAAAAAGTGTTACATAAGATTCATATGTAACACTTTAGAAATATTGCTTCAAAGTGTTACCAATAGAGAACTTAATGTAACACTTAGAAAAAGGGTCACTAAAAGCTAATAAAAGTGATACCTTAGACTATAGGTAGCACGGACAAGTGCAGCACCATAAAAGTGCTACTTATTGTCTATAGTAACATTTTATGGCGTAATATTTTTTGGGTGTTTCCTAATATCATTTATGTTGTAGTGAATTAAGAGTCATTTGAAGTTGAGATGGCCAATTTAAGTTGAATAAATGATCTAATTAAGGTTGTCAATTTTTGTCATAAAAACACGTCACAAATCTCACATGTAATAACTTATAAATATGTTAGGGTTGAGACTTGATAGATTAAGGTCAATTTTTGCAATGTTTTTTTATTGATTGAAAACGTTGTTAGTAATTTTAGAAAATAATCCAATGCGTGTAAATATAATTTTGGGTTAAATATTAACGTAAACAACCTATATGACTCATATAAATAGATGAATTGTTCAGATTATTTAATATATACATGTCATTTTGGACCGACATAAAAACCACGAATAATTAATAATAAATATCTCGGGTTAAGGTTGAGAAATCTCACACAAATAATTAAACAGGTTGTTAAAGTTGGAAAATATGACATAAAAAACATAAATTTTATGTCTCGACATGACACGTGAACCCAAACACAGCACAAATTGCCACCTCAATCTGACCACATGGTTGTTTGAGTTTATAAATTTCTCACAATACGTAATAAATTTAGGATGATATTTTATACTCTCCTAAAACAAGATTTTGGATCTTATAAGTCGCGTGCTTAAAACATAGTAACCAAATATGTTCAATGTATTACTTAATATCTAACAAATGTTGTTAATTTTCATTTTGATATGAAATTATGTATTATTAATCTCATTGGCATGGTTATTTTCAGAACATTAGTACTGAACAAAAAGCCCTACCCAGGACCACAGACAAAACTGAATCACTTTTAAGCTCAAGTTCAAATCAATATTGCAAAAATGGTTAAATACTAGTCGGGCGGCGGCCCATCGCCTAGGGGGCCAAGGCCGGCGCCTAGGCCGCATAGGTCCGATTTTTGTCCGAAACGATTTTTTTCAAATATTTGGACAAAATTTCCTCAACCTAGGAGCGCATAGCGCCTAGGCCGATTTTTACAACACTGACTCAAATAATCATGTACAAATTTGGTCATTTACATGGGGATGGGATCTTCTATTCCACTTTTTCTATTTCACTCATATTCCATTGCATTGGATGAAATACACGTGTGCAAGATGATGTCACGCGATGTCACAACTGTACACGTGTCTTTCATCCAACATATGAAATAGGGAGTGGAATAGAAAAAGTGGAATAGGAGATCTCAACCCATTTACATGGGCTTGTAATTGAATTGGGTTTTGTATGAATATGATCAATCAAAAGTCAAACCTAACTGTAAATGACTTCATTGAAAATTGGAATCCAATGAGCTTGAACATAAAATTTTAGTCTATTTCTGATTAAAAGCACAACCCATTGTTGCCCCCAACTCAAATTAGGATTCATAATATCATGATTTTTTTTGTCATTATTATTATTTATATATAAAAACTTTTGTTCCCATCTTCAAGATTAGATTCTTTAGTATCTTGTGGTAAGATGTTTTGTAATATATAGTATAAAAATTAATTATAATGATATATGTTTTTTTGGATTCTATTGTGAGTGCCATTGTTTGATTTAATTTGGGAGAATATGACTAAACGAGGATTAATTGTCTGACTTGTGGGGCTTATGTCCATCATGCATATCACAAGATTCTTGCGCTGCTAAGTGTACAATTAAATAAAGTTACATTTCTATCATCAATTATAGCTTTTTGTGTAACAATAAGTGTTCGATTTAAAGAATGGAATAGTATTAGGTGAATAACATCATTCATTGGTAAAAATAAATAAATAAATAACATCATTCATAATCCTTTATATCATCCTATATATAGACAAATTGATGAGTTTCAAATGTTATGGATTTTTTTTTCTATTCCACTTTCTATTTCACTTTTTCGTATTCGTCATATAAATATATTTTGTCGATCATCTTAATTTATCTCATGAACACATATAAATAATGGAAAACAAAATTGATAGAAATTCAAATTCATATAAATCTTAATTCATCTTAATTGGACACCACGAACATACAAGTCCAATGTTTCAAAAATCGAACCATTTAACAAATCGGTCTCACTTGCTACCAGTTCACGATTTGACCGATTGGATCGATACAACCGATTTTAATCAAAATATTTTTTTTTGTTATATTGTATTAAAAAATAGAGGAATATATTTTAAAAAGAAAATTATATAAATAAGCAGTTGAAAAATCTAATATAGCTCAACAGTTGCACATAATATAATAAAATTATCAAACTTGAAATTCTAAAAGGTTAATGAAGCGTTTTTTACCATTTTTGGCCGGTTCGTCTGTTTTTTGAAATTACTTCCATCCATGTACCCGATAATTCCATGAGAATTGAGATAGCATAATAAACACGTCACCACTATGATAATTATTTAAATTAAGAAATAAACTTATCTGAAAATACATATAAAAACAAACAAAAACATGAAACAACAACAATACTAGTTTTTGCAATGTAATTGTCCTAAACAGTCATTTTCAGAATATTACAACATCCAAAATTGTACTTCTTAGGACCACAAACAAACTGGTCCTCCTTCAAACCCATCTTCAGCTCAGGTCTCAAACTTGTAAAAATGACTATACTCTGATCAAAGAACATCACTAATTAAGACATCAAAATTGACCCATCATGCAAGGAAACATATTGGGCTTGCGTGGAATTTTATATGACCCAGCCCATCCCAACTCTATAATTCTCTTGTCCAATATTCAATTTTTAATTACTATTTTCTTATTCTAAAAATCTCCGCCACCCGACAGTCCCCGCATGTAAGCGCGCTTATCTTCCTCTTGTCCGCCTACATTTTTCTCTGATTGGCCATGCCTAACCTCGCCTAACCCCACCCAAAGGTCCCAAACTCCACCTAGGCGCTAGGTCTCAGTCTGCCGTCCGACTAGCACCTAACGCCTTTTAGAATATTGCTTCCTTGTAAATTGTGTATATACATGAACGTACATAAGAGTCAAGACATACTTATATGTATATACGTATAAATAATTAAAAAGGAATTTTATTTTTCATCTAGAGTTTGAAATTATTGAATAATACTTGTATATAACTTTGAAGTGATAAGGCATATGTATTATACTTAATTACTATGATACTTGATGAATAATACTCCATATTCATAAATACTTATAATATTTAATTAAAATCTAAATATTATGTAAGAATTATTGTAACTATTTATTGATCAGTATCATACAGAAAAAGTCAAAAAGACTTTTAAAAATAATGCTCCAAATTACGTAAATTTATCACTACAATTTATAATTACCTACATAATAAAAAATATTATTTTCCCATACTGACCAACTCTTTTTTTTTTTTTTCCAAAATTCATTTCTTTCTACTAGTTCTTTCATAAGCAATTTGCATGAAGTAAACACTACAAAAAAAAAACAGTGTTTAGTGACGCTTTTTTTTTTTCGTTTAGAGACGCTTATTAGCGTCACGAAGTACATTACCTACGCTTGTGAAAGTGTCACTAGTTGTGTTGTTAAATTTGATGTCACGAAAATATTCGTGACACAAGATCTATGCGTAGGTAAATTTCAAAACGTGACGCTTTTATTTAGTGCGTCATTAACATTAATTTGGTGACGCTATTTTCTGTCACGATTACATTAGACCTACGACTTTTGAGAGATAATTTTCCCGACACTAATCAATTATTGTGTCACTAAATTAGCAACGCTTTTCATGAAATAGCGTTGTCAAATCTGAGACGTTTTTAAGAATGTGCGTCGCTAAACTTATGACGCTTTTGAGGAATAATGTCATTAAATTGGAGACACATACGATAAATAGTGTTGCCAAATTGGTTACTTTTTTTATGATTTGTGTCATTAAATTACCAACATGCAATAAATAGCGTCCCCATAATTGGAGACGGTTTTTTAAATTTCAGTCACTAAATTGGCTACGCTTTAAGAATTTGAGTCATTAAATCTGGCAACACTTTTATAATTTCTGTCATTAAATTGGTTTTGATTTGGTGAATCCAAATTAGTCGACTCAACTCTGGATGCGTCTTCCAGGATACGTTCAGATGGAACTCTCAATGCATCTTGGAGGAGTCCACTCATTTCATATTCTCCATCAAGATTTTCTTCCAGATTTCTCGTAATTGACTCAGTAAAGTTGCAGTGATCATCTGATGAAGAAAAAATATTTTCACCATGAAACACCCAACAACTATAACCTTCTTGAAAGTCATACCATACCAAATGCTCATGAACAATGTCTGCATCATGTGAAAACCTATTAAAACATTTGCGACATGGACAATAAATTGCTCCATTTACGGATGATTTTTCGACAGCGAATTTGATAAAATTGAACACCCCGTCAGTATATGCTTTGCTTGATCTAGGCTCATGCATCCAACTTTTGTCCATTGCAACCTAGTAGAACACAATAATCCTCATATATTTATACATGCAAACCATAGATTTATTAACTGGATATCTGAAATAAAAGTATACCAGTTAACCTGGTCAGAAATCCCAAAATGCAGTTTCAATTACATGAGAAACCAAGATTAAAACAGGGCATTATAGAATTTGAGTCACTATATAAAAAAATAAAGGAAAAAATGCATACTTTTCTCTAAGGGATGGGTCACTGCCAGCAGCCTTAACAAGCACATGTGCTATTTTATTAGCTTCTCTTCCAACAAAGCACACTAAGAAATGGTTTCCTCATTCGTAGAGTTGACAACATCTATAACCAATTTTGCATCAAGCTCGAAAATAACATGATTCAGTTCTAGGCTGGAAATTCATTTAAATGCCTCCAATAAGCTAGGGGTGTACACAGTTTGGTTAACCGGCCGAACCGAACCGGAACCGAAAATTCGGTTCGAACCGAAACCAAACCGAAAATTTCGGTTCGATTTTCGGTTTTCATATTTTTGGAATTTCGGTTTTCGGTTCGGTTTTGGGATGCCGGTTAACCGAACCGACCGAAAAACTGAAATTTCTAATTTTTTATTTATTTAAATATATATCATAAGTTGCTATATTGAGTAGCAACTCTCATTAAAAAAACCAATTTTTGCTTCTAAAAAATTGACTGAGGGCTGAACATTAACACAAAAAAAGCACTTTTTTTTTGCCAAGAAAATCACTTTTTTTTGTAACTCTTACCCTCAGACCTCAGTCTTCTCGTCCCTCAGGCATCTCTGTTGGGCTGAAAAAAGAGAACACTCAAATCTGTAGAAATATAAATTTGTAGATTATTTGGCTATAAATTTGTAAATTATTTGGGTATAAATTTGTAAATTATTTGGGCATAAATTTGATGAATGAGAATGTTCTTTTATCCTTCTCGTCACATTTATGTGAATTTGAATCTGTTGATTACATGACCACTTTGAGTTTTATATGGATGTGGTTCACAAGCTCATGTTCTACTCTGTCCCGATGTTACCTTGCAATTAATGGAATTTCCATGTTAAAGAATATAAATAGGGAGGAAACGATAAAATTTCTGCTGTTTATTTTGGAAAATGCTTTGACCATTTGATTAGTTTATACTTGCAGGGAAAAACATTATTAATCGATATGCCCGGTGATGATGCATCCGGTTTTGCTTTGGTACAGAGATTTGTTTCGACCGGTTCGATTTTTAACCGAAAACCAATTTTTGATTCGGTTTTTAACCGAACCGAAATTAACAATTTTGGTTCGGTTTCGGTTTGGGTTTTTGACGCACCGAAATTTCGGTTCGGTTCGGTTTGGCCAAACGAACACCCCTAATTATAAGCCTAAACACTCTGCCCCTTTAACTGTGGGATTTACCAGAAGATTAAAGCTACTAAAAAGGAAATACCGACTCATATCTTTCTTGATTCAAATGAATAGATGGTCACATACTAGCTTTAAAGAAATAATTTTATATTTGTGCTTTGATTAATTTTGAATTAATCAAGGGGTCAATAAACATGAAAAATAACAATTCTCTTGCCACTTCACTTAACAACATCTCCTGAAAAATACCTAAATTTGTGTGCCTCTTTACTTCAATGATCGATCGAGTTTAAACAAATTGAAATATCGAGTTTAAACAAATTGAAATATAAAGGACGACAAGAACTCTCCCTAATTTACTCAATCTTTTATGAGATGAAACGAGAAAATAGAGTATAATAGAGGTAATCAAACTCTGTTGCAGATTAACAAATGAATCTAGTTTTTTAAGAATTAGGGATTTGTGAATACCTGATTATTGGCGAAGACCCGGGAATTGGAGCGAGTAGACGGCGGGTGGTGAATAAGCTGAGGGGTTGGGTTGGCCGCCTGAATGATTGATTTCTGCTTTGCAGAAACAGAAAAAGAACCGTAGATGAGAGTCAGCGAAGAGATTAGAGAGGGAGAGAAAATGTTATGTGAGATTTGAGAGTCATAGATTTTTTAATAATAGAGATTTATAAGATCTTTTTTCCTATGCACTTTTCCTTCTTCTTTATTCAATAATTATTTTTCTTTAAATATAAAAATGTCTCTTTAGTTGAAGTTGTAATGGTATCTTATGTTTTGGGCCCAAACAGACATGAATTTTTTCTATCTTTTTTCATACTGAACCTGTTATTTGTGGGTATTGAGTCCAATGACTTATTAATGGAGTCGTGTTTGACAATTTTGATACTTTTAACATCCTATCAGTATGTATTATGGTTTCGGGTCTAAAAAAATATATAACATGAAATATTGAATTAATTAGTGATTTTATTTAATTAATATTGACTCTTTCATAAATATATTGTTAAATTAATGATAATGGTAACACTTTTCTATATGTGTCACCAATTACTATAATTTAAGTAAATACAATTTTTCACAATGCGTCACAAATTTATCATTTATTATGAGGACCTTGTTAAGCGTCGTTAAATTAGTGTCGTAAAAAATACTGTCAAAAAAGGTGACAGTTTTATGAAAATGTCATTACTTAAATACGCTTTTTAAAAAAAACTGACACTTTTGTAAAAGTGTCATTATTTAAATACGCTTTTTTTGAAAGCGTCGTCACATCCTCAGTTTTAGTTACATTTCTTACAAGTCATTAAATATGTGTTGCCACTTTTGTGAAAAAAGGTGACACATTTGTGAAAATGTCATTATTTAAATACGCTATTTAAAAAGCATCGTTATACTAGTACAAAAAATTGACACTTTTGTAAAAGTGTCATTACTTAAATACGCTTTTTAAAAAGCGTCCTTACACCCTAAGGTATAATTACACTTTTTAGAAGTGTCACTAAATGTGTTGCCACTTTTGTGAAAAGGTGACACATTTGTGAAAATGTCATTATTTAAATACGCTTTTTAAAAAGTGTTGTCATATTGGTAAAAAAACCGACACTTTTTAGAAAGTGTCATAACTTAAAATCGCTTTTTAAAAAGCGTCTACATATTGGTAAATAAAACGACACTTTTGTAAAAGCGTCATTACTTAAAATCGCTTTTTAAAAAGCGTCGTTAAGCCTTAATTTTAACGACACTTTTTAGGAGAGTCATTAAATTTGTGTTGCTACAGATCCTTTTTTTTGTAGTGAAATGAATCCTTCCGTACAACTATAAATTAAATAGCTTTAGCACGCATCTTTTTTTTTTTTAAGTTGAAAAGGTTTTTATATAACTAAGGGGAAGGTTTGGAACCATAGTAGCAAAATGAGATCAGCTTACTGATTTCCACCAACAAATCACTAATAATTTTTAAATTTACCAATAAAAATATTGTAGGTATAATTTACAAACACTTTTAGATATACCAAATATTATCTACAATTATTTTATAAATTTACCTACACTTTATAGTTATCTTAATACTTACCTACAAAATGTATATAGGTAAGTTAGTTTTCTCTTGTAGTGTTATAAATAAAGTAATATAGAAATACATATCAAACAATTATTGGATAATTTTACAGTAAATACAAACATAACACATAAAAATAATGTCAAAAAAAGTCATATATATTCTTGCTCGACCAAAAAAATGCTTTGAGCACTTGCATGTATTCTATCTGTACGTCTATGAATTCGTATATTATCAATTTATATATATTTTGGCTGATTTTTTCACGGTCACGTTTAACAAAAATTCATAATATACTCGTACATACCCATCCGTTCGATATCAAACTAACTAGCTAGTCTTCATACAACTGAAAAATACACACTGATTAACCACCAAAAAAGACATCATCATGTTATATCTTCCTTCCCACTTAATCCATTCCTGACCCTATGAACAACCTGATAAAAGAACTCGAAAACGGGCCGACAAAATGACTGTAAATCGACACAACTTATGTTCATATCTTCACAAAGATGTTCGCAAGAAACCCAGTCTTGATCCGTGTTTGTGGGATTGATAATGGTGGCGGACAACACGTAGGCCGACGCCGCGTGCTTGACCAGCTCGTTCCGAATGGATATGTTGCACGGCTCGTTGTTGGCCGTCGCGTGTTTAGGTGAAGATGATGAGCTCAAGAGTATGTCCTTGAGGCTCGTGTACCTGCAGTGACGGGGCCAAAAATAAATGTTAATTAGGAGGGTGATATTGATTTTTATTTTTAAATTTTTTAGAATTTAATGATTATATATAAATATTTTTAAAAAAATTACAAAGTTGAGAGGACAACGACTGTCGCCAACAAGGGGGGCACTGTGCACACTTGGCTGAACTGGACCGAAATTTCGGTTAACTGAAATTTCAATATTCGATTAAAATCATAAACCAAAAACCTATTATAACCGAATTTATTTGGTAATTTTCCGGTTCGTGTTATAATTATCCAAATTATTATTTTTCAAGAAATAATAAAAATAGATAAAATCAAATTATAAAATTATATATAAATATTTTATTTTAATTTGATCAGCAAAGTTATAAAAACAGTGTAAAATGAAAAATAAATATAAAATTTCATATAGAAAATCATATATAAAAAAGTTGTAATTCAATTTTCGGTTTAGTTTGGCTAACCGAAACCAAAAACCAAAAGCCGAACCAAAAATCATAACTTTAGAAACTAAAAAACTAAAACCGAACCGAAACTTTTCATTTGGTTTGGCTAACCGAAACCAAAAACGAACCAAAAACCATAACTTTAATTAGAAACTAAAAATTTAAAAACCGAACCGCAACATTTCGTTTGGTTTCGGTTTGGTTTGGCTAACCGAAACCAAAAACGAACCAAAAACCATATCTTTAATTAGAAACTAAAAATTTAAAAACCGAACCGCAACATTTCGTTGGGTTTCGGTAAAAATCGAAATCTCGTTTTCGGTTCGATTGATTAGCCGAATTATGTGCACCCCTACAACGTAACCAGCCCTCTTTGCTCCGTCCCTGCGTACCTTGGTAGATGATCGGTCTCCGTTTCCCCATCGCTGACCGACGCCATCGAGTCGAATATGCGCTTGAATGAAGGTGCAGCCTTCAGCTTGGAATATTCTGCATCCATCTCCACAATGCATCTCACACAAGGCAATAATCTTTTTGGAGTTTTTACATGTGAAAATTTGGTTCATATTCAAATTGGCATTCAAATCTTGAAAGGTCTTTATACATTCAATCTTAGGGTTGTCATTTGAAAGGTTTTCTAGTTGAATTTAATTGAGTTTCTTGAAAATCATGAGAGGCACTCAAAGTGATGCTAAAATCAAAACTATGAAACTCACAAACAATATTCCTCATTGAATAATTAAGGGCCATTTTTTTTTTTTGGAATTGGGTAATAATATGTGAGTATTTTATATGACATGTGGCTTACCAACCTTAAAAATTGTGTAAAAGAGTGAGAGGAAATTGTGACCGTTGGATATCCTATCATCAAGGACATTGAACCGGACAATAATGGAATGAAATTCTTGGATTTTATTTTTGTTTTTTTAGGAGAAATTAATTATTGGCTTTTATCATATCTCATAATCAGGGAAATAAAAGTCTTTGGATTTTGACTAACTACTGAGTCATTTGAATTTGAAAAGATTGTTGTGAAATGAAATAATGACTTCATTTTGTATATATCCACAATATATTTATAATTCAATCGAGGTTAAGAACCGTTGAATGTGAACAAATATGTCATGAAATGAAATAATATCATTAGTTATAATCTAATTATTGACAATTCCACTTATTAAATCATACTCAAGTAGTATTCAAATTGTTTAGGCAAATAATTATGGATCAGATTTCTTATTCCACTTAATTGGCGTGTCATTTAGATCATATGAGTATCTGTTGTTTTAAAATATTTGTATATATCATTTATCTGAATAATGGAATAAGAAATTGAATAAGAAAGTGGAATAAGAAATTTGAATTTGAATAATTTACTATTTGATATCTATTGTATTTCATAAGGAAGGACAACAAATTGACAAAATAGAAAAAGCTTATTTATTCTACTTTATATTGAATTTATGTTATATTTTTAATACAATCCTTTTGACAAATCCAAAATTATCAAGATTTTACACTATATTTGTAAAATGCTAGAAAAAGTTAAATATGGCCCTTATTTTTGACAATTGAAAAGAAAAAAAAAATCAAAATTATTCAAACTTACATCATATGGTACATAATGCCAACCAAAATTGCCACAATGTATTTTTTTTAAAATAAAAAATCGTATATAAGATCTACAAATTATTTACTTTTTTTTTTAATTTAAAGCAAAACTTGGAGTCCAACTTGAATTTGCTACAATTTCTTGAGAATCTCACGATCATATCTCATCTTCCCCCACCACCACCATCCAAAAAAAAAGGGAAGTGATATTAAAAAAATATACCATGATAAGATAATAAAAAAATAGAAAATAGATATACAATATCTAGTACAGTCCAAATACACACACAAAAATAACTAAATAAATAAGTAATTCAAGGTTGTCTTTTTAACTTTGAAGAGTAGCCTTCCACTAATATATAGCCTAGGGGTGTCAATCGTGTCGTGTTTCGTGTTCGCAGGTCGTGTTTTTACACAGGTATTACAGGTCTGACACGAACCCGAACCCGACCCGTTTATTTATTCGTGTCAAGATACACGACCCGAACACGACCCGTTTATAACACGGGTAACCCGACACGACACGAAAAACCTGTTTAATTTAAACTTGACACGAAAAAATTAAAAAACAATCAGAAAAAAATTGAAATTATAAATAAAAAATACATTAAATATTAAAAATTATTAAAAAAATGCATTTAATAATTTTTTCATCATCATATAACCAACTAAAACATCACAAAATATTAAAATAATATATTACTATAAAATTAAACGGGTTACATAGGTCAATCGTGTCGACCCGCGGGTCGACCTGACCTGACCTATTTATTTTCCGTGTTAACCGTGTCCGACCCGATTTTGACCCGAACCTGTTAAGGGTTGTACCTGTACCTGCTAAATTCGTGTTAGGTTCGTGTCGGGTTATCGTGTCGTGTCACAAATTGACGCCCCTAATATAGCCTCTTTTTTCGGGCTCTTACGTCGGAAGACTTGAAGTAATCACTGGGCTGGGCCGAGTCGGACCGAACGAAGTTAAAAGCTTCATATCAGAATCAGCTCATATTTCAGTTAAGCCTGGATCATTGCTGAACAGAGATACTCACAACCAAGATTGAAGAATTCACTAGCACTAATCAAGGGCGGCCGCGCTAGCGCCTAGGAACAATACTAATTTTTTTTTTTTATTTTAATCTATTTTTGGTAGACTTTATGCCGAGACAATTTTTCTACCGATTTGGACAAAAACGCATCGGCGTATGCCAGAACCTATCTCACCACAACGTACCAACGCTTTTTCTACAACTTACATTCTCTAATGTCAGTCCAGTTTCCGTGTTCCACAAATAAAATAGCTACATCACGAGACGATAAAGAGGGGACTGAAATGAAACATAAACTCTGAATTTAGAAACTATGCATGTTCAAAAAAAATTAACCCACAATAGACTAAAGAGACAACGTAGAACAACAAGGTTGGAAGTGTTTGCGATCACCAAAAAAAATGCTTCTAAAAAAAATCACTTTTTAGTTTTTGCAAATGCCAACTTCTGCTTATGATTCTGCTTTATTTAATCAAAATTTAAAAGCAGGGAGAGAGATAAAGTAGATTTTTGTTTCTGCTTTTGGTTTGACTTTTACAAACAAATAAGCATTTTTTTCAATTTTCATCAAACACTCTCAATGTCTGATTTTCAACTTCTAATTTTATCTTCAAACATTACCAACTTATGTTTTTCTCAACTGCTTTTACTTATACTACAATAAATTAGTTCATTTAGAAGTAGAAGTTTTTGCAAACACTCTCATATACAGAAATGGAAGTTTCATTTTTACTTCAATCTAGAAGCATATATATTATTTCCTTCAAAAAATATGCAGCACATAAATCCTGCAATAAGCACCAATACTTTTCTACAAAGTGGTACACCAAAAATAAAGTTCAGTATCCTTCAATAAGTAATTAGGAACACATCCTTAAGATTAGTAACATGTCCAACTTCAAAACAAAACGAAACAAGCCACTATTTTCTCATAATATTGCTATTTTAAGAAACAAGTGCAATCTTCAACAAGATCAATACCAGAAAGCAAATATAGAACCATGATTGCATAAAATAAATCTCAACAAATCATTATCATGCCTTGTTACTAGACAAGTTTAATGTTTCCTTGAACTACAAAATTTGAAAACAGTTGAAGCAAAATCTAATATGAGGTGCTCCGAAAGGCAAAATAATGAAAAAAAGGAACACACTAGTTAAAAACTACCAAGAAGCTTCTGTTTCTAGCCAAGCCATTCATTTTATGTACATCAGAAAACGGGCTAAATTGCAAAATATGCCCTGTAATTATTGGGTGGTGGCAAAACAGGACAATAACTTTTTCAACTTGCAATTTAGGACAATAATTTTTAAAAAATGGCTGATTGAGGACTAAAATGGCCGCCGATTTCAAATTTCTCCCGGAATCGATTATCAATTTGGGGATTTCATTTTTTCTTGTCCTAATTGCTAACTAAACATATGACCTAGCAAATTCACGATGACTTTGATGAACGAAAAGAAGCATAGATTCAATTTTCTGGGTTTTCTCCAATTTATTTGGGGCTCGATTTTGCTGAGGGGGTGGGTAGTTTTATTTATGCTTCGTTTCTTTTCATTCAAGTCATCGTGAATTTGCTAGGTGATATATTTAGTTAGGAATTAGGACCGAAAAAAACGAAATCCCCAAATTGAGAAACAATTCTGGGGAATATTTGAAACCGGCGGCCAATTTAGTCCTCAATCTGCCATTTTTTTAAAAATTATTATCTTAAATTACAAGTTGAATAAGTTACTGTCCTATTTTGCCACCACCCAATAGTTACATGGCATAATTTGCAATTTAGCCTCAGAAAACGAGCGCTGCATGCATTTTAGGAGCATGCCACAGCATCTTATCGAACTGTGACAAACTTATTCGTACCATGTTTCGCCGAATAACTCATCAGATCAATCGGGCACGAGAAATCATAACCCTCGGATGCAAGTTTTCTCTAAGACCTTAAAAGCACCAATACTCATCTTTCGTCCTGCTATCCTCGTACCATGTCTGTTCATGCTCATAGGCAAGGGATACATAGACAACACCTTTGTACAACACGCAGACTGCCAACCACCAGATCCCCACCTATATGTTAATTACAATTTCGGCACATTTCTTGGGAGCCCTTGCGCGATGGACCGAAGGAGTAGTATGCTCATCTCTCGGTGCACGAGGAGCTCTAGTCCTCGGTCCTTTCTCTTCCTCACCATCGCCATTATCTCTTTCCTCGCACGTCTCGCCCATTCGGTAAATTTATCGGGTGAGGCATTTGGATGGAATGAGCGGACTTCTCGGGTAATTCCACCAACATGATGACGATGAAACGGTCCACCGTTAGTAGAAACCATGACAGACGATGGGTTGGTGTGGTGGTGATCACCAACACCACCACCGAAAAGGGGCTTTTCCGCCATGGATGACATTAATTGAAGCCCTAGATGGTGTTTAAGCGTAATTGATTGGGGTTCTAGAAACCCCCAATTCCTCAAATTCAAATCTCTATTTTCATCCATCTTAATTCAATAAACAGATACAAGGACCCCTGAAACGATAAAAATAGCGCAAAAATCAGTCACCAACACTGTGTTCAATAAAATAGCAAAATGGGATTTTAGCACAATTTCTACAGTACCAATAATAACCTACATGGTGCAATGTTTTTCCGAGTTTTATCATGCCAAACCATACAAAAAAAACACACAAGAACTACAACTATAGCAAAACAAATCTGTTTACATAATCGTACAGAAGAACAGCAATAAGAAAACAAATACTAAAAATTGACAGCAAATAAAATGCAGGAATTTTGCGTATTTTTCAAGTCAGATCCCTGTTAATAATTCATGCAATGATTTAGAGAGGAAAAAAATAGAATGCTTGAACTAAATTGAAATGGCAAACAATTTAATTGAAAAACAAGAGAAATTGCAAAAAGATGAACAAAACTTACTGAGAGAAAGCAGGGTCGTCGGCTGGTTTAGGACTTTTTAATTCTTAACCAGATTTTAAGCGTCTCTTGGGAAGGGAGAGGAAGTGGGAATGGGTAAAAATGGCAGGAAAAATGAAAAATTTGAGAAAATTATTTTTTTTTCTTATAAAAATAAGATGATGGGTACAAATGTCATGCATCATGAGAGTACATAGGGCATTCTTCTTTTTTTGAAAAATTTAATTGTGTTATAAAATAATTCCTTCTTTGTTTTTATGTAAGCTAATGTTGATAATAAAGTAAACTATACTAAAATATATTGATAATAGTATAAACCTTGCAAATGGAATTAAGATCAAGGAATTAATCGTATCATTTCTTCAATATTATTCATGCTTATATACAAGTTTTCTCCAACCATTTCTCAACTATATTAAATGCATTTGCATTAATTGTATATGCATTTGTCAATATCTACCAACATTTAGGTGGTGCTTAGTCCACCTTGTATCACAATACTCCCCCTTGGACGTAGCACCATTGGATGAGTATGTCTCATTAAAAACCTTAAGCCGAAAAACCCAGTGGGAAGAAATCGGACTGAATGTAAAAAGAGTATATAACTCCAATCCAAACCTTGTGCATAAGCTGCCTCATTAAAAACCTTAAGCTGGAAAAACCCAATGGGATAAAAACCAGACATAAGGGAAAAGAGTACAACGCACAGTATATGACTTTGCTCCCCCTGAAAATAAATAACATTCCGTTGATTATCAATCTTGCTTGTTAACTCTTCGCATACCTATGTCGTATACCAATTTCTCGAATGTAGACGTCGGCAAAGATTTTGTGAATAAATCGGCAAGATTGTGACATGAACGAATTTGCTGAACGTTTATCTCTCCATTTTTCTGGAGTTCATGTGTGTGGAAAAACTTTGGTGAAATATGTTTGGTCCTATCACCCTTTATGTAACCACCTTTTAATTGTGCTATGCATGCTGCATTGTCCTCATGAATAATAGTGGGAGTGTCTCAGAATCGGTTTGATTGACATGCATTTCGTATATGAGCTATAATTAGCCACCAATGTTTGTTTGACAGATCACCATGATATAGCTGTACCGTTGTAGCAAAACAAATAACCAGTTTGTGATCGAGCTTTGTATGGATCAGATCTATATCCTGCATCAGCATAACCTACTAACCCAGACTTAGTGGATTCATTGGAGTAGAATAACCCCAAATCTATAGTACCATTGAGATATCGAAAGATATGTTTAATACCATTCCAATGTCTTCGAGTTGGCTCTGAACTATATCGCCTTGCAAAGTAGATTTGACAAAAGTGATATCTGGTCTAGTACATTGTGTTAAATACATTAACGCTCCAATATCATTAAGGTAAGGCACTTCAGGACCCAAAGTCTCTTCACCAGATTCTTTTGGTCGAAATGGATCTTTCTCGGGATCTAAATCACAAGACAACCATCGGGTACTCAAAGGATGAGCTTTGCCCATGTTAAACCGCTTGAGTATCCTTTTAGTATATGCAGATTGGTGGACAAGTATCTCGTCATCTTTACGCTCTAACTCAAGACCAATAAAAAGTTTAGTTTTTCCAAGATCTTTCACTTCGTAACTCTTTTTTTAGATATTTAGCAGCATTAGATAATTCTTCAGGGGTGCTAATCAAATTCATGTCATCGACATATACAACAATGATAGCAAATCGAGTATCAGATCTTTTAATAAATACACATGGACAGATGGTACCATTTTTGTAACCTTCCTTAGAAAGGTATTCATTAAGTCTATGATAATTGATACCATATACGACCGGATTGCTTCAATCCATATAACGATCTTTGTAATTTGATCGAGTATAATTCACGGGGAGTGTCTGAGTTTGGCATTTTATATTTATCATGGATTTTCATATAAATATCAGAATCCAACGAACCATATAGATATGCCGTTACTACGTCTATTAGACGTATGTCCAAATTCTCGTGGACAACCATACTAATAAGAAAATGAAATGTGATTGTATCCATCACAGGTGAATATATTTCATCCTAATCTATCCCAGGTCTCTGGGAGAATCCTTGAGCCACGAGTGGGGCTTTATATCTCACGACTTTATTTTTTTCATTTCTCTTTCGAACAAATACCCATTTGTATCCAATAGGCTTTACATTGTTTGGAGTACGAACAATTTGCCCAAATACATTTCGTTTTTCTAGGGAAGCTAACTCATATTTTATTATTTCACCCCACATAGGTCAATCAGGCCTCTGACGATATTCCATTATCGAATGTGGTTCGTTATCATAATCATCATTTATAATTTCTTGAGCAACCGAGAATGCAAAATTATCATCAATAATTATTTCATTTCGATCCCATATTTCATTACAATAGCTCATTTGATTCTCGGTGCTACCAGAATTTTGTACATTTTCTGAGGTGTTAGGCTCGATAGATTCATCTAGAGCATGCTCATTGTTATAAATCTCCCCTTTCTTTTTCGATGAATAATATCTTTTGAGCCAATAGGTCTACCACGTTTTTGTCGTGAGTTATCCTCATTCATTTTCTTATTTTCATCTGGAACAATAATCCTGGCTGGAGTATTTGCAGCCGGAATATGAGACTTCGTGACTTTACTAGCATCGTTAAATGTATCAGGAAGTCTACTAGCAATATTTTGTAAATGAATGATTCTATTCACCTCACTTTCACATTCAGAAGTACGTGGATCTAAATGACATAAGCTTTGTTCATTCTAGGAGATATTCTCAACTGGTTTTTGTTTATCTAAAATATTTTATCCCTTCCCATTGACGGGAATGTTGTCTCATCAAAATGACAATCCGCAAATCTAGCGGTAAATAAATCTCCCATCGTCGGTTCTAAATACTGAATAATTGATGGAGAATCAAATCCAACGTACATACTAAGTCTACGTTGTGGGCCCATTTTTTTCCTCTGAGGAGGTAGAATTGGCACATGAACATCACACCCAAAAGTACATAAGTGCGAAATATTTGGCTCAAAACCAAGAGTTAATTGCATTGGGGAGTGCATATGATAAGCAGTGGGGCGTAATGTAATAAGTGTTGATGCATGTAATACTGCGTGACCCCATGTTGCACTAGTGAGATTTGATCTCATCAATAATATACGAGCAATGATTTGAACTCGTTTTTTCAAAGATTTTGTCAATCCATTTTGAGTATGAACATGTGCTACTGGGTGCTCAACATTAATTCCCAGTGCTGCGCAATATTCATCAAAACTCTTTGATGTAAATTCTCCGGCATTATCCATTCTTATATTCTTGATAGGATAATCAGAGAAATATGCTCGGAGTATAATAATTTGCACTAATAATCGAGCAAATGTAATATTTCTAGTAGATAATAGGCATACGTGTGACCATCTAAATGATGCATCTATCAAGACCATGAAATATCTAAATGGTCCACTTGCAGGATGTATTGTTCCACAAATATCACCATGAATACGTTGTAAAAATGATGGTGATTCATAATCAACCTTTTCCATGGAAGGTTTAGTAATAAATTTTCCTTGTGAACACGATTCACATAAACAATCTTTGGAAATTAGCATCTTCGTGCTTTTCAATGGATGTCTATTAGTGTGTTCAACAATCCTACGATAGGGATGGCGGTGGGCGGGAATCCCGTTCCGGGGATCCGCCTAAACGGGGCGGGATTCCCCGAAAATTTTCCCGGGGGACGGGGATGGGGAATTTTTTCCCCCCGTTGGCGGGGACGGGGCGGGGGCGGGGATCGTATTCCCCGCCCCGTTCCCCGTGGAGAACCGAGATGTATATTTACAATAATACCCTTAATATTATTTAATATATTACAAGTATATCACATTATATCTACTCAAGTTCAAACCCTAGACTTTTTTTATCTCTTCTTGGACTCTCATTCTCGCCGCCCCTTACAACTCTCATCCATTCTTGCTGTAGTGTTCTCCAAGACTCCAAATTTCTTCAGTTTTATTTTGCAAGACATGAGATTCAAGCGAGCATCAAAGTTCTTTAAATCTCAGTTATATAGTATATATTAAGGAGAATATGATTTGTTAGTTGCTCTTAAGTCACGTTAAGCAGTCCAGATTCTTTTTTTTGTGTTAAACAACTTTAGTTAATTTTTGTTAGCTTATTGGTGTCTTCTATTTTTATCAGTATGAGGTTTTTTTCATTTATCAGTATTCAGTTGTTTAGTTGGCTTAGGACTTATTTTCTGTGTTGTTTAGTTAGCTTAGAACATGAAGTTTTCTTTTACCAATTGTTTATTTAGCCTAGGAATCTTAGTACAACTCTAGGTTCTCTGTTATTGTAGTTTGTTATTTAAAGAAAAGAAGATCAATATTTTTTTTATTGGAGAATTAATGAAAAAAATGTCTTTGTTCTCGTCTTTTTTTATCTTGTACCAAAAATATTTGGTATACGTTATATTATATTGATAATTTGTTGTTTTTTTGTTATTGTATTTGTATGCAAATTTTTTAGTATGGATATTTGTATCAGGCTTTGCTATTTTTTTTAATAATTTATTTGTTTTTAAAATATTTATAATGGTTGAAAATGTTAAAAAAGATGTTAATTTTTATTCTTAAAAAAAGTTAAATCGGGGACGGGGATCCCATGGGATCTTTGGGATCCCACGGGGCGGGATGGGGGCATTTTTCCCGTTTAACTCGCGAGAGACGGGACGGGGATTCCCGCAACCGCGGGACGGGGATGGGGATTGCTCCCCGCCCCGCCGCCTGCCATCCCTACCTACGCATCATAGTTGTTCCCCGGGTGTCCAAGGCGATCATGCCATAACCCAAATATATCGGGATTCACCACTTCCAAGGCATGGTGGCGTAGGATTCAAAAGCTTTAATTTGGACACAATACAATTCAGAAGTTGTTGCTTCAAATTTCTAATGGGCAATTATTTTTCCCATTTTATAGGATGTGATACATAGACACTCTTCACTATGTTCATTTAGTGTCTCCAAGTGATAGCCATTATCACGCACATCCTTAAAACTCGAGAGATTTTTTTGATCTACTAGATAATAATACATTTTCAATATGCAAGATTGTACCATAAGGCAACACCAGAGTTGCATTCCCGGAGCCATCAATAATCTCAGCGGGACCAGATATAGTTGTAACTTGTGCCTTGCATAATTTCACACTCGAGAAATATACTTTATTTGTTAATATTGAGTGCGTTGTTGCACTATCAAGTAGACAATAGTCTCTTTTCTCGGTGTTTCCCATGTGTACCTGGTATAATTATTATTGAATTAATATTATACGATTATTAAAAACTTTATAAAAACATCAATGCATAACAAAAATTTAAATAAATGATTTTATTCGACAACATAGACGTACATAATCATATAATTATTACAATATGATAAAATAAATTGCCACGGGTAACAGAGGAAGAATTATGAAGACAAGAAGATCAATAAAAGTCCAAAATTCTCCTGGAGTATATTCTCCAATAAAAAGCAGGATAGTGTATATGAAGACCATTGTAATGATAAATACTAACATTAAGTTAACCATTTTTGGAGTGAAAGAAATGTGAAGTTTTTAGGATGATGAGAGAATATGTGTGATTTTATTGAATGAAATATTGCTATATTTATAGATAAAAGTTATTGTTCATAGTCGTTGATATAGCCGTTGGAGGAGAAAAAATAATGTGAAAATTTTGAATGTAAAATTTGTAAATGTTTTGGTAGAAATTTACTAATATTTTATGATTGAAATGTTAGACACAATCCGATTTATTTATTTCATAATAAAAACTTAAATCTGGGAATATATCACCCGGAAAAATACAAACATGGGTACAATTATATAAACTCAATCTCGGGAATATATCCTCCGAGAGAGATCACATACTATATCACATCTGGTTTATTTTAACCATTCGGCACCTTGTGCCTCAGAAGCAGGATCTTCAAAGAAATCTGATATTTCGAGTGATTTCCAATCCTGGACAAGATTCTGTATTAATTCAGATGTATAGGCCTCAGTAGCATTAAATGGCTTTACTGCCTCAGTGACATGTGTTTGAACACTTTTGCCTTTGTTTTCTTTGATTTCTGGTATAAAGTTACAATGTGTTGGGCAGTACGACATGTTTTGACCCAATGTCCTGTCATGCCACATTTGTTACACATATCATCACTAGTTCTTTCCATATGCATTTTTCCCTTATCACGATTTGACTGATTTGAATGCCCCTGTTTGGCATAATCATTTTGGCGGGGATTAGAGCTGTCAATTTTGGGCCGGCCCGAACTAGCCCGATTTTCTAATGGGTTGGGCTCTATTTTTCAAGGCCCGAAAAAAGTCGGGCCTCAAAAGCCCGGCCCGGTGGGCTAGCCCGGAAAGCCCGACTTTTTCAGTGCAATTTTTATTGTAGGCCGGTCTGGGTTCCCCATTTTTGCGGCCCATGTCTTTGTTTGGTCCCCGACCCGACCGGTTTTAAAAGCCGTGGCCCGGCGCCCTACTTCTTTTGACAACTCTAGCGGGGATAGTGATAATTATCTCTATTATAGTAATTGTGACCGCCACGATCATATCTGTGAGTATTTTGATGTGGACCACCACGGCCATGACCCCTGCGGCCCCCACGCCCGGGTTTATACTCACGGCCTCTAAATCTGCGCCCTCCTCTATTGGAGTTAGCATGTGCTTCAGGCACTGCATTAGACCCAGAAGGTCGCAAATCGTGATTTTTTAACAGCAACTCATCGGTTCTCTCTACCGTGAGAAGAACCGAGATTAATTCAGAATATGTTTTAAACGGTCGTTGTCTATACTGCTGTGTTGTAGCACAATATTTGATTTATGCATAGTGGAGAAAGTTTTCTCCAATTTATCATATTTATACAACTTTGTCCCACAAAGAGTCAGACATGACTCAATCTATATATATATATATATATATATATATATAGCAGAAGTCCAGAAAAAAAAATTCCCGCTCTTTCTGCATATTATATTAGGTAAGAATTCTAAACATTATATATGGTAATTATTATAAATTATAAATGGTAATTTTTATAAATTATAAATGGTAATTATTATATATTCTTATTTTAGGAATGTATTATAAGAAGATAATTGTAATATAATTAAAGATAATCACATTATAAGACGTGTATATATATGGTAATTTTTTTTCCACCATAATTATATGAACTAAAGCTAAACAACTAAACGTCAGTTCTTCTTTTCTTTTATATATCTTCATCACTTTTATTTGTTTCAAAACATATCTTCATCACTTTTATTTTTCTTCTACATATCTTCATCACTTTTCTCATATTGTTGATCTTAAATTCGAAGCCTAAACAATAAATATGGCTTCATCTTCACGTTCTCCTCTATATATGTTTTCATCAAGTGTCCCGCCAACACCGTCAGTATTGAACTCGAATACTGCAATAAGGAAGAGTTTTTATATACACTATATTGTGGATTTGTACGGAAAATAATTGGTGAGTTTCTTTTTTTATTATTATTTTTGATAGTTTTGTTGTATTCTTTTTAAGTTTTTTTTGTATGATTTGTTTTTTTTTATTCTTCATGCTATCATATTTTTTGTTACATTCATCGTATTTTACGTAATTATTGTTTACTTCTTATAGACGTTTAGATATTGTTTTTATTCCTTATATTGTATTATTTTTTATATACACTATATTTTTTTTATTTTCTGTTAGTTTTGTTGTATTTTTTTTATACCACTTAATTTAAATATGCGCTTAGATATTGTTTTTAAAAAGTTTGCTCTGATACCACTTCTGAAAAAATAAGGTTTTCTTCAGCCCAAATGTCAATGTAAAACTCCAAGTAGCAGAAGATGGAAAATCTTGAGAGCAGCAATTTTTTTTATTAGGATAACTAACAAAATAATATTTTTGGGTTATAGAATACAAGTTCTACACTAAGGGTGGAATACCAGTCCGCGTGTTAACTATAAAAGGATCGTTGAGCTCACATGCTTTATTAGAGACTACAAACTCTAATTCATTTTCCTCAATTTCTTGAATTTGCGCCATCATGTCTTAATTTCTATTGAGTGATGTAACCTCTCCCAACATATTCTCTTTGATAAAATGTGATGGACTTTTATATTCAAATAGTTATATTTTATTATTACTATTTTGTCACAGGACTTTGAAATTAACTCTAGAGCCATTCATTCTGAATTAGTTGGTGATAATGTATTAATTTTATATATTTTTGATAGGATTTTAAGACATTTCTTTTCTTTTATTTGAAATTTTTATATATACCAAATTAATGACATACTTTAACAGGATCATCTTAATTTATCCGAGGAAGAAGTTTCTTCTCCAGACAAATGCAAACTACAGAATGTGGACTCTTTTTTGGATCTTGATGGTGACACTAATGTTAAAAGAAAGCTTGAGGCAGAATTCTCCAGTACCGGCTCTTTGAAGAAAACTAAGGCGTTTATCAAGAATGAAAAAGATTAGAATTATATATGATTGCTATTTTCGAACTACTTCTAGACTTTTTTTTTATGTTTGAATATTTTTGATGTCACTTTTTTATGGAGTGTTTCTATGAACAATATATTATTATTAATGAAATTTTTGTTTCTTATATCATGCCCTGGAACAAATATTTGAATATTTATTTTGTATTGGTTCAATTGCAATTAGTATAATTTTGTTAAATTAGTATTCTTGATTACATTTGTATTTGAATTATATTTTTACTGTATGTTCATTACAAATATAAATGATATTATAATTTTTGAATAAAAAGTCTTATAGCTTTTGGATAATAAAAAGTCTTTTATCTTGAATTTACATACAAATGTGTCGATTAATGCTAATTCGTCGATAAGTTTATGCATAGATGTCGAAATTCTCTGAAATATTGGATTGTTATATTATCTGTTACCACTAAGTTGATCATGTCCCCCATTTTTTCGGCAAAAAAAAAATAATAAGAAAAAAAAAAGAAAAAAATCAAAAAAAAATATAAGACTTTTCCCCCATTATAATTATACCCAAAATTACCAAATAATAGGATTTTTGCAACAAATATTTTACTTATTATTATACTAAAAGTTACCAAATGTTAGGACTTTGTAATAATTGTTACCAAAAGTTTACAAAGAAAGGATTCTATATTCACAATTTTATTATTAGGAATATAATTGTTTAGTATGGTAATTTTTTTTAGAAATAATTCCTAACATTTTATTAGGAATATAATTGTGAATATATGAGAAATAAATTTTATATTCACAACTTTATATTAGAAATAAAGTTACCAAATGATAGGAATTGTTTTCCCCGATAAAGTTACCAAATGATAGTATGGTGTTATCGTCAAAGATTTCCTACGCGTCAGATTTAGATTCACATTTTTATATTAGAAATAATTCCTATCATTTTATATAAATTGTGAATATAATTGTTTAGTATGGTAAATTTATATTAGGAATAAAGTTACCAAAAATTACCAAATGAAAAGGAAAATAATTATTTAGAAAGAAAGATATGTTATCGATTTTGCATTTATTATTGCAAATCAAGAATCTAAAATTCAAAGTATACCAAAAGATATGTTACTCATAATAATATATATGCATCATTATCAATATTCCTATCATTTTAGACAACTATAAATTAGAATTTTAAAAAGTCATCATCATTACAAAGATGCATTATCGTCATAAGATTTTAAAAACATAATATCAGTGATATCAAAGACTATCTATTATTATAAGATATATATATAGTAGTTAACGTGTATATATATATATATATATATATATATAGTAGTTAACGTATATCATTTTTTAAAAAACTATATATAATCTTCCATTTTTATGTTTAAAAGAAACATAGTAGTGAACGTATATAATTTTTAAAAACTATATATAGCTTTGATTTTTATCCACTAATTGGTAATTGACTTTTATTGTATTCCTAAATTATGTATGAATATAAGTTAGAAAAATATTATAAATAATATTAAATTAGGAAAATATTATATAAAAATTTGGATTCCAAAACAAAAAAATATCCAATCTTTTTAATTCTTATATTCGGTGATATTTTAGATTAGGAAAATATTGTAAATGGTATGTAAATCGGGGTCATTTCAAACTTTCCTTATTACTCAACGGAAAGTTAAAATGGACGAATTATATTCCACGAAATATTTATGTATCTTTTACCATTGGATTTTATGTTTCAATTGGACGTTGACTTATTTCTATTGAATTCAATTGATCAAGTTATAAGTACTAATTGTTTTTTCTCTTAACTGCTCAAAGCATAATTATTTCTTTAATCTATAAAATTTGCATCGGGTTTTACAATCTCTTTTGATTGATTAGTAATCCGTATTGTTGATCAGAATGCCAAAACTCACGGGGTCTACAATTATTGGATATAAACAAATAGAACAAACATAGAGAGCAATGCTACGATTTCTATTCTCTTTTTCAGTAATATCATTTGAAAGTTCATAAATTTATATAGTTGTTACTGTTGTTTAATATATATATATATTTCAAATAGTTGTTTAATATAATTAGTTTATCAAAATGAGTTGCATGTATTTATTACCGTAAAAAGTCATAAACTCTTTATGGGTGAAGGAATCAAAATATATATATGTCTTTGTCTATATATATAGGCACAGTATTGATACGATACAAATACGAGCATGATATAGGCACGATATGAGCACGATATAGGCACGATATAAGCACAATATATATATATATATATATATATATATATATATATATGTGTTGGGTATCTATCTCGCTTCTAAATAGATCGATACATGGAGTACCGAATAACCAAATATTACGGACTCAATCGGAAGCCTATTAATACAAATATACTCTGCAGACTGATTGCAGAATGTAAAGTACAAAAGAAATCAAAAGTTACAAGTAAAAACAAAACCAACTGTAAAAGGGATAAAACCCTAAGTTCCGAATATTGAAAGATTCGGCTCAGGGACTGGTAAACCCTTTAGATCTGTCACCACGAATCACAACCCAGAGAACCAAGAAGGAAGCCACAAAAGCCTCGCCACAAGATTAAGCCTCACAGCCGTTCACCAAGAAACCTTAGAAAACCCTAGATCGGAATCGAACCACCCAAAACCCTAATCCACTCAGAAAAAGGATCTTGTACACAGAGTAGGTGAACAAGACAGCAAGCACAAAGATCTCACCTCTCACACACAGAAAACCCCAAAGAAATCCAGCCAGGAACTGGAGTTTTAGAGAGAGAGAGAAAATAGCACAAAGCAGAGAAAGTTCGAGAGAGCTGGAGAGATGAGAGAGAAACAGAAGACAAGATAATGAATTAGGGTTTCAGCATAGTACCATTAAATAGACAAGGATTCAACGGCTCGATTCAACAGAGATCAACGGACCAGATCAAGCCGTAGATCCGCGGATGATAAATCCGGATCCCGCGATCCGACTCCAAGACCCGAGTCAACATATGGGTTAATGGAATTGGGCTGGTGGCTTTGGTCTTGGGCTGCCATTTTGGGCTTACAGAAATGGGCCTAACAATGGGCCACTTATATCAACAATCTCCACCTTGGCTCATTGTGTGATTCAATTAGACATCGGTGGGAAATACCAGTCATCATCATCGCCGATTGCCTTCCTAGCACTGAAGCCAAGAAGGACTTGAGTTACAGACGCACTAAAGCTAACTGTAACTTAAAGAAGGATCTCAACAAGCACACAACAAGTCAAGTTCCCCATTGAACTAATATAAGCACACAAAGAAACATTAATTCAACATTTTGGATTCAACAAAACACATAGTAATCAAAAACCCAACACAAGGGCAACTAACCGGGTAATTAATCACCATGTCAAAATTCGAAATTTTCAAACAAGTTTTGAACTTTGATAAGGGTAGACACTTAGTACCCATATCGCGGGTTGTATTCGGATGCCACTTTTTCAAGACAGACAAGCCCTTTAGAAACAATATCCCTTATAAAATGAAATCTAACATCAATATGTTTTGTTCTCATGAAAAACTCGGATTCTTACAAAGTCAATACCGTTGGGAGTCGAAAATACAACAACATTTTGTTTTAGAAAACCAATTTCGAAACAAGACCTTTAAGCCACAAAGCTTCTTTTAAAGCACCGATATGACAACATATTCGACTCTGTTGTAGAAAGGGCCACAATATGTTGCGGTTGGGATTTCCAACTTATACAAGAGCCACAAAGTGTAAAAACATAAGAAGTTGTTGATTTTTTCGTTATCTTTATCATTTGCATAGTTGGAATCCACATATCCTTTTAAAACAACACCATTTTCACACTTAGAAAATTTAAGGCAATAATCAGTTGAATGTCTAAGATATCTCAATAACAACTTCGAGCATTCCAATGCACCAAACCAGGATTAGACATAAATCTACTAAGGCAAGAAACAGCATAGGCAATGTCATTTCTAGTACTGACCATTAAGTACATAACAGATCCAATGGCATTAGCATAGGGAATGTTTTGCATAGAAGATATTTCAAGATCAGTTTTAGGGGACTGATCCCTACTTAACACAAAGTGAGCAAAAAGAGGACATTCACAGATTTTGCATTACTCATAGAGAATTTTTGTAAAATTTTCTCAACATATGAAGATTGATGAAGATAGAGCACATAATTATTTCTATCCCTATCAATATTCATTCCAAGTATTTTCTTAGCATCACCTAAGAATTTCATGTCAAATTTAGCACTTAAGCGCTTTTTAACATGATCAATAGCCTTAATGCATGGTCCATCAAAAGAATATCATCCACATAGATCGGCAAGAAAAAACAGGAGATATAGCATCAAGTTTGAAATACGGGCAATGGTCAAATTTGCTTCTGCTGCATTTCAAATCAAGCATGCACCTTTGTCAAATTTTTTATTCCACTGCCAGGAGATTGCTTTAAACCATACAAAGACTTTCTCAAAGAAGCATACATGGTTAGGTTTGGATTTGTCTTCAAAACCTTCGAGGTTGTTTCATAAAAATTTGTTCTTCCAAATCACCATGTAAAAAAGCGCTTTTAACATCAAGTTGCTTTAGTTCCCGTCAATAAATCGAGCCACTAAAGCTAGCATAATTCTCACATTACAAACTTCACAACAGTGCAAAAATCTCAAGATAATCAATGCCTTCTTTCTCGAGTAAAACCTTTTGCAACTAGTCTAGCTTTGTATCTAACACCTTCACTTTCTTGTTTGATTTTAAACAACCATTTACAATCAACAATGGAACAATTAATGAGGTTTTGGAACAAGTTCCCGGTGTTATTCACATACAAAGAAGTCATTTCATCTTGCATAGCACTCGGCCATTTCACGGAATTCACGAGTTCACAAAGATCAAGATAGGTTTTAGGCTCGGAATTTTCAATTGATTCAAACACGAGAGAACACATAAGAAGTTAGGTGGAAATCTGCAAACTTATTAGGGATTCTAATGTTCCTTCTTGTTATATCTCTGGTTAACACATAATCATTCAAGTTATCATTATCAGCATGCTCATGATTCAATTCAGTATCAACAAGTGGAAATTCATCATGCTCATTATTATTCAATTCAACATTATCATTCTCAATATCACTGTGCACATCATTAGCATTCACAGGATCATGCTCAAAGATCAATCATATCGAGTTATCATTCACAGAGATAGAAGACACATTAGAAAGCTCCACCTTATTAGGAGTAGTGGGGTTTTGAGTTTCAGAAACAGTTTTAGAAACATCAAGGCAGGGAAACTCATTTTCATTAAAAACCACATCCCTGCTAATCAGCACTTTAAAACCATTTTCAGATTTAGACCACAATCTGTACCCTTTAACCCCATCAGGGTATTCCAAAAAACACATTTTAAAGATCTTGGATCAAGTTTGTCAACCTTTTGGTGGACAAAGGCTGAAACGAAAAAATTTTAAATTTGAAAAGTCCACGGGTTTACCGGACCAAACTTGTTCAGGGTATTTACCTTTCAAAGGTACGAGATGGTGATCTATTAATCACATAAGCAGGTTGTGTGGGACAGAACACTTCTCCCAACTTTTTGAAAGTCCAGATGTACTTAACATACTTCTCACCCTTTCCAAAAGAGTGCTATTCATCCTCTCAAAGAACACCATTTTGCTTTGAGGGTGTAAAACACAGAACTTGTGTCTTACAATGCCCGAATCAACACAAAGTTGATCAATGAGTTGGTTGCAAAATTCCAACCCATTATCGTTCTCAAATACTTGATTTTCTTTCCAAATGATTTTCTATCAAGATTTTCCAATTTTGAAGTTTTTCAAAAACATCGACTTGTTTTTCATAAGAAATACAAACACTTTTCTTGAAAAGTCATCAATCACAGATAGAAAATACATGTTCCCACCATGTGTAGGAACACTAGCGGGGCCCCAAACATCGGCATGTAAGTATTCAAGAATGTCGATTGCATGAAGATTGTTTAGGATAAGATGAAGTAGGGAAACTAACTCTTTGTTGTTTACCATAAATGCATAGTCACGAAGGAACACAAGTAAGTTTATCATTTCCAAAACATCCTTCTTTATGCAACAATTCAAGACCTTTAGAACTTATATGACCAAGCCTTTTATGCCGTAGTTCGATTTTATCAATCACGAGTTCACATTGGCCATAGAGTTCACATTGTTCACAGAATTTAGCATGCAAGAGACAGACTTCGGATAACAAACATACGAGTTCCTTTTCTTTTCGGCTTTAGCAATAATAAGGGAACCTTTCATGATTTTCATCAAACCCTTACCCCATCTTCCCTCATAACCATCATGCTCAAGCATAGCACATGAGATCAAGTTGTTAGACGATCGAACATGCCTTACATCATTTAGAGTCAAAACAAAACCAGAATCAAGTTTCAAACACACAAGACCAACACCAATCACTTGACATTTCTTATCATTTGCCATAGAAAGCATCCATTTTGCACGAGAAGCATATGAGGCAAATAAGTGTTTAAAAGGTGTCATGTGAAATGTGCAAGCAGAATCAATAAGCCAATCATTTTCACTGAAAGAATTAGAAGGCACAACATTCACAGAATCATGCACTTCATGCACCATAAACACATCACCCATGTGATCATTAGCAGTTGTCAAGTTCACAGAATCATTGGTTTGGTTCATGTTATTCTGATTATTGTTTTTATTATTGTTCTCGTTATTCCTGGGTTTAGTACATTCTTTTATGTAATGGCCATGTTCACCACAATTATAACACTTCCTATTGTTTTTAGGTCTAGAACTGGACCTCCCTCTGCTTTTACTCCTCTTTTTACTAGAGTTTCTGTTGTTGTTATTCACATTCCTCCTATTCTGAGGTCTACCCCTGACATGCATAACCTTCCCTGACCCCTGTTCATTCCCTTGGATATTTTCGGATCTAATTCCTTACTCTTAAGGCCATTAATCACATGTCGATTGGGTAATAGAGTCTCTACCATACTTAATGGCGATTTCACATCAAAGATAAGAATCATGGATGGCAATTAGCAACACAATAAGAGTATAATCATCAATGTTTTTATCACCAGGTGAGTTTGATATCTTGTATCGCTTTGTAAAAACATCCAAGTTCTCATCCATATCCTTAGTCAAATCAAGTTTGAATCTAAAAACTTTTCAAGTAGAAAAAGTTTTGAGGGTAGGGAAGTTTCAGATATAAAGTTCTTGCAATTTTTCCCAAAGGGCTTTGGCGTTTAACTTGCCCACTTTTCTCAAAAACAAAGATCATCATCTGATTAAGGATAATGGATGAGTAGGCAAATTCATCAAGTTGATTTTATTCCAAAGAAAGATCTTTATCGAAAGTACTTTTGATCAATAGCTTTAAAACATTTCTCTTTGAATTAAAATCCCCTTCATTTTTTGTTGCCAAATAGAAAAATCACTTTTCCCATTAAAGGGTTCCGGATGATAACCGGATGCACCAACCATAATCACGGATAAAGCCACGAGAGGATATCACAAGAATATAGCACAAACAAGGTGTCACAAATATCAAATATCACAGCAGAAGCAACAGATAAGTGGACCACACAGAGTCCAATGACAACAAAAAATAAGAGGCAAATAATGGACCACACAGTCCAAAGACTCGATCAAGATAAGCAAGAAAAGGCACACAGACCACCACGAGTCCAATAGAACCAAGATCAACGAGTAAAGCTAAGTGGATTCCCTTCGCACCTCAGGATTCCACTGCACTCAAGGCACAGGGTCAAGAGGCTAATGCTTAGGGTTTCCCTAAACTAAGTACTAACTGATAGTAAATAAGAGAGAAAAGGGTAGAGAGAATCTTACAACCAGGAGCCTGTCCTGGATTCTCACCACAACCAAGTACACCAGGGAGCCACAAGATCACCAAGAAGCTCAAGAACCAGAAGCACCAACCCACCACGAGGCGGATAGGTGCTCGATACCACCGTTGGGTATCTATCGCCTAAATAGATCGATACACTGAGTACTTAATAACCAAATATTACAGGACTCAATCGAAGCCTATTAATACAAATATACTCTGGGACTCGATTGCGAATGTAAAGTACAAAAGAAATCAAAAGTTACAAGTAAAAACAAAACCAATCGTAAAAGGATAAAACCCTAAGTTCCGAATATTGAAAGATTCGGCTCAGGGACTGGTAAACCCTTTAGATCTGTCACCACAAATCACAACCCAGAGAACCAAGAAGGAAGCCACAAAAGCCTCGCCACAAGATTAAGCCTCACAGCCGTTCACCAAGAAACCCTAGAAAACCCTAGATCGGAATCGAACCACCCAAAACCCTAATCCACTCAGAAAAAGGATCTTGTACACAGAGTAGGTGAACAAGACAGCAAGCACAAAGATCTCACCTCTCACACACAGAAAACCCCAAAGAAATCCAGCCAGGAACTGGAGTTTTAGAGAGAGAGAGAGAAAATAGCACAAAGCAGAGAAAGTTCGAGAGAGCTGGAGAGATGAGAGAGAAACAGAAGACAAGATAATGAATTAGGGTTTCAGCATAGTACCATTAAATAGACAAGGATTCAACGGCTCAGATTCAACAGAGATCAACGGACCAGATCAAGCCAGAAGGATCCGCGGATGATAAATCCGGATCCCGCGATCCGACTCAAGACCCGAGTCAACATATGGGTTAATGGAATTGGGGTGTGGCTTTGGTCTTGGGCGCCATTTTGGGCTTACAGAAATGGGCCTAACAATGGGCCACTTATATCAACAATATGTATATGTACATGGGGGTTGACACGATATATGACATGATATGGATATACGATTTTATACATAAGTATGTGTATTTAGGGGGAAGTATACACGATTTTCAAGGAAAGCATTAATTACATCAGTTTCAAATTTCAAAATCTCCAAATTAAAGGAGGGACATTTTTATCAAATTTGGTAGAAAAGAGTTTTCTTATGTCTATGGGTAGGAAATAATACCCACTATCCATAGTGGGTACTTTAAAAATTCCCCCTAAGTTCTAATACACTTCACCTTCCTCACACTCACCCACATTTCTTATCAAAAACTGATTATTTTTTTTGTAAACCCTAGATTTTCAAACACTCACATTGTTGCAACTATGAACAACAAAAAATTAATTTTGTCGAATAATATAAGTATATCCTTAATTTGCAACTTAAAAGTGTGTTATTTTTCCATTTTTACAGTTGAAAATTTATTGTTGAATAACTAAAGTGCGACACTTGGCACGATCGCAGTGCAGTTAAAATTTTTCTCGTGCCATCTGCCAAGTGGCACGGCGACATGATCGTAATTATTTTTCGATCGTGCCACTTGGCACGATGGCACGATCATAGTTACTTTTCAATCGTGCCTTATGGCACGATCGTGTCACCCATCGTGCCATCCATCGTCTTCTTCCCCAAACTCAGACAAAAACCACGAAAAAAAATTATATAACTCTAGAAATCAAACCAAATACAATTACCCAACACTTATACCCAACAATTACCCAAACTGATCCAACTACAAGTGCGAAATTAAAGTAAGATATTAAATTTACAATAAAAATAAAATAAAAATGTGTAATCCAAAAGATATTACATCTTCTTTCGTTGCCAGAACAAAGAAGATTGGCTAAATTTCTTCTGTCGTCGCCTCCGCGGATTTATTATTTTGGGTATGTCCACCATCTGTTTGCATCAACCCACCATTAGACTCTGGGTGCACCTATCCACCATCTTTTTGCATTAGCCCACAGACCAATCGATTTTGAACTCCAAATACTGGCTCGCAGAAGTCGAGCATGTCCATAAGTTTATTTTCGAACCAAGAAGGATGAAACCATTAATCGAACTTTTGGGATCCCAAATCCGGTTTAGAACCCGTTTTTCATATTGACAAGACTATTTATGAAAAATATTTTTGCTCAAACACAAATTTTATATTCTATTATGAATAAATATATTGACATGGTGTGAAGAATGTAGAAGATGACTAAATAAAAAGTGCACACAAGAAATCTTGAAAGAGAATACTTGCATATATTCACTCAAACTTGCTTACAACAGCTTGATGGTTTACAATTGAGATTCTACCCCTATTTATACTACTCTACCTTGTTAATGGACGATGGTGACTCATTTAATCTAACGGTTGGGAATAAGTCTCTAGACTTCTCCATAGAATATTCCTAGAGTATGCTACAAAATATATATAATGGGTTTATCTAAAATCATCCTACATTCTCTACCAAAACTCCCACAAGATTCTAGATAATTCTGTGTACAAAGTGGGCTTAATACTTAAGCCATTATGTGGGCTTGGACTTGGACTAATCTCTTAGCTAATTTGTGGCAAAAATCTGGTCCATTTAGGCGGCTCGTTAGAAGCAGGAGGCATATTGTTAGGTAATCTTATATAAGAAAACAAGTTGTATTTATATATTATGATGATGTTACATTGTGATTATCATGCTTGCTGTTATGATTAATATAAATATATGATGTGACTACAAAAAATAACATACATTGATATAAGGAAATAACATTTTGCAACCTTATCATTTCATGTGAATCCTAATTAGAGATGTCAATAAGGGTCGGGCCCTGAGGACCGATCCTAGCGCGACCCTAAAAATCTAAGGACTGAGCCTATATTTTATAGGCCCTTATAACATGAGGGCTTTTTCTAGGGATGTTTAAGGCTAGGGTAGGGCTGGCCCTTAGGGCTTTTTCCCGATAAGGTTTTTGTATTTTATATATTTATATTCAAAATTTATGCTTGTAATACTATTAATCTATTATTTGATATCACTTATCAATTACCATTTATCTTAGCAAATTATCAAATTTGATCTTTGATCTCAGTTATAATTTAGTTTTACTAAATAATTTAGTAAATACAAAATTAAAGTTGGTATGTAATTGGTAATGATTATTTAGTACGTTAATAATTATAATGAACGTAAATATATTTGGTATAGACCATGCAATTACTAAAATAAAAATAGTAAATTTTGAATATTTTAATCCAATGGAATCTAAGAATTACATGGCATTATTTTAATAAAATAAGAAATTTGGAAGTTAATTTTCCATCATGATGCAATGTTTTAATTTAGAATGAATAACTTCATCAAAAATGTAAAAAAAAGAAGTCATAGGGTCGGCCCTAGCCCGACCCCAGCCCTACAGGGTTATGGCTGGACTTAGATTTTTTAAGCCCTTATAAGTTCAGGGCTTTTTAGCCCTAGTCCTTAAGGGTTACGGCCTCTTAGGGCTAGGGCAGGGTCGGGACAGGTCGACCCTTATTGACATCTTTAATCCTAATGTAGCACTTTTTGCTAAATAAACATTGTTGGAATGTTTACATGTTTAAATTAAATTGAAGTTAAAACATCAACATATATGAGAGAAGTTAAAATAAATTTATCGAATATATGAAAATAAATTTCCTACGTTGTAAAAAAAAACCCTACATAATAAAAATGTTAGGAGTAACAAATTGGGTCATGTTTGCGTTCGCAGGTCGATTTAATACACAATATTTACATTAATTTTCAAAATGGATAACTCATCTATTTTTTTTGGGTTATATGGGGTTGTTTGAGGTCATTTGGTTAACTTGTAAACTGAAAATTACAAAATAAATTACAAAAAAATGGGTTAAACAGGTTATTTGGACATTCATTGTTCGTGTTGTTCGGGTCAAACTCGATTATGACCCTAGCCCAGAATGCCCCAACACTAACCCGCTTATAAGGGCACCCACAATGGTGGGTGCATTTCTTACAAATATTTGTGGGTCCATTAGTCCACATCATCAATCAAATATCCCACTCTTCTAAATATCCCACAACCCGCAATCAAATATCCCACCAACCATATATTTATGGGTCCCATTATTACTTAACTAATATTTTGATATTGTTTTTATTAATATCTTTAGTTTATATTAAATTGATTTTACATATTTTGATAATTATATAAATTTACCTAATTTGATATTTATCAATCAAAATAAATTTAATATAAAATTTTTATTTTGATAAATTTAAAGTAAATGGTACAATATAGTAGTACAAACGTTTGACAAAGTAGAATGTAAATTAACTAAATACTTTAGTAGTTGATAATTTTTTTCATTCACGGATATAGTAGTACAAACGTTTGATAACTTTGGAAATTTTGAGAATATGGTGGTGCATGTAGAAAATTGTGGAAATTTTGTGGGTATTGTGATTGAGCATAAAATTGAGAATATTGGAGATTAGGATGAACCCGAGAATTTTCATCACTTGCATTTTCTTCGACATTTGGAGAATTCAACAAATTTCTAAAAGACCCACTGTAATTTTTATCCATTTCGGATAAAAAAATCAAAATATATAATACAAATGTAATAAAAAGAAATATCACAAGCTATAAAATTAGAAGAATATTGGAATGAATATAACATTTTTCCAAATTTTTATAGGTAAAGTTTCTAAAAAAAAAAAAAAAAAATTACGCATAGCCATTACTCAACGGATCTTACATTTGTATATTAAAAAGAGATCAAAATGACGTTACAAAATTGACCCTTTAAACAAAATATTTTCTTAACTTTTTGGTAAAAGTTATTTTTAAAAACAAAAAAAATCATTTAAAAAGAAAAAGTAGGAAAAGGTTTCCTACATAAAAAAACAAAAAAGTTGAAAAAGCAACATAAAGTTGCTGTGCAATTGTAGAAGGCATTGTTTCAGCCCATCCATACGCGCCGTGCATATAACGCACTCTTACCTTTATGCGTGAAAAGCACAATTTCTCATGCAACTTGTTTTCATTTTTCTTCTATAACTCAAATATCCGGGCACAAAGTTTGCTCCTCATATTTGACATGTCATCAAAGTATTCTCCCTACAATGGTTATTGAACAGTCCAAATATTCCCCATTATAGATGCTCTAACTATTAAGTTCGGGTCATGTTTTTCTTGTCGTAGTTTATCACACCCTAAAAATATTTTATTTTCTTCAATTTTTGCCTATAGTGAAAGAAAATATTTTTTTAAATATCATACTCATCATTTAAATCTGGTACTATGGTAATAAACTTTCCCAAATACTTCCAAGAAATATTTCAAAAGCCACAAGCCCACTGGGAAATAGCCACACAATCTTCTCTCCTGCCTCATCTTCCTCTCGCATTGCTATTCTTCCCTCTTTCTAAAGAACCAAATTAATTTGGTAAAATGGAACTCAAGATCTTGTAAAAGGCACAGATTATTATTATCAGCAGTAGAAAAATGCAAGTCTTGGCTTTTCAAACGACGCCCCAAGTTTTTGCATCATCAAGCAAGAAAAAGGTTCCCCCCGTTTTTGCTTTGATTAATTCACTACCCTTTTGTCCCTTGGCACCCACAAGAATTTTCAGACCATCTTCATCTTCATGTAAGTTATGTAGTACTTTTTTCATGTTTTTTGCTTTTTTTTTTCTCAATTAACTAATGGGCACCAAGAAAGACTCGATCTTTTTGTATTTTTTGCTAAGATTGAATACTGATAAAGATTTAGTTTCTGACTCTGTGTTGGTAGTGTTATTTTTGTTTACATGTGTTACATTCAGCAGTTCAATTTTGAGTTCAGCTGGGATCAGCTTATACGAAGTATTCTTGATGAGGATTTCTATTTATTTTTTTGGTTATTTAGTGCATTTTAGCCTGCGTATATATAGTTTCTACTGCTATTATCTTGGTGTTTAGTCTTTCTGGAATGGGTTTTCTGGGGTGTGTGAGATTTCATTAAGAAAAAGAAAAAGAAAAATTAACTTTTTGGATATACTTGTGGTGATCATTTTCTGATGTCATTCCCTGCAGTGAGTATTTCAAATCTGGATTAAGCTCTCTAAAATATTTCATATCTGGGTTTGCCCCTCCGAGAGAATTAATTCATAGAACTGTAAACATTCGCATATTTGCGACCTCTTCACCCGTATAGCTGTGAGAATTGATGTTCTAACTAGCTGAGCTGAATTTTTTTCTGTTTGGGAAACTCACTAACTCAGTCCTAGACCTGCCCTCTTTTCACCACATTGTAGTGAATGTAAAGGATTGTGAAAAGAACCAAGGTTGCATTTGGATAGGAGCAATGGTGTAGCCAGGACAATATAGTAGGCTGCGCCGATACACGAAAGTAGGGTGGGCCGAATAGAAAAACCATGAATTTTAACTAATATATTTTTTTTCTAAAAATTTGCTTAGTAAAAAATTCTTTTTTTAAAAGAGGTGGGGGCAGGGCCCGGGTTGGCCCCCCTAGCTACGCCAATGGATAGGAGCATTTGGATTTGAGGAGATGATTTGGGGGAAGGATTTCAAATGACTCTAAATAGGAAGGATTTGAAATGCTTCAAGACGACTCCAAAAATAGCTTCGAAGGATTTGAAATCCATTATAGAATGACTTCATCTAAACACCTCAATGGACTTGTTATTATGGATTTGAAATCCTTAGCTCCAAATCCATCAATCCAAATAGAGCTTAAGTTAATTATTTTCCAGAATCTATTGTCTTGAATGTTCGTTTAAACATCTCTACTTTCAATTGCGTTCTGAAGCTGTAGTATTAGGTATTATTGATTGAGTCTTACACCACATGCATTATAGATGATTCAAGAGTTGCATTCCCCGAGTAAATATGTATGCACATCTTTACCATAATCAAGAACATAAATGTGATCAAGATTCTTGGAATGGAGCCCTCATGAGTAAGTGGATGCTTAGACAAAATAGGGGTGTGGCCTAGTGTGTTCGTGTTGCCCTTGCACTTGGAGAAGTTAACAGGTTATATGCTTCAAACACCTTTATATTTGGAGCCGTTGGCTTTCACTGTGTGTCTTAATCATTATCTGGTTTTGGGTTGGAGGTTATATCAATTGGTGGGGGTAGTTGTATGCTATATATTGACGTCGAATGAGTCAGGACGTGTTTTGGCTGCAATGGATCAAAATAAGAAGGGTAAAACAGTAAAATTGTACTTTTGGAAACGTCTTATTTTCTATTAAGACCCCTTTTCGTGAAGGAAACGATGAGACAATTCAAACTCAGCAGCTTTGCTGCTGATTATAATGTCCATGCCGAGAATTCCTTCGTTTAAGCCTGTTTCTGGCCCATTTAAGTTTTCTAGTTTTTTAGGATTTTGTTTCCTTTTTTATTTCGGATTTGTTTAGGGTTTTTGGCTTCTTTTAAATACTTTATATGCCTTTATTTTCGAGTTGTCGAATCATAATTCATATTATCAATAAAAATTTTCTTTCTTTTGAAGATTATTTTGTCTTCCAATTAGCCGTCCTGTGTCATATATCATGAGCCCAATGCATTGTTTAAGCATTGCTATCAACACTTGAATTTTTTGATACATTATGTTTTCTAGACATTTCAACTTAATCTCATATTCTCATTAGTCGCATTCAAGAATTGCTCTTGTAGCATGAAAACTCACCTTCTCACTCTTTATATTTCATCTCTATTTTCTAATCAAAATAATTCGCCTTTCTTGTTCGATTGATCACAATCCCTTTTCTTGCCATTTATGTTGGTAATGTCAACTTTTTCTTTCACAGTGCGATGCAGGGAGGCACCGAATTCAGATGTGGGTAGCAGAATAGTTAGAACACATGCATTAAATGTTGGAACTGGATCTGGCGGCTACGAAGAGAGGCCGGGAAATGGCAGCCATAGTTCCTCTGCTGATGCACAGCATAGTACTGCTTCGTCTAAAATGTTAGTAATATTTACTTCATCTCATTAGAAATTTTAAGCTATCATTTTAATCATACATCGGAAAAAGGCTTTCTGATGTTATCATGCAAGTTATTAAAAAAAGAAGAATTATTTTCCTTGTAATTTTCCCGACCCCACAAAAAAAAAAAAAAGAGGAAAAATATCCGAAAGAAAGTTAAAGAATTTAAGTCAAAAACTTGGACTCATATAAGGTTTAAAAAATAAATTACGAAGAAACATAATATAGAATGTATTAGTTCCTGTTGCTTTATGATCTAAGTTGTATTATATTAAGTATATGCAGAGAACCTTTCATTTGTATGTTTCATATACGTTACCGTCCTGTCCTGACTAATTTGTTCAACTTCATGGCAGCGAGGCATCTCCTGATCGAGTTCCTTATCTTTTTCCTACAGCTCTTGTGCTGTGTGCATGCACTGTGGTATTTCTAATTGTTCTCTTCACGAAAGGACCTTCGTCACTGCTACCAGCACTTGCAAAGTCAGGCTTTACTGCCGCATTCTCTTTGATATTTGTTTCTGAGATCGGAGACAAGGTAAAATATTTCAAAAAGAGGTGATTCAGTATTTATTTGGTTTAAGTTCTAGCACAAACGTTAATTACGTCTCTGCCATCTCTATGTATTAGCCTTTGAGCTTATGTTTGCATATTAGAGTTCATATCCTTCTGCATCTTGTTCAGTGATGGTGTTGCTTTTGTTTGATTTCTTTTTTTAAGTTTACCTAATTAACCTGAAAAACTAAGTTGTAAATTTTTCTGAACCCACGCTTTAAGATTCTGGATAAGTGAGATTTGTCCATTTTTGGATTTTTTTTTTTTCTCGTAAAGCTAGCTATCAGGCAAAAATTTTACTCACTGTAACTTTTGAGATGAAATCTTGTATAGATAAGGACATTATTTGCAAGTGTCTAAAGAATGAAAGGAAAATCACATTGATGTATTTATGTGGAGTTTGTGCATTGGATACCACCAGAGTCTAGAATCTCAATGTTGTTTCAGTCTATGGCTAAATGCCTACTGAAAAAACTTGTTTTTGAGTCTTGACTGGGTATCATGTGTTCAGAAGAAAAATATGCCATGTGAGTCAAGGCATTTATGTACAAGTATTTGCATGCAAATAGAATTTACATGTAAGATATTGCTTCTATCCGCTTTCCTTTTAGCAACTGCACTAGCGTGGTGATCTGATTTATGTCTGAGGTTGAGGTTTGCTTTCATTTAACAGACTTTTTTCATCGCCGCTCTCTTGGCCATGCAATACGAGAAAGTGCTGGTATGTCTCTCTCTCTCTCTCTCTCTCTCTCTCTCTCTTCCAGATTAAATTGAAGCATCGCCTGTTTTATAGTCATGATTATATGATTTCTTTTGCAAAGACCACCTTCACAATTTAAAAGAATATTTCCAAACTTATTCACCACTTGATTTTGCTTTAAACGATCTTGTATAGAATGATCATGCGAGCAGTTTCTTCAGGATTTCATTCTTGTGCTAATGTTCCTTTTTTATTAGTTTTTCGATTGCTCAAAACAAGTTGTTATTGCTCAAAGGGACTAAGTAGCAACTAGGTTTATATTTCTTTGCTTTTGCTCTTATTTATTTGACCCCTCTTTAATAATTGACTAGGTTTAACTTTACATCAACACCAAAATTATAAGGGATAATTACAAAAAAAAAAAAAAAACTGAGGTTTGGGCTAATTACAGAAAATTCCAGAGGTTTTGAAAATTACAAAAAACCCCTTGAAGTTTGATTCCGTCTTACTTTTTCCCCCTTCTTTAGCAAAAAACATTTCAAAAACTCCCTTAATATTTCTAGAATATTACAGTTCCCCCTTAAATTTAAGACATAATCAAACTTGAGGGGGGCTTTTTGTAATTTTGAAACATCTCTGTATTTTTTTGTAATTAGCCCAAATCTCAGAGTTCTTTTTTGTAATTATCCCAAATTATAATGTAGAGAATAAATTCTAGTGGGTCAAGTAACCCGACTGACTCTAAAGTCAAAGAAACATTAATTTATGCATATTCTGAAATTTCAAAGTAAAACTTGGTCCCTGTGGACAGGAAAAAGAATTTTACACTGGTTACTATAAATACTTAGCACAACATAGAAGATAATGGAGTGTTTTTAGAAGCTTAACATACCTTTAGGGTGGGCATGATTATTTTAACGGGTGAGTATGAGTATTTTATCAGTGAGTAGTTCAATACCGTGTCAATTATTTTTTTATTAATCCTCCAGAAGGTAACTGCAAGTAATTAGGTACTTTTGGATTATATTGAGAGTTCACATTTTCGATTATTTCTTATGTTTAAGATGGTTCACTAATTAGCATTTTTGGTGAGCTCAAAGCACATCACATTTTATTCTCCTTGTATTATTATTTTTCTACTGCTACATGTGAAGTTATTATTTATGCCCAAGGTAGATTTTATGGCATCGGCGAACGAAACATCATGGTCTTACTATTTGTTAACTGTGAGCAGGTCCTTCTCGGATCAATGGGCGCGCTATCACTTATGACTATCCTGTCTGTCATAATTGGTCGGATATTTCACTCTGTGCCTGCTCAGTTTCAGACGAGTAAGCAGTAGTTCTTGTAATTAACTCTTATTTAGTAGTTCTGTCATTTAGTTTAAGTGTACATGTCATATGATGAAATAATATTCTCTCAAACTGTTGCCAAGATTGCCCCGCACAATTGAAAATGAAAGAGAACAGAACATGAGGCATTTTCGTGGAAAATAGTGAATGATTATCGAATCATAATAGCTAGAGATGTTTGTCATTTTTCTTTTGTGAATATCTCCTAAGTTTCAGAAAAATCTTAGAATACGCAATTTTTTTATAATAAAAAGGGATGACTACAAAAACTACCCGTGGTTTGGGTTAAATACAAAAAAAAAAAAACATGTTTTTGAAAAGTACAAAAAAATCCCGTGAGGTTTAATTTTGTATTACACTTTACCCCCTTCATAAGCAAAAACATTACATTTGTTAAAATATTGCAAATGCCCCCTTACATTTAACACAATATTAAACCTCAAGGTTTTTTTTTTTTTTTTTTTTTTTTTGTAATTTCAAATATCTCTGGGTTTTTTTTGTAATTAACCCAAACCTCAGGGTAGTTTTTGGAATTATCCCTAATAAAAATGACATGATGACCATTTAGTGTCTAGTTGTCTAATAAGGGTTTCTGATAGTTTGCTAATCTGTGCAGCTTTGCCAATTGGAGAATATGCTGCCGTTACCCTTTTGATGTTCTTTGGTCTTAAATCAATTAAAGATGCATGGGACCTTCCATCTACGGTAGCTAAAGCTGGTGAGCAGGAAAAAATGGAGTCTGATGAATTTGTTGAAGCTGAGGAGCTTGTGAAGGAAAAGGTGATTTTTCTTGTAGTACTTATTCTGTTTGTAAGATTTTGGTAGGGTATGATGCATAAAAGTTAGGGATAATTACAAAAATTACCCTGAGGTTTAGCCTAATTACGAAAATGCCCAGTCATCTTTCAAAATCATAAGTACCTCATTGACACTTGTTTTGATTTTACAAATTGCACCCTCAGGATGGAGGTATTTGTAACTTTGAAAAGATAACTGGAGTTTTTTGTAAATAGACTAAACGTTAGGGGTAGTTTTTGTAACTATCCCGAAAAGTTATTTGCTGGATTTGAACTTGAATCTTTTTGAGGGCGTCCGATATCTTGTTTTTGTCATCTGAATTTAAACCGTTCAATGCGCTCACAGGCGTCAAAACGGCTTTCTAACCCCTCGAAGTGCTCTGGAAATCATTCAGCCTTGTATTTTTCGCTGTAAGCATTTTCTTCCGTTGCAGAACCGAAATAATTATTTATGCTTAATAATATCCACTCTTATTTGAGTCAAAAATCAGGAAAAGTCATTTCACTCGTTTAAAATACTTCTTTTTTTAATCAGAAATGGATCAGATATTATGAACCATTTGAATCACAAATCACAAGTATATCTTGTTATAAATTTATTTTTACTGTTTGCTTGTAACTTACAGTTATTATCTAATGAGGTAGCAAATTGTTTGAGTAATTTGCTGATAGGTACCTTCATTACCACTAATTATGTTATTAGTCTCAAAGTTTTCTGTTAATTTCTGGTTCATTTACAATTTTTTAAGTGCGTGCTCGAAATTTAATTTAATTGACTATTAATTATCAAGTGAATGGCCCTTGGCATTTGTCAATTGGCTGCAAAAAGAAAAGTAAAATCACTTGAAAAACAAAAAAGCAGAAATCTTATGTAGGGGCTTGAACGTCTTTTCACATTCTGGAATATGAACCTCTAAAGTTTACCTTTTTTACCATTTCGTTTATAGGAATGGGGAGACCGCTCAATGCTGGCAACAATAGCTCTTGGTGCAGCACAGGTACTAACATCTTGACGTTTTAGCAGAAATGCTGCCATTTACAGTTAGAAAAGAATAAAACACCTCCTTAAGGCATTACAACACCCCTTGAGGTGTGTATTTGTATAACAATTACCCCTCTTAGAGGTATAATTCACAAAATAGAAACAAATATCAAAAGGTATTTGTAATTTGGGGGAAAAAATTTACAACCTAAACTTTGGCCTATTTTACACGTTACAACCTAAACTTTTTTTTTTTTTTTGTGCAACTAACAACCTTAAACTTTGTTTCACTTTGCAACATCCGGATTCCTAAAGTATTCCGAGCTCCGGCTGGCAAAGTGAAAAACCCGAACATTTTAGGTTGTTAGTTGCAAAAAAATAGTTTAGGTTGCAAAGCGTAAACAAGGCCAAAAAGACAAGTTGCAAAATGTTGTTTTCCTTTGTAACTTTGAAAGATAGTTGGTTTTTTTGTAATTACGCTTAAACTCAAGGGTATTTTTGTAATTAGCCCTAAATTTAAATTATTAAGAAACTCTCTTTTACTGGTCTGTAAGACAGTCTCCGTGGGGAGTGGCAAGCGGAGCCATTGTAGGACACTTGCTGGCGACAGCCATTGCAATACTCGGAGGCGCATTTCTCGCCAAATACATTTCTGAAAAACTGGTAAAACAAAGAAAAGTAAAAACCCATCTTTTTACAACAAGTGTGATTTAGTAATTGTTTGACTGATTCTTACACTGTTTTCTAATCAGGTCGGATACATCGGTGGAGTTTTGTTTTTAGTCTTCGCGATCGCCACATTTTTTGGAGTCTTTTAGGTAAGTGTTATAATTCAAGGAGTGTAAAGAGAGAATTTGCAGCACATTTGCTCACATAAGTTTCTGGAAAAATGAAACTTTGAGATTAACTGTAAGATGATATTGTTTCTTGTTGTAACATGAAAAAATTATGGTTAATAAAAGTGTAGAGAGGAGTAAAATAGCGAACGATAGATAGACTTCACAAATGTAGCACTAAGTTCTTGCTAATGTTTCAAACTAGCAAACCAGGAGCTCTTGAATTTGCTGTAAATGTTTGAAGTTTTCCTGATAATTCTGTTAAATAACAAACTTTTGATCTTCATTTTGTTCTGCATAATTGATTGTATTGCTCCTTTGCTTAAGATGTATGAAAAGTGACTTCTGATTTCCATGGATCAACAATGTTTGAATGCTAAATTCGTGCGATAATCCTAAGTGTCTGCAACACTGTCTGAGTGCACCGACTCAGATAATAACTCAAAAATAGGAGCTAAGGATTTGAAATCCATTGAATTACGAGTCTACCCAAACAAGTTCAATCCAAATGCAACTTGTCTATTAACGATTTGCTGTGACCAAAGCTCAAGAACGTAAGGCGAGTGCAACTATCGCATATGATATATTCGATAATATTGAGGCTCATAATAGTCCCCATGCATGCTTAAAAGAAGCAGAACTATTATTTGCAACTAGATATTATTGAACTTAAAAGAAGCAGAACTATTATTTGCAACTAGATATTATTGAAGTTCATGATGTCCCTATACTTGAGAGAGTCCTGCTAAAGTAGAGTAGCAGAAAACAGTGTGCCATCTATAACATTTTGGAGGTAGCTACTTTGTACTAATACCACAATTCAACTACAGATTTGAAGCTAAGCATAATCATCTAGCAAGCATCAATATAACAAATTCCTCAAAGCTCACTTGGCCATCACCATCCAGATCTGCTTCTCGTATCATCTCATCCACTTCCTCGTCTGTCACCTTCTCTCCAAGGTTCGTCATCACTTGACGAAGCTGCAAAAATAATATTTCAAAATAAAAAAAAAAAAAACGAATTATGTGTGAAAAGCTGTAATTACCCCAATCAAGGTCAAGGAGATGAATTTGAAATCGAGAGGTTGGATTGGAAAAAAGTTGGAAAGTACCTCTGCAGCAGAAATGAAGCCATTTTGATCTTTATCACAGAGATTGAAAGCTTCTCTAAGTGCCTCCTCTGAGTCAGTATCCTTCACAAGCATATAACCACATAAGCATTTTTCTTTTTTTTTTTTTGTGATTACAAATTTTAGAACAGGAAAGGACGCATTATGCTTATTGGCATTGACTATGATATTTGGTTATTTAAGAGAACAAGTATAGTGACTCGGAGGAAAATTCCACAAAATTAGCACATAATGAGAATGAATTTTGAGAGTGTGATTATATAATAATGATAGTTGGTGATAGTTGATGTGATGTTCTATTAGTATAATAGCGATTAGATGTGACAGGTGATTTGAAATATAAGAGAGAGTGAATAGTGTATTTGTGATGTGATTATATAATAATGGATTTGAGACCCTTAATCAAATAGCATCTTATGGATCTTAAGGCACAAACAGAAAAGGGTATGTTAGAAGCATTGTTACACCAAGAATAATCTCACCTTGCTAATTACAGAAACAACTTAATCGATTACCATAACAAGTGACAAGAAACAAGTAGGTTCTATATATGTCGAAAATTGGTTGTAGTACTACTAGTATAACAATTACCAACTGTAGTCTAGACAAGCAATTCATTGCCATACAACAGAGCAACAGCCAAAATATTTTCCAGCTAAAGGACAAGGTGGAAGACGCTTAGATGTACGTATCCCTCATGGCCTCATCCCCACCCGCCTCTGAAACATAACGACGACATTACTCAAAATTGAAAAAAACCAAAAAAGAAAGAAAAATTACTGAACAAGTAAAACCAGAGTTACCTTCATCTGCGCAGCCATCAAATTCAAGAATTCATTAAAGTCGATTTTGCCATTTAGATCAGCATCAGCTTCTTTGATCATATCTTGCAGTTCAGCTTCGGTGGGATTCTGTCCAAGTGACCTCAATACTGTTCCCAACTCCTTAGATGTGATAGAGCCTATTAAAAAGATCATTTAACCGGCTTATATATACTTACAAGGAGCCAAAAAAAGAAAAAGAAACAAAACAGTTTCCTATATCAGTGAGACACCTAACAAAATCCCATGATTCTAGGGACAACAATATACAAAATTCCTAATATTAAAATACAATAATTTAAGAAATTAAATCTTTTATTTGCAAAACTGTATTAAAAAGGTATACATTTTGTACACATCCCGTATTGCATGACAAAATTTGTTAACTATTATGAACTGAAGATAGAATTCCTAAAACTTAAAAGGGACTGTTAGATCAGTCAGGAAAAAACCCAAATGATTCAAATTCTAAAACTGGTTACCCTGATTTAACAACCAATATAGGCCCAACCCACAACCAAACTCAAGAAATTCCGATTAGCAGCCAACACAGACATTATCTCAGATAATAAATGAATAACAGGAAACGGCAATGGTTATATGTTTCAATTCAAATCGACCCCACTAACAGTCCCAAATGGCACTTTCAGGTATGAATCCCAAGAAATCAAATTACAACGGCAACACTTTCAAGAGGAAAGTGGTTTTTCCCCCTTTAACAATTATATGAAACGAAAGAAGAACAATGTTCCCCCATAAATCCATAATCAAGAAACAAAAACAAAAAAAAAAGAAATAAAACCAAGTAAAGCAATGTGTTTCTCATTTTCTCCTCCTCCACCAAAATAAAATTATTTGCACCAAACCTTTAAAATATAACCTGCTATCACTAAATTAGAAAGACCAAAAACTCGACATGAACTTCATTCCACACGTTCTACATAATACCAAAAGAAAGGCACAGAAATCCACTTCCAAAAAACTACGACGCAACTACAACAACAACCAAAAAAACGGGGGAAAAAATTAAAAAACATAAAAATGATAAATCAGAAGACGTGAAAAGAAACAGATACCATCGCCATCCTTATCGAAAAGTTTGAACACTTCCTTGAACTCAGCGATCTGCTCATCCGTCAACCGTTCCGCCATTTCCTTTTTCCTTCACGTACACCTCAACACAGAGAACCAATCGATCAAACCCCTATAGCCCAGGGTTTTGAATATACTGAGATTTTGTAACTGCAATCTCATTTTTTCCTTTTCCAGGGGTTTATATACTTGGGTTGCATGCACCACCATTAACTGAATTCTGTTATACAAGTTAGTTGATGTAACTGTTAATCGGTTAGGCCATTAGAAATTAGTGTGGTTAGTAACTGGAGCCAACATATGTGTATAAAATATAAATACTCTGCTCTGCCGTGTGAAATCATTATTATCACATCATGAATAAAATTTTACATTTTCTCTCTCAATTTTAGCATTCCTGTCAGCTTCCTTGCTAGCGACTTTGAATAATAATGGGCTTTTGATGACATTCTGGTTGATGAATTGAGGAGGGGTAGTTTTATGTATAAAAATTGAAGAACTGCAGAAAATCAGAAAATGTGACTGGAGAGGACGATGGAATAACTTGTTTGGTAAGTCAAGGCCCGGGAGGTCGGGGTCTTTTTCTATAATCTTATGTTTTTTTCCGAAGGACCCGAACCCGTGTAACTCGATCGGCAAATTTAATTCTTCGTGGTAATAAGTCTTCATGTCTAATTTGGGTATTTCTGGTGTTGTGTAATTTTATTGTGCAGAGTCCAGAGCAGAAACTTAGAAGCTTTCACAAAGAATGATATGGAAAAATTGAACGAATGTAAATTAAAACCGAGGAATTCTGGAGGCGTGCAAGTGTGCACTGTCCTTAAGGATTTTATTTCGTCAATCCCCCAGGATTCAACAGGAAAGGTGAATGGCAAAATTCAATTCGTAACCCAGCAAATGAAATGTATAGTCTGTGAAAAGTTGCAGACGCCTCACTCTGTTCTCAGGAAGAAATGTTGTGTATTTTGTTCTGTGTTTTTTCAGCAAACAGAAGTGTAAATATATAGGCTGAAAACCAACGGGAATAAGCACAAAAATCGGAATGACGTTTCAACCAAAACTCGAGAAAATTTTTGCTGCAAGTTTGAACCACAGATAAGGCAGCGAACGTTTTTCATTTTGATAAAAGCCTGACTTAGTCAACAGCTTTTTTGAATGGATAAAAAATAGGAACAACCTTTGGAGAAGTCTTTAACAAATGAGTAGGAACTAATTTTGAAACAGCATTGAATGGGCCAATCTCGGATAAGGATAAAATACCAAATAAAAAATTTAATTTTTAAAGTGGCAAAACAAACCGGGTCGAGCCCGTATCGCCCGCGCGCAGGGGGGGGCAAATCTGCGATTTTACACTTGAAACCGCAAATTTGGCCCAACTCTTTATGTGCGCGAGGCCTCCTTATTTCTTGGCCCATTATTACTAAGCCCATAAGGGTCACTCATTTATAAAGAGGATAAAAATTGGTTTGGTTTCCTATGTGGGATGAAAAATCTTTTAAAAACACTCACCAAATACAACAATCCCCCACATGTTTTTAAAAGATTTATAAAGAATAAGAAGGAATGATCTGCTGGGTTACAAATATAAGTGTAGAATGCATCGAATCTGGTGTCTTTTGGACTATGAACCAGACCTAGAAAGATAAGATTTAAAATACAGAGTTTTGGTGAAGCTTGTAGCTTCTATGAACCAAAGACTCTTTATTGTAAGTTAAAATCTTACCAGTCACATTACACCATCTCAAAATTTTGCCATTCAATGCGGTGTTGCGCTAATAGGCCATGCGCGTGCCTGGTATTCATGAGTGCTCTAGAGACATGCCAAAGTCTCATAGGAGCGGCCCCACTCCACACTCATATAGGTGAATTTTATCAAGTATATTTTGCAATTAAATATACCACCCTTAAGGGATATAAAATTCATTAAGAGTTTTAATAACTCATCCTCACATAATTGCAATTTAGCACTTCTCACACCATAGGAAGGGACAATTAATTTTAGTGCTAACAGAATTAACAAGTGACTTGTTATTACCCATATGAACCTTATTCATGGGATCTCCAATCACAAAGGTTGGGTTTTACATCATTTGTTAATTTATCAATTGGCTTGAGTCCCATTCCCCTCGATGTCTCAATAATTAATTTTCTTCCCAAAGGTTTAGTCAGAGGATCGGCCAAATTCACTTCTGACTTCACATAATCAATGGATATTACTCCATCTTTTAACAGTTGTTTCACCACATCATGTCTCAGACGAATATGTCTGTTTTTACCATTAAAGGTCTTATTCTTTGCAATTGCGATTGCTGCTTGACAATCACAATGCAAAATGAAAGAATCAAGGTGTTAGTTTTGAACCCAACGGAATATCTGCTAAGAAGTTTTTCAACCACTCAGCCTCATTGCCAGCTAACTCTAACGCAACAAACTCAGACTCCATCGTGGATTTTGCTATGATAGTTTGTTTAGCTGACTTCCAAGTAATTGCACCCCCACCAAGGGTAAATATATAACCACTAGTGGATTTAATCTCATCTGAATCAGAGATCCAGTTAGCATCACTAAATCCTTCTAGTACGGAGGGAAATCCACTATAAAGAATACCATAATCCATGGTACCTCTCAAATATTTCATTAGCCTGACTAAAGCGGTCAATGATCACGGTTGGGATTATGTGTATATCTCGCTCAATCGACACACAAAGATAAGCTATATCAGTCGTGAAAAATTCATTAAATGCAACAGACTCCCAATAATGCAGGCATACTCAGTTGAGCCACAGGATCACCAAGATTTTTCTTTAAATGGGTGTTAGCATCATAAGGAGTACTCACGGGTTTGACATCGAAATGTCCAAACTTCTTAAGAAGCTTCTCAACATAATGTTCTTGCGTTAACATAATGTTATTATTTTTTCTTATGATTTTAATACCCAATATCACACTTGCTTCACCCATATCTTTCATATCAAAGTTTGAAGCAAGAAACTCTTTGGTTTTATAAATTAAATCAAGGTTGCTACCAAATATGAGCATGTCATCCACATATAAAGAAATAATCACACACTCATTATCAACAAGTTTTGTATAAACACATCTATCTGCTTCAACAGAAGTAAAACCATCAGATTTCAAAACTTGATCAAATTTCTCATGCCACTGCTTGGGTGCTTGTTTTAAACCATACAATGATTTAAGTAATTTACAAACTTTGTTTTCTTTTCCAGAAACAACACACCCTTCTGGTTGCACCATATAAATCTCTTCTTCCAAATCACCATTTAAAAAAGCAGTTTTTACATCCATTTGATGAATAAAAAGTTTATGGATAGAAGCCAAAGCAATCAAAACTCGGATAGAAGAAATTCTAGTTACTGGTGCAAAAGTATCAAAATAATCCACATTTTGTTTTTGAGTAAAACCTTTTGCAACCAATCTAGCTTTATATTTTTCAATAGTTCCATCAGGATAATATTTCTTCTTAAAAATCCATTTGCAACCTATAGGCCTAGCACCAGGTGGCAAATCAACTAAAGTCCAAGTTTTGTTTTGTTCAATAGAATCAATTTCAGTTTTAATGGCTTCTTTCCAAAGATAAAGAATCGAAAGAAGAAAAGCGACTTTCTAAAATGTTAAAGGGTCATTTTCGACAAGATATGTATAAAAATCATTTCCAAAAGAAGTTTCTTTTCTTTGTCTTTTGCTCCTTCTCAACTCCTCAAAAGAGTTCTCAAAATTATGTTCAATAGGAGCATAAGAAGTAGATTCAACAGGTGCATGAGAAATGGTCTCAGTTTTTAAAGGAAAAACATGCTCAAAAAATTCAGCATTTTTTGTCTCAATAATTGTATTAACATCTAGCACATCACTTTTCAAAACAAGAAATCTATATGCGGCACTATGATCAGCATAACCAATAAATAGGCAATCAGAAGTTTTAGAACCTATTTTTCTCTTCTTAGGATCAAGCAACATAACTTTAGCAAGACACCCCCACACTTTTAAATATTTTAGGTTAGGCTGATAGCCTTTCCATAATTCATAAGGTGTCTTACCAGTTTTCTTATAAGGTATTCTATTTTGTAAGTGACATGCAGATAAAATAGCTTCACCCCATAAATTATTAGCAGCACCTGAACTAATGAGCATCGCATTCATCATTTCTTTTAAAGTTCTATTTTTTCTTTCTGCTACACCATTTGATTCGGGCGAATATGGAGGGGTAATTTCATGAATTATTCCGTGTTGTTCGCAAAACTCATTAAATAATGTGTATTCGCCACCTCTATCTGATCTAACTCTTTTAATCTTCTTATTCAACTGATTTTCAACTTCAGACTTATATAAGCGAAACATGCTAAAGGCTTCATCTTTATTTCTAAGTAAATATACCTTAGCATATCTAGAATAATCATCTATAAAAGTCACATAATAATTTTTACCACCTCTAGTCATGGTTTGTTTTAAATCACCTAAATCAGTATGAATTAGACTAAGCAATTCAGATTCTCGTTGAACAGAAAAACATGATTTCTTGGTTAATTTAGCTTCACAACATATTTCACATTTGTTCAGGCTAGTGTTATTAATACCAGAAATTAAACCAAGAGTTTGCATTTTATAAATATAGGAAGCACTAACATGTCCTAATCTAGCATGCCATACATTAATAGAATCAATCAAGTAAGCAGAAGAAGAAGCAATTTTATTAATAACATCGGAAACATTCAGTACAAAAAGACCCTGATTACAATAACCTTTGCCCACAAGGACATTATTTTTTGTCATCACAATCTTGTCAGATTCAAATGACACCCTAACCCCAGCCTTTCCTAACAGAGAAATGGAAACTAAGTTTGCCCTAATATTAGGCACATGAAGAACTTCATTAAGAGCCAAGGTCTTGCCAGATGTGAGTTTCAATAGAATTTTGCCTTTGCCAAGAACTTGTGCAGTTCGAGAATCCCCGAGATACACATGTTCTTCTCCATCCCCCACAAGATTGTAGGATGCAAAAGCCTCTTTATTTGCACATATGTGCCTGGTAGCCCCAGAGTCTACCACCCATTCTTTCACACTGGCCACGAGATTAATTTGACTTAGTACCGCCGCTACTACATCATCTCCTTCAACCAAATTTGCATTTGGCTTTGGGAAATTTGTAGGTTTCTTTCTTTGTTTACATTGCGGTGCATGATGACCTGGCTTTCCACAAACATAACAGTTCCCTTTTTTCTTGAAAGTATTGGGGTTATTCACTTTAGGTTTGTTATCAGGTTGATTAAATTTCTTAACAGGCTTGTTAGAAGGCTTACCTTGCACGATGTTTGCATTCGTGGAAATCTCTTTTCCCCTCGTCACTTTAAGTTCCCTTCGATTAGTATCTTCGATTATGATGTGGGTTATCAAATCTGAAAGAGATAGCTGCTTATGTTTGTGCTTCAATTGTTGTTTATAATCCTTCCACGTATCAGGCAGCTTCTCGATCAACAGTCCAGCTACAAATTCCTCTTGCAATGTGATATTTTCAGCTTTAAGATCCTCCAACAGCTTGTGGTACTCGTTGATTTGCGTTTTGATATCCTTGTCATCAGTCATCTCCCAGCGATAGTAGTTTCCAATCACGAACTTCTGCTTTCCAGCGTCCTCGGCAGTGTATTTGAGATTTATGGATTCCCAAATTTCCTTCGCCTCTTTATATGAGCAGTAAACATCAAAAAGATCATTAGTTAGTGTGCTAATGATCGTGTGCCTGCATACTTTGTTGGCATATGTCCAAAACTCTGTCTGTTTTGGATCAGCAGAAGCATCGGGTTTTTCTTGAGTAAGAGCAGAGACGACCCCATGCATATCAAGAACAGTGTAGATGCGCTCCTGCCATCGCTTGTAATTCTGTCCCCCAAACATCTCGATTTTGGAGATATCTGGGAACGGTTTTTGCGAATCGAACGTCGGGCCGAGCGAGCGAACGGCTGTCAAAGCAGAAGAGAGATGTCCTGTCAATAGCAGAGAGGTCCTGTCAAAGAGCAGCAGCAGAGGCGTCGAGAGGAGTAACCGAAGTGAAGTTTGCCCCGCCGACGCAGACGCATGAACAGTTTCTTTTCCGGATTCCATTCGATAAAATCCTTAAGATTGTTGTGTAATTTTATTGTGCAGAGTCCAGAGCAGAAACTTAGAAGCTTTCACAAGAATGAGATATGGAAAAATTGAACGAATGAGAAATTAAAACGAGGAATTCTGAGGCGTGCAAGTGTGCACTTTGCCCTTAAGGATTTTATTTCGTCAATCCCCCAGGATTCAACAGAAAGGTGAATGGCAAAATTCAATTCGTAACCCAAAGAAATGAAATGTATAGTGTGAAAAGTTGCGGGACGCCTCACTCTGTTCTCGGGAAGAAATGTTGTGTATTTTGTTCTCGTGTTTTTTCAAAAAACGCAAGTGTAAATATATAAAGCCAAAACCAACGGGGAATAAGCACAAAAATCGAATGACGTTTCAACCAAAACTCGAGAAAATTTTGCTTTGCAAGTTTGAACCACGATAAAGGCGAAAGAACGTTTTTCATTTTGATAAAAGCCTGACTTAGTCAACGACTTTTTTGAATGGATAAAAAATAGGAACAACCTTTAGAGAAGTCTTTAACAAATGAGTAGGAACTAATTTTGAAACAGCATTGAATGGGCCAATCTCGGATAAGGATAAAATACCAAATAAAAAATTTAATTTTTAAAGTGGCAAAACAAACCGGGTCGAGCCCGTATCGCCCGCGCGCAGGGGGCAAATCTGCGATTTTACACTTGAAACCGCAAATTTGGCCCAACTCTTTATGTCTTGAGAGCCTCCTTATTTCTTGGCCCATTATTACTAAGCCCATAAGGGTCACTCATTTATAAAGAGGATAAAAATTGGTTTGGTTTCCTATGTGGGATGAAAAATCTTTTAAAAACACTCACCAAATACAACATCTGGTAATATTAATCAGAGCTATCAAACAGGCTGGAGCAAGAGAAAAATCGGGCTGATCCAGGTCAAATAGTGATTGGATCGCTATTTTCGGAGTCTGTCCGACCGAACCCATGAAAATACACATAAAATATTGGGTCGTGCCAAATAAACCCGACTCGTTTTGGTCCTTTATAAATGGAGCCCAGTCTGATCTTTTTACCGGGCTGATCGGCCGGACTCATTTTGACAGCTCTAATATTTATGTTACGCTCGGTGCAATATTATCGAGTATTTATATTGATGGGCTACAAGTCCAAACTAGACTCATAGAGCTTCGTCTAAATGGACTACAGCAGAGGCAATATTCAATAGACCAATTTCATTAAGTCCAACAAATTTATAAATGAAATTGGGCTATAATACTATACTTGGCTAACTAAGACTAAGGGCCCAAATCCATGAAAACTCTCATATCATAACATAAGTAACTCGAGCTTTCTTTTTTAGGTAAGCGATTAATTAAATCGGAAACCCTAAACCCTAAACTGCTCTCAAGTTATGTACCTTATATTTACTTGTCATGTAATTAATTTGAGCGTTGGAAGGTATTCATGATGTTAGCCCTTGACACTTGTAACGACTTGTATTTATTTGCTCTAGAACTAATTTGAGCGTCGAATGATCAAGTTAACTTCTGATACTTCTAGTGACTTTTTATGACACAGACAGTGACTCACCCAATAGTTGATTTCAGCAGAGAGTACCAATTGATTGATATATTTATTTTATAAAAAGTAATATATGATAAGGTAGACCTATTGAGTTACATATTTTCTATGATAACAAATAAAATATTATAAGGTTTTGTCCATCATTTATATATCGGGTTAGGGTATGTTATATTGGGTAAAATGTCTCTTTCTTTTTAGATAAATGAAAATATATAAAAAGAAAGGAAAAAGTCCTGATCACAAGTCGATTAGTTGCAAAGGAAAAAGATGCAAAATTTCAGGAAAAAAAACCCAAAAATAACTTAAAAACGCAATTTAAGTGAAGGGTGTTTTACCTCTCGAGGATTTTCGAGTGATATTATCATTTGTTGTTTTTGCACATGCTCGAGTATCGTCTTGATGGTCGATGTATCTTGTGGAATGTCGGCCAGATCCTCGAGCTCCAATGTCCATATTCTTCATAGCTTCTGAGGGAGCACATGAGTGAATGACAAGCGGAGTAGTTGAAGAGTCGTCTAGCTTGGTCTTTAAAGCGTCTGATTTGTCTTGTTCTTCTTCATCTTGCTCTTTGTCTTCCGCCATATTGGACCACCTCTTTAGGGCTATTGCCACCATGGCTTGAAAGCTCTCCGAAAGTTCAGTCGAATTAAAACTTTCCAAAGGAGCACTAGGTTTTAACACGTAATTACTAACAGGGTTACTGTTATTCACGGTTTCAATGGCCTTATTTAAGTCAGTCTTTTCCTTGTGAACCAACGGATCGATCATGCATGAACAATATCTGGTGGTTGAGGTTCGTAGACCACCAACGAACACTCCTTGTTTCCTTGAGCATCCTCATCATTATTTTTAATTGTCATGTTGTTTCCATTGCCATGCAATTCTGCACCATCAAAATTGGTATGATTTTTCTCTTGTTGTTGACGATTGACATCAAGCTCCTTAAGGATATCGAACGAGTTTCAGATCGCAATACCCGATGCAGAAGCTCCGTTAATTGACAATTGGGTAATAAGTAGAAAACCATACATGTTAATTATGTGTATATAATAGTACATGAAAATTGCTAAACATGAAGGGACAAATATTATTTTGAAGTTTGTAGTGTACATGATGAAATTATGCATTAAAATAGTTCACGAGCAAGTTTATAGTAGTTCGGATCTGTCATTTCTTATTGTTATTCATCTAATGTTTACAGTACTGATATTATGTTATATACGTGATGAATACATATCAAATAAAACACTATAAGAATTAGGATATCCCATATGATCTTACAAGCTATAAATTTAACTTACGAGATTTTCGTGGCATATTTCCACGCCTAAAGTTCTTGATGATTATTTAAGTTGACACATTAAAAACATTGCTTATAGAAATTTATTTATGTGTGTGTTAAAGTGTAATTCAATTAAAAGAAATATTTATTTCACTATACCATATAGCTTTTACTTATTATAGAAACATGTAACGAAGATATATTTGTTTGAATCAATCAATTTCATTCAGGAGAAGATATTTAAATTAAAAAAATACAATACTTATACGTACCGCGTAATCAGGCCAGCAGTCACAAATGTAGCACTAAGTTTCTTGCTAATGTTTCAACTAGCAAACCAGGAGCTCTTGAATTTGCTGTAAATGTTGATTTTTAGATAATTCTGTTACATAACAACTTTTGCTCTTCATTTTGTTATGCATAATTGAGTTTTATTGTATTGCTCTTTTGCTTAAGATGTATGAAAAGTGACTTTTTAATTTGATTGGACAAACCCATCTGTTGAATTATATAATACAATTGCCCAAATTTAGGGCAAACAATTTAGACACCAAGCATTTGCTCAACTGAATTGTTATAGCCTAATCCAAAAATCCAAACAGCGCCTAATGATTTCTGGTTTCCATGGATCGACAATGTTTGAATGCTAAAGTCGTGTGATAATTCTACGTGTGACGACCTCTGCAACACTGTCTAAGTGCACCGACTCAGATAATAACTCAAAATAGGAGCTAAGGATTTGACATCCATTGAATTACAAGTCTACCCAAACAAATTCCGTAAACTTGTTATTATGGAAATGAAATCCTTAACTTCAAATCCGTCCAATCCAAATGCAACCTAACGGAATTTGTCTATTAACGATTTGTTGTGACCAAAGCTCAAGAAAGTAAGGCAAGTGCAACTATCGCATATGATATATTCGATAATATTGAGGCTCATAATAGTCCCCATGCATGCTTAAAAGAAGCAGAACTATGATTTCCAACTAGATATTATTATTGAAGTTCATGTCCTTTATACTTGAGAGATCGAGCCCTGCTGAAGTATAGAAGAGTATCAGAAAACAGTGTGCCATCTTATAACATTTTGAAGTTAGTTACTTGTACTAATACCCCAATTCAACTACAGATTGAAGCTAAGCATAATCACTTAGCAAGCATCATTCTAACAAATTCCTCATAGTTCACTTGGCCATCACCATCCATATCTGCTTCTCGTATCATCTCATCCACTTCCTCGTCTGTCAACTTCTCTCCAAGGTTCGTCATCACATGACGAAGCTGCAAAAATAATATATAATACGCATTAAAATCGAAAAAACAACGAATTATGTGTGAAAAGCTGTAATTACCCCAATCAAGGTCTTAGGTAGCAAGGAGATGAATTTGAAATCGAGAGGTTGGAATGGAAAAAAGTTGGAAAGTACCTCTGCAGCAGAAATGAAGCCATTTTGATCTTTATCAAAGACTTTGAAAGCTTCTCTAAGTTCCTCCTCTGAGTCAGTATCCTTCACAAGCATATAACTACATTAGCATTTTTTTTTTTTTTGTGATTACAAATTTTAGAACAGGAAAGGAACCATTATGCTTATTAGCATTTACTATGATATTTGGTTATTTAAGAGAACAAGGAGTATAGTGACTCGGAGGAAAATTCCACAAAATTAGCACATAATGGGAATGAATTTTAAGAGTGTGATTATATAATAATGATAGTTGGTGATAGTTGATGTGATGTTCTTTTAGTATAATGGCGATTAGATGTGATTGGTGATTTAAAATATACGAGAGAGTGAATAGTGTATTTGTGATGTAATTATATAATGATGAATAGATGCGATTGATGATTTGAAAAGTGAGAATAAGTGAATAGTACATTTTTTGAATTTTTTTTCAAGCAATCACAATTTCATCCAAAATTTTAATTGGAAAGTGGAAGAAAGAAAAATTCTTTCATAGGCAAGCACTCCCTTAGAAGTTAGATCTCAAAATTTTCAATCCAACGCAACCTTAATCAAATAACTGGAAAAATATTCATATGGATTAAAACTGTAATAGCATCTTAAGGCACCAGGGAAAATTTAATTTTCTAAATTAACTGAGTTTACAAGCATTTTTGCATGACCGCTAACATAAAGCATATTTAGGGTTGTTAGAAGCATTGTTACACCAAGAATGATCTCACCTTGCTAATTACAGAAACAACTTAATCTATTATCATAACAAGTGACAAGAAACAAGTAGGTTCTATGTCGGAAATTGGTTGTAGTACTAGTATAACAATTACCAACTGTAGTCTAAAAAAGCAATTCATTGCCATACAACAGAGCAACAGCCAAAATATTTTCCAGCTAAAGGACAAAGTGGAAGACACTTAGATGTACATACCCCTCATGGCCTCATCCCCACCCACCTCAGAAACATAACGATGACATTACTCAAAATTAAAAAAATTAAAAAGAAAGAAAAATTACTGAACAAGTAAAACCAGAGTTACCTTCATCTTCCGAGCCATCAAATTCAAGAATTCAGGAAAGTCGATTGTGCCATTTTGATCAGCATCAACTTCATTGATCATATCTTGCAGTTCAGCTTCAGTGGGATTCTGTCCAAGTGACCTCATTACTGTTCCCAATTCCTTAGATGTAATACAACCTATTAAAAGATCATTTAACCGTGAAACACAGATACTTTTCCAATGCATTTTTTTGGGGGGTGGGGGTGTGTGGGGGAAGAAGGCAGAAGATCAAAAGATTCAACACAAGTAGCAAATAACTACTGCAAACCACCAACATATCATTCCAGAATTATTTCCATCACATAAAATTGAAAGGCTGCTCCAATTTTATGCGTATAAGATTGAATCATATATAAAGCTTTAAATTATATACGCATATATTAATATATACTATACGTGTGTGTGTGTGTGTGTGTGTGTGTGTGTGGAGAGAGAGAGAGAAGAGAGAGCAAACCTCCTACTTTATTTCTCGATTTTTTGGACAAAATGCATAACCAAAATTATCCATGCTATTAGTGTAGTAAATTAAAAATACAAGATGGTAAACTAGTTAGGAGGTCAACTGCTCCTCAATTTCCCAAAGTACCTCATCATATAATTATTATTTGTTATTTCTTTTTTTCCCATACCAACTTTTAAAGGAATACTTGATGTAGTTTTGGGGGGAAAGACTTGCACAAAATTGTATTAATCAAATGGAAGTCAACTTCCGGCTTATATATACTTACAAGGAGCTAAAAAAAGAAAAGGAAACAAAACAGTTCCCTTCCTATATTAGTAAGACACCTAACAAAATCCCATGGTTCTAGGGACAACAATATACAAAATTCCTAATATTAAAATACAAAAATTTAAGAAATTAAATGTTTTATTTGCAAAACTATATTAAGATGGTATACATTTTGTACACATCGCGTGTGCATATAACTATTGCATGACAAAAATTGTTAATTATTACGAACTGAAGATAGAATTCCTAAAACTTAAATAGGACTGTTAGATCAGTCGGGAAAAAACCCAAATGATTCAAATTCTAAAACTGGTTACTCTGATTTTACAACCAATATAGGCACATGTACCCACATGTTTTGCTGATCACAAGGTGAGAGGTTACATTTCTTGGCCGACATCGTCCTCTCATTACCGATGAGAGTCAAACAATTGAAAATTGCTACGCGAAAACGAGATCGCCATTAGGGAGGTTCAAGATCCCAACCCAACCCACAACCAAACTCAAGAAATTTCTATTACCAGCCAACACAAACATGATCTCAGATAGTAAATGAAAAACATTCAATACTGAATAACAGGAAGATTGGAAACAGCAATAGTTATATGTCTCAATTCAAATCGACCCCCTAACAGTCCCAATTGGCACTTCCAGGTATGAACCCAATGTTGGAAATTTTTTGAAGAAAATTAAAATTTTAAATTTAAATTTGTCAATAGTAAAGGGCAAAAGTTTTAATGACCTTAGCAATAGTAAAGGTCAAGTTTTTGGTTGTGAAGGGTCATATTTATTTCTATAAATATGGTTAATTTTTCATTTGTAAGATACAACAAATCTCACAAGAATTTCATCTCTCTCCTAAAGTTCTTATAATTTAAGATTTGGTGATAATTTCAGGCATAATTTTCAGTTCGCCGGAATAGGTAATCCGGTTTTCTCGTCTTATCCTGGGAAACAGGCGTCGAACTGGGGGACGAATGCATTTTAAGGATAGTGTGTTGAACACACGATTCGAGCTAAGTTTTATTTTATTTTCTTTGAAAATTTTACCGATTCGGTTTTCGATTCATATAAATTGTACTAGAAGAAATACTACTATTTTCCTACAAACTTAAAACAGATTATTGAAAAAACTTCTAGTCCAGTATATGTTGCCATTTATCTGTTTTCTGAAAATTTTGCCTAATGCTCAGATTATAAAAAACCCTGATGGTAGAATTTCGGAGGTGATTATTTTTGCAAATTTGTTGGGTATCAATATCATATTCTGGATCAGTTTGCTATTATTAGCCATTTGGTAAAGTGGTGTTGTGTTGATCTCAAGTTGTTTCCACTTTATTATATATATATATATATATGTGAAAAAAAAAAAATTGGAATTCGAACTTTGAATCAACAATTTTTTGCAATTGTAGCTTCATTGGTCCAGATTAGTTGGCTATCTTAATATGTTAGATAGTTTAGCTTATTAACTGAATTATGCCATTATAGTACTGCAGTATTAAAAACAAAACGGTTAATTAAGTTGTACAATGGTGATTGGTTATTACTATCATGGAATGATAGAAAAAGAAGGAATTGAAAATTGAGAGCGATGACATGAATTCAATTTTCGATAATAATTTGGAATTCAAACTTTGGTATCTAATGTTTTAACAATTGGAAGTTGAATTCTAATGTGTTGCATGATGTTGACATTGGGTAATAGTGGGCTATTAATTTTTATTAAAAATATCAAATGATTTGCATACTGAAACTGTTGGTAATTGTAATTATGATGATTACAAGATGTTACCTTGAAAAAGGTTTATAGTGCACTTCTTGTATTGATTGTGTTGGTTCCAATAATTTTTGGACTAAAAAGATTAATACCTGTGCTATTTGGAGTTGAAGTGGACTGTTTGGACTGATCGGACTAATTTTGGACTGATTGGACTATATTTTGGACTGTTTGGACTGATTGGACTATATTTTGGACTGATTGGACTAATCTTTGGACTAATAGATTAATAATTGTGCAAATTCGGATGCAAGAAAATTGCAAGGACCTTATAATAAAAATTTAAACAATTTTTAATAAATTTATTCTTATCGGTTTTGTTCCGATTGTTCGAAGTGCTAAACTTCTTGCACTACTTGTTTCAGAAATGACATCTGAATCAAATAGTGGTGGGTCTAACCCCATTGTGCAAGCATTGGCTTTTATAGCAAACAATGATGGGTCTAACCCTGGTGTGTGCAAGGCTTTTGTAGCCAACCCCACGCTTAATGTGCCGGTTAATCATGGTGAAAAATCGGAGAAGTTTAATGGCTTGAATTTTAAGCAGTGGCAACAGGAAATATTTTTCTACTTGACCACATTGAACTTGACACAGTTCTTGAAGAAATATTATCCACAACTTAGTGAGGATAAGACTGATGCACAAGCATTTTATGCTTGGATACATGCTAATTTCTTGTGTAGAAATTATGTCATGAATGACCTTGCAGATTCATTGTATGTGTATAGCTCAACGAAAACTTCTAAAGAAGTGGATTTAAAATAAATGAATGTGATAAATGTGTCTATGTTAAAGAGATTAGAAATGATTATGTCATTTTATGTCTTTATGTAGATGACATGCTTATCATTGGAAGTAATGATAAAATAATTAAATCCACTAAAGATATGTTGAACTCGAGGTTTGACATGAAAGATATAGGTCTAGCTAATGTGATCATCGGAATAAAGATCTCTAGAATTTCAAATGGACTTGTACTTGATCAGTCACATTATGTGGATAAGATTCTAGGAAAATTTAGTAAGGATGACACGTCATTAGCTAGAACTCCAATCGACACAAGCAAACATCTATCGAAGAATAGAGGTGAAGCTGTGTCTCAAGTTGAATACTCACGAGTCATAGGAAGTTTAATGTACTTAATGAGTTGTGCAAGACCAGACATTGCTATGCAAAGAGTAAATTGAGCAAATACACGAGTAATCCAAGCGCATAACCACCGAAAGGGATAGTGAGAATACTACAATTTAAGATATACTCGTGATTTTGGGTCGCACTATACAAGATATCCTGCTTTGTTATTGAAGGATATAGCGATCTAATTGGATATCCGATATTAAAGATTCTAAGTCTACAAGTGGATTTGTATTCACTTTAGGAGGTGCAAAAATATCATGGAAATCTTCTAAGCGCATAGCTATAGCAAGCTCTACAATGGAGTCCGAGTTTATTGCTCTGCACAAGTGTGGTGAAGAAGCTTTGAATGGCTTCAAATTTCTTAGAAGATATTCCAAAATGGCCTAAATATGTGCCAAATTTGTATACATTGTGACAGGATCAATCTGCTATTGGTAGGGCACGAGCAATATGTACAATGGTAAGTCTGACACATACGTCGTGACACAATACCATCGACAACTACTCTCAACGGTGTTATCTCTATTGACTACGTGAAGTCAAAGGATAATTTAGCGGATCCGTTAACCAAAGGGTTGAATCGAGAGCTAGTTGTGAAATCATTAAGAGGAACGGGACTTAAGCCCTCTAGAAAAATGAGTTGATACAATGGAAACCCAACCTAGTTATTTGGAGATCCCAAGATCTAGTTCAAAGGGACAACCTAGTTGTAAAAAGACTCTATGATCACTGGGGGGAGTTATCCCTTGTCCGTTCCTTAACAAATGATGCCCGTGGAGAAGAGAATAAGCAATTTGGCTTTTAATGATTCTTGTACGTCGGTAAGTCGAGCAAGGTAGTACGGGATATCTTAAATGAGAATCACCTATGTGAGAGAGAAGTGGGGCCGCTTCGAAGAGAATTGTGTGAGGCTCAATTCTTAGAACCTCTTGCGAGAACCGGCGTATGTTCAAGGCCATGAATGAACATAACTATGAGAATCGAAATATGTTAGGAAGAATCTTGTGTGAGGTATATCATCGTTTACAAAAGCGGAAACGATTCAAGACATCGCGTCTCATCGATCGGCTAGTAAAGTAAATATGCTTTCACAAGGGGAAGGTTCAAAGGGTAACACCTACCTATCCTATGCAAGATTCAACTGTTGGATTTTATCACCAAACTTTCTATTTTCGTAATTTTCTTCATGTGGGGGATTGTTGGAAATTTTTGAAGAAAATTAAAATTTTAAATTTAAATTTGTCAATAGTAAAGGGCAAAAGTTTTAATGACCTTAGCAATAGTAAAGGTCAAGTTTTTGGTTGTGAAGGGTCATATTTATTTCTATAAATATGGTTAATTTTTCATTTGTAAGATACAACAAATCTCACAAGAATTTCATCTCTCTCCTAAAGTTCTTATAATTTAAGATTTGGTGATAATTTCGAGGCATAATTTTCGATTCGCGGAATAGGTAATCCGGTTTTCGTCTTATCCTGGGAAAGCAGGCGTCGACTGGGGACGAATCTGTTTTAAGGATAGTGTGTTGAACACACGATTCGAGCTAAGTTTTATTTTATTTTCTTTGAAAATTTTACCGATTCGGTTTTCGATTCATATAAATTGTACTAGAAGAAATACTACTATTTTCCTACACCCAATAAATCAAATTACAACGGCAACAGTTTCAAGAGGAAAGTGGTTTTTCCTCAAATCTCTAGGGATTTTTCCCCCTTTAACAATTATATGAAACGAAAGAAGAAAATTGTTCCCGCATAAATGCATAATCAAGAAACACACACACATACATAACCAAGTAAATCAATGTGTTTCTCGTTTTCTCCTACTTCACTAAAATTAAATTATTTGCACCAAACCTTTAAAATATAACCTGCTATCACGAAATTAGAAAGACCAAAAACTAGACATGAACTTCATTCCACACGTTCTACATACCAAAAGAAAGACACAGAGATCCACTTCCATGAAACTACAACGCAACTACCAACAATTACCAAAAAAAAAAAAAAAAACAGAAAAATGATAAATCAAAAGACGTAAAAGGAAACAGATACCATCGCCATCCTTATCGAAAAGGCTGAACGCTTCCTTGAACTCAGCGATCTGCTCATCCGTCAATTGTTCCGCCATTTCCTTTTTCCTTCACACCTCAGCACAGAGAACCAATCAAAACCCTCTAGCCCAGGGTTTTGAATATTTTGAGATTTTGTTTCTGCAATCTCGTTTTTACCTTTTCCAGGGGTTTATATACTTGGGTTGCATGCACCTAGACTTCCTGTACAGTTCCTTGCTAGCGACTTTGAATAATGGGCTACGACATTCTGGTTTAGGAATTGACGAGGATGGTTTTACATATAAACTGAAGAACTGGAGGAAACAGGACTGGAGAGGACATGGGAATAACTTTTTTGGTAAGTCAAGGCCCGGGAGAGTCGGGTCTATTTCTATAATCTTATGCTTTTTCCGAAAGACCCGAACCCGTGTAATTCGGCAAATTCGATTCCTCGTGGTAATAAGTTGAGCCCACTTCATGTCTAACGTGGGTATTTCACTATTTCTGGTAATATTCATTAGAGTTGTTAAATGGGTTGGCCATCGGCTCGCTGGACTAAGGGGAAATCGGGTCGAATCAGAGCAAATAGTGATCATATTGCTATTTTTAGCCTTTTAGGGTCCAACCCGATCCAATTCATGAAAATACACATAGAAATCGGGAAAGAGTTTCGAGCCGAATGGACAAGGCCAAAAAAAAATCAGCTCATATTGGGCCTCTAAAATTTGAGTCAAATCCAACCTTTTTACCAGGCTGATGGGGCCGGCCCATCGGACATGACTCATTTTGACAGCTCTAATATTCATGTTACGCTCGATGCAATATTATCGAGTATTTATACTGATGGGCTACAAGTCCAAACTAGACCCATAGATTAAATCCAGCTTCGTCTAGATGGACTAGAACAGAGGCAATATTCAATAGACCAATTTCATAAAGTTCAACAAATTTATAAATAAAATTGGACTATAATACTATACTTAGCTCCCAGAGACTAAGGGCCCAAATCCATGAAAACTCTCATATCATAACTTGAGTTTTTTTGTGTGAGTGAGTGATGAATTAAATTGGAAACCCCAAAACCCTAAACCTTAATGCTTATACTCTCAAGTTTTTGTACCTTATATTTTTACGTGTTATGTAATTAATTTGAGTGTCACAAGGTATTCAAGAGGTTAGCCCTTGACACTTTTAATGACTAGTATTTACTTGCTTTAGAACTAATTTGAATGTTGAGTGATCGGGTTAACTTCTGATATTTCTAGTTAACTTCTGGTATTTCTAGTGACTTTTTATTAGAGCTGAAAAACGAACCAGACTACTCGATACTCGATTCGAGATCGATCGTTAAAAGCTCGTTTGAGCTCGGTTCGTTAACACAACGAACCAAGCTTGAACACATTTTTTTGTTCGATAAGATATAAAGTTCGGCTCGAGCTCGACTCGATTAGTAAAAAAAGAATAAAAAATGTGTAAAAATATTAAGCTACTCGAGCTCGATTCGTGTTCGGCTCGACCAAAGCTCGACTCGATTAATAATCAAACCAAGCTCAAACACAATTTTTGAAGCTCGATTAAAATTCAAACAAGCTTGAACAATACCATGTTCAGCTCGACTCGACTCGACTCGACTTGTTTACACCCCTACTTTTTATGACACAGGTAATGACTCACTCAATGGTTGATTTTAGCAGATCGTACCAATTGAGTGATATATTTATTTTATAGAAAATAAATATTATAAGGTAGGCCTATTGAGTTGCATATTTATATGATAAAAAAGATAAAATATTATACGGTTTTGTGACTTTGTCCATCATTTACATATCGGGTTAGGGTATTTTATATTAGGTAGAATATCTCATTGTTTAGTAGGAAAATCATTTCTCATTCACATTGTTTTTCCGAATGTTTTTTCTCCTTAAACTTATTGTTTATAGTATTATTTTTTAGTTTCACTAGGATAAATTATATTTTCATAATATTTTTTTAATATTTTTGTTGACTAAAGTAATAATGTGATACGTTATCAAAAAAAAAAAGTAATAATGTGATGCAAGCTGCATAACTAACTGAAAACTATTAACTTTACGAAGGAAAAACATCCATAAAGCTATATTTTTTATTTCTCATCTAAACTTTTATCAAACAAAAAAAAAAAAGAAGACAATAAGTAATACAAAACAACGAATAGAAATCCCACACTCATAATCGATTGATCATACTTCAACAATTGACAAACAAAAGATTCTTCTATCCGTTGTCATTTTTATAAAATAAAAAAAATATAGACTTTTACAATATGTGATGGTGAGTAGTAAAAATTGCCTAAAAAGTTACATGAAAGATAGAACGCATAAAAAATGCCTAAAATGTATGCATCCTTCTGTCTCTTCAAAAAAAAATCAACTACCAGACTAGTTGATATACTCTCAATCATGGATTTAAAGAATGAAATTGAGATTTCTATTGAGAAATTTAGTATTATAAGATTCAAAATACATGTTCAACTGTAAATATATTCTCAATATTATTAAATCATAATTAATTAAAGATATTTTCAACTGTAGATATATCGCCAACATTGTTTTAAGGGATAAAAACATTCAACCCCCCAAACTATTCGAAGTTTTACACTTAACCATACGAACTTTAAATCGTTACACTTAACCCTCCCAACTATGCGAAATTTTACACTTTGCCTTAAATTACAGATTTACCCCTAGCTATATGAAAGTTGTTTCTGATTTACCCTCTAAACTTCAAAATTGTTGCACTTTACCACCTATGCCATAAATTTTATTGTATGATCTATATTTACTCCTCAAGGTCTTGCGATCCTCGAAAATGGTATCGAGCTTCAGGTTTATTAAGAACTTTTAGTTAAATTTATTATATTTATGTAATTAACAATTGGTGAGGAGAAATTACTCCGAGATTATGGATCCTGGACGGATGTCCGAGATGTACCCTTTACAGGACATATCGTCAAATATTGACGATGTGTATGCACAAGAACACCTTGACCAGGTTTCATATCGGGAATACCAACATGAAGAAAAGGAACAACAGCAGAGTCGACGGAGAAACCTTAAGCAATGCAAAATGCGAGCGAATATTATAAGCGATTCTGGATGCTTAACTGACTTATATATGTTCACTTGATGAACCTTCAAGAAACGGTTCATGAAAATTCCCATCGAACAATGATTCCCGATGGAGTACCAGAGTGGAACGAGATACTTCAGACAAATCTAAGATCTCCAAGATCTTAGAGAAATCGAGAAGACGGTGCGACTATTATGGCAACCGCCATATTCATCTACCAAAGACAAGTTCATCGATCGAGAACTGGATGGAGAAGATGGTGAAATATCGAAAGAAACTCTTGAAATCCTTCATGATATTCGAAACGAGTCAAGAACCTGGAGGATGAGGCCAAGTTCATCCTGGGAGGAAGGAAACGTATTGATTTTGGGGCATTACCACTATTTACACCAAAAGGGGAAACCAACCGAAGTCATACGAAAAATGACGGATGAGGAAAAGCTCATTGCTCTAATCAAAGGAAAATCCATCAAAAATTAAAAAAAGATGGATATTGAAAAGATGAATCTTAAAGATCTACATGACTGGCGAGAATCCTTCGCGGGATTAGGTATTGTAGATTTAAAGATGAACGCAGTGAGAATCGGCTTTGGTTACCTATGACCCACAAGGTAGACCAATTCCTCCACCACCGCCACCGATTAATCCTAACGTCGAAGAAAGTGCGGGTTCACATCATGGAGCTCGGGACGAAAGGATGCCACATCTTTGGGGATTTCACGACGGGGAGTGATCTACTTTCGAGAACAGGAGGACGAAACCCTCTTGCAGAACTAGACAACCTACCGGAAGGCCGAATGTTTATCGACGCCTTATGGAAGATCGCACCTCGACCCAATACATCCGTATGGGTTGATGTTAAATCTGGACATCCCATTTTAAAAGCAGAAGTTCTCATTGATGAATGGGCTTGACTATATGAGAATTTCAAAGAAACCCTCGATCTTACGAAGGATTCATTCATTTTACTACTTGAAATGAGTCTTGAAGGATCGGTGAAGATTGCCTGGGATATGACCTATGCTAGTACGAAATGTTCGGTCACATAAGGGGAATCACTTAAAGGAATTGTCGATGGTATGGCAAAACTATTCAAAATCCAATTCATTGTACAAGGTTATTTCGAGGGATTAGAGGATGAAAAAGAAAGAAATATAAACAAGCCCTCTATAGCCTTGAGTTCTTGGATATTTGTCATATTGACGAATATATCAAGTTGTTCACCGAATACTGGGTGGAAATCGAAGATTGAGGAAAAGAAGGCTTGCATGACTATTCTTTGCCAAGATTCCGAGTCCCGGAGAGAAATGCTTATCGGGGAATACAAGGGAGGATCTCGAAGTAAAGCGTGGCGAGAAAAATGTCTTTTCTAAAGGCCAAGTTATCCGAATGGTGCTATCAAGCGGCTCCGCACAGAATTACAAGAGATTAAGAGGAATTAACAAGCGATTCCTCTATGTTGCGTGGATAATGATATCCCAACTTGATTGTGGGAGTCAACCAAGGCGGCACAAGAAGAAGAATGAGAGAAGCCATCCATACCGCCGAGGAAGCAACAACAAAAAGCGTCTTCATGGAGACCTAGAAAGTTCTCGTCAAAACAAAAAGCCCGGTTATAAATCGGACAAAGACCGGCACTGAGCATGAGTAGAGCCTCATCATCGAGTTCTAATCAAGCAAGTACCAAAGCCAATCCGAGGAGAAGAACTTTCGGGCGTGCTCACACTAGAGCTAATGAAAGTTTCAAAGATCTGTAATTCTTTGGACATGCGAGCAAGAGGGCATATCTCAACGGATTGCCCAGGCAAATCAAAAATGAGGATCGGGCGATTCGAGGCCACACCGAAATCGAAGAAGTTGTCTATTATCGATTTAATACGGTGTATCAATTCGAGGATATTCCCTCGGATGAAAGTATCTATGAAGAAGAGATCTATTCGATGATGGAAGTGACTCACTTCGAATCGAGTGAAGAAGAAATTCTTGACAAGCAATCGGGGAGGATATGTCGAGATTCCTCTCTCATACGACGTTTCTCATAAAACTCTTATGAGAATCATGAAGGAAGATCCAAAGCTTCAAGTCTATGATGGATTTACAATCGGAGCTATGGAAAAAGCATTGGATAAGATTGGGTTTCGTAATGAGAAAACACCAAATTATTCACGGGGTAACAACCGAGAATTAGCCATTCCGATGGAGTTTACCTAACACGATTGAGATGCGATTGGTCCCTATTAGAGAAATACAGGAGATCAAAAGCAAAGTTAAAAGAGAAGTTGCAAATACACTCTCATGGATTCACATTGGAGCCATAAGAGTCATTATTAAGGCAACATTCAAGGAAGAATAGATTCGCCACTCAATCTTGCTATTTTTGACAAGCGAATCTCACATCTCAAGGATTCATGCCTTGGAGCGGATTCTGAGAAATTTGTATGCGGAAATTAGCATTTAATGTCTATCCTAGAATTGCATACAATTTGGGAGATCGAGACTTGATGAGAGTCCTAACCCTTCATCAAGATTTCAAAAGAGTCGATTTGATGAAAGAAGGAAACAGGCCTTACTCGATCACATACAAGATTTCTATGCTCTCTCGAATACCCATCATTCCGAAGTATTCTTGAGAAAGGAATTTATTGAAGTCCCAAGAATCTTTGAGGACTTTGCCAGGTGGTGGTGTTACTGAGAAATCATTGAATCTCCCGACTATTAAGGAGATTGATATGATAATTCAAGATCAACCATCTTCAACAAAAGTCGAGTCTCGAGTTGAGCACAGAAGGATGTCTTTCGGCAAAGAGAATGAGAATGGTGAGTAGCGGCCGTTGGGAAGAAAGGAGACCAAAATGCGATTCAAACGCATCCCCCGGACGTTTTCAAAACAAAGGAGAGCCGAAATGTCGAGAAGATGGCGAGAGGTTGAAGTAATATTCGACATCACTCAAAAGGATAATATTTTTCCTTGTGATGTTACTATTATCTCCAACAACCTATAGTAGGAAGGTATCAAGGAAGCCTCGAAGATAGGTGAAATTGAGTGACTATCTCGGGAGTAGCGGGAAAAATCCCGAAACAATTAATACTTTGGGAATTGAATTTCTTGAGGATCATAAACCTTGGGAAAGATTACAAGAAGGAATGGAGTTCACAAAAGGATAAAAGATACGAATCGAGATGACCACTAGTCCATTCTCCATATACATTTCAATTGGAATGTTATATCTTTGAATACAAGGCAGTATTTCGCCGCCTATATTGATTCAGGAGCCGGAATATGTCTTTGCAAAGCCGGATGTTTTTCCTAAAGAAATTGGAGAAGATTTACCACTATTGCGGGAAGAGATTTCTCTAAAAGGATTCTTATCCTTAACAGGGGAATTAAACAAGCGAAAATAATGATCGGAGGCGCGGGCGTGCCTCGTGGTACAAAGTAAAGACGCCACCAATCTATTTCCATGATACTGAGTGCGAGATATTTTGCTAGGAAACAATTTCCTACAAATATTCAAGCGATTCACACAAGAGAACGAGATGAGAAGACTTATTTTCACAACCTTATGTGATCATAAGATTATTGTCCGTAGATCTGCGAGAAGCATTTTACGAGAAAAATGCCTATTAATTTTCGCGACAAGCGTGGTGATGAAGCCAAACTTCGCAACCCAAAAATGGCGGATCGAAGGAAATTTGGTGAAGCTTTATTATCCTATGAGACAATTTGGTTCCATCCGTAGGAAGGATCGAAGATATGGGATAATAACTTGTATTCATTCGAGTACAAGGAGAAGAACGAGTCACTCCGAAGCCATTGCGGAAATTATGGATGAGTCTAATGGAGAATCCACAGAGTGATGTAACCATAGAGGAACAAATATCACTCGAGGATATCGAAGAAGATCCAAAGGAATTACAATGAAGATCCTTTGGCTTGGTGGGATAAGAAACGAGCTTAAAGCTTCCTTAAAAGTTAAACCTGGAAAGGAGTACGAGTTCGTAAGATTCAAACCAATCCTTATGAACCAGGAAGATCGCGAGGATATGCAAAAAGATACTTAAGGAACATCTTGATCTTAAGTTAATTTCACCAGGAGTTTCTCCATACAGCCAGATCCAGGATTCTTAGTCAGAAACCATGGAGAAATCAAAAGAGAAAGCGAAGACTTGTTATTAACTACAAGGGGATTAATAACATTTTGGAGTTCGACGGACACTATATCCCAAGTAGAGAACATCTGGTTAACTGTATCAAAGGTGCCAAGATATTCTCAAAATTCGATTGCAAGTCCGGATTCTACCAGTTAAGATGGAGGAAGAAAGTAAGAAGTTTACTGACTTTCTCTACACCACAGGGGACACTATATTTGGAACGTGATGCCTATGGGATTGGCTAACGCACCCCGATATATTAAAGAAAGATGGATAATCTTTTCAAAGATTATTTCATTTCATGTTCGTATATATCGACGACATTCTAATCGCATCAAAGAACATGAAGGAGCATCTCAAACATTTGGAAATATTTTCGATGTTTGTCACAAAAAAGGATTAGTGCTTTCGGAAAAGAAGGCGTGTAATCGCAACAAAACAGATTGAATTCCTCGAATGAAATCGATGAATCTGGAATTATTCTAGAATCATATTGTGGAAAAGATACTGAGGGGATTTCGGATACACTAAAAAAGACAAGAAGCGACTTGTTTTTCTCGAGTTGTTAATTTTTCTCGGAATGTTTATTAACAATCTAGCATACTACGGGGAAGGTGTTTAGCCCATTACTTAAAAAAGATGCGAAAAAAAAAAGATTCAAATGGGAAGATGAACATCGAAGGAATTAAGCAACTTAAAGAAGTTTGTAAAAAGCTTCCAAAACTTGCGATTCCCAAGACGAGGATGAACTTTCTTTTTACGGATGCCGTGATGATTGGTGGGCGGCGATTCTTACTAAGGTCACACCAAATGAAGAAGTGCCATGCAGATATTGCGGTGGTTTATTCACACCCAGTGAAGCAAAACAGATGGCATATCAACGAGAAAGAATTCTTTGCGATTAGAAAGGCTTTTAAAAAATGGCCGTTATTTTCTTGGCTAAGAAGTTTACTTTAAAAATTGATAATTCAAGTGTTAAGGCTTTTACGAAAAATAAAATTAAATCAAAACCAGAAAAGGCTCGATTACTTAGATGGCAAGTCAATGTCAATATTATGATTATGATATTGTCATTATAAAATCTCATGAAAATATTCTTGCAGATTTCTTGACACGAGATGGAAGGACGCGTTCTTGTCGCGAGGTCCTTAAACGAGTAAGACATCTCGGGAAAACCTGGAGAGTCTAGAACGAGATTTTGGGGCGTTATGTCTCAATGCGAGAGTTGTTGGGCGACTTCAACAGTGACCAGAAATCCGTTTCTAGTCAAATACGAGCATGCCCGTTCGCTCAGGACAATTGTTCTTAGATCGCAAGGCCTCTCTTCCAGCCGCATCTCCTACGGTGCAAAAAGGGGGCCGAGAGAGTACGGGGCTCTAACCCGGAGGTTATGGATTCAAGTACCATAATCACAAGTGTTGCATGTGATGCATCCCCGAGGTGTACAAACTATAACGAATGTTGAAGCTCCGGTGTCAACCCGAGTCTTCAAGTCAACCCAAAGACCTCCTGGGGGTAAAGAGGAGAGTTGAATCTTAGGCCACGAGCAGCAAATCTAAGGTTCAAACTGACGAGATTAAGATTTCTCATATGCGGGTATATCGAGGCAATGGGAGAAACTAGTTACAAGACAAGGTATTAACCCGGAAAACAATGGTTGATATCTCGGGCAAGTATCCCGAGTTTGGATGAAACCAGGAAGTCATCCAAATGAAGTACGGAATGGTATACTTTTGGAGCTTTAGCTTCAATCTATACCGTGTCACCAGGATTTCGAAATTTCAAAATTACCGAAATGGATTGGGGAAGCGGTTTTAGAGGCGTGGGCGAATAATCCACACTTGGCCGGAGGAGATATTTTGGAAGCCGTATTTTATCGGTGCGGCTCACGAACAAATGAAGAAAGGCTTTAATGAAGCTTTTCATTTCATCAAGCTAAGAAGACCGGATGGAAATGTTTTAAAATACATTAAAGCGGCTTCACGGAGAAGAAGGACCGTGTTAGTAGGAGCATTTTCCTCAAGACGGCTTCTACTGCAGGCGAGCATGGGGTCTTTGGGTTTGTCTAACGAGAAATGGACAAAGTCAAATATCCGTTCAAGTTCTTCCGTTCGGCAAATGGATCTTTCCTTTTGAATTCGATGACCGGATCAACCACGAGATTTGCGGAAGAACTCTTGAGACCAAAAGAAGAATTCTCTGGAAAACAAGATTCCTAAAGCAAAGAGACTTACCGGAAATTCTGTAATATGGCGCATGTTGGCCGTTGGATCGACCGGGATCTGTCAAGCATGCCCCAAACATGCAGAAGGAACCCGAGTTTGGAAAAGGATTCCGACCCAAACCCGACCGACAAGATCATGCACTGGAAAGGATAAGGGCCCACTCACAAGACGCGCGTTATCCCGGGGACCACGTAAACCAAATTTTTAAAAGATTCCCCGACAAACATCACATGGGGGCTGAGTCACGCGGAGAAAAAGAAAACCACCGGTGGCGAGGTAATAATGTGGGATATGACGTAAGCGATGACGTCGTCATATATATCAAAGAAGATTTGAAGTCCGCCTTTGAAGTCCTGGACTTACCTCTATAAAATGCAGGATTTGAAGGAAGGCGAGGACATCGAACATTTTCCTTAGTTTTCTTATAATAAAGTCCGAGAGAAAAATTTGTAATATTTCGAGTGTTTTAGTTTTAAGTTTTATGTGTTTTTTTCAGTGCAAGCCTCATCGATGAGAGGCTAAACCAAAGATTCTCCTCCCAAAAGGAGATTACTAATGTAATAAATATTTCTATAAGTTCTTAATAAAAAGAGGCTTTCTGGCTTGAACAGTGAGGAGTCCGTTAATTCGTCAAAACGATCTGGGGCGATAATTTTCCGATTTGGTGGTGTTGCGAACCATTTAACCCTGTTGTTTCTGGTCAAAGAAGGTATGAATTTTAAGGGATTTATTAATTTTACGGAAGCATGTTGGGCCTGATATGGTCGTAATGGACTATTTTCATTTTCAGTCTAAAGACTCAATTTGTAAACGGATAAATAGTTGAAATAAGATCCTGGATATAAGTATGTCTTGTTGAGTTTATAAATTTGGAACTGACATGATCCATTTAAAACCTCCGAATAGAGACTGGATCTAAGTAGGTGTAACAATGCCACGAACAAAACAAATTCTGAGAAAAATCGGGTTCTTATTTCTAAAAAATCCGAAAACAAATTGATTATGGAGTAAAATTTTCATGTTTAATGATTTATGCAATAAATTTATTATTATGTAGTAGATTGCCACAAAATAGAGTTTAAAGGGATAACTTGAACTATTGTTTTAAAAAGAATAAAACCTAGGGGCAAAATTGTCTATATATGGTAAAGTGTAACGATTTTCATAGTTCAGGGGGCAAAGTGTCACGAATTAAAGTTTGGAGGGTAAAGTGTAAAAATCAGTATAGTTCAGATGGGTAAGTGTATTTATCTCTTGTTTTAATGCAATTAGTTAGTGAATATATATAAGGATTTAAATATTTAACGATTATACGGGGGTGAAATGAAATGTAACCACACAGAGGGGTGTAAAGGAATGAAGTAAAACCTAGGAATAGTATAGTGGTCTAGTTGTTAGGGCTATCAAGCTGATCTAGTGTTCGATCTCATCACCACCTCCTCTCAGAGTAATTACTAGAAATAAGAATTAAATAGAACACAACATAATAATATTCAAGTTTGTTTGAATTTTTATCAAGTTTCAAAATTTGTGTTAGAATGTATTTTGAATACAGATCGAGTCAAGATTGAACAGGCTTTAATCAAACCGAACACAAATCAAGCTCCTCTAGCTTGATGTGTTCACACATGTTTTATTATTTGTTACTAATCAAGTCAACCTCGAGCCAAACTTTACATTTTATCGAACAAGAAAATATTTTCAAGGTTGGCTCGATATATTAACGAAACGAACTCATTTGAATCGATCGATCTAGAATATAGAGTGACTTAATTATTTTTTCAGCCCTAAGCATGGCCAGCTATTTATCACTTAGTCTTCTATTTCATACTTCATTTCATCTGGCTTTCGGCTTTCCAATACACAAAATAAATGCTACATGCCACATGATAACATCATCATGTACACATGACATCCATCTAGCGTATTGAAATACCAGATGGAATAGAAAATCGAGCAGAAGATACTTGTGACTACATGAAAAAGATAAATAAGGACAAATGAAAACAGCTTTCTTGTTTAGCCTAGAAAGAAAGGGAGTGAATCATAAATCATCGACAACATCATCAATCGATCATATTTCTAGACGCGCACTAGAAATAGGCATTTCATCAAAGAAAACGCATTCACATGAAAATGTACCACTCTACATTAGGACGAACTTCATGAAGCACATGATCCATTAGATTTTTTTGGTACGGGCGATGAATTTTTATGCTCTCACAGCTTTATGCATCAACTGCATAAGCGGAAAGCTCATTTGTTAGGAAAATGTTGATACCAAAAATTTGCTCATAAATTCCCTCCTCGGAACCAAAAAAAGAAAAAAGAAGCCAGAAGGATGTAATGTTTTGAGACCATTTAATGTCACTCATGAAGCCTGGTAAGAATTCTTTACAGCTAATACTGCTGCTTTGTACCACGAAGCTGCAGCCATGGCCCCTGGGTCGGGAACTGATGCTAGAATATCTGCCGAGACATATGAAGACCGCCCCGCCTGTGAAATCAGTTAAATATTAGCTTAGTTAATTCGATTTCAGTTGAGGCTGTGAAATCAGTTAAAAATTAGAAGTAGATCGTTGATCAGATTGTGAAGCATTCGATAGCCAGATAATAAAGCCCACAGAGATTATCCACATGTTTATAAGGATGATTACAAATGCTACCCTTGAGGTTTAGTCTAATTACAAAAAAAAAAAAAAATCACTTATCTTTAAAAAGTAAAAATATCCCAAATTACAAATATCCCTTGACATATACATTTCTATCGAGTCCTACTAAAATAATAGATAATCAGATATTATCCATATGTTTATAGGAATGATTACAAATGCTACCCTTGAGGTCTAATTACAAAAAAGCTCACTTACCATAAAAAATTACAAATATCCCAAATGACAAATATTGTTTGTATCAAAAATTACGACTATCCCCTTGACATCTATTGAGAGGGGTAATTGTAAAACAAGCACAAACCTCAAGGGAGCATTTGTAATACCTCAAGGGGGTATTTGTAATTTTAAAAGACAGCTGGATTTGTAATTAGGCCAAACCTCATGTTAGTTTTTGAAATTATCCCTATGTTTACATACCAAACTTTTGAGTCAAGTAATTTAGCCCATGTTATGCACATCAACTTGAAAAAGTAACTCCTTTAAAGTATTACACTAAATCATCATTTGAAGATCTTCGAAAATTTAAAAATGATGCCCTCATTACTGACAACCTAGTATTGAAGTAATCGATTGCGACAAGTCCATATTCGTGATGGCAAAATCAATGTTATCCCTCCCTCTACTGAACAGCTTATAAGCATAGTGATTTAAAATGTCACATTTTGTCTAAAAACGCATTCACAATCAATATAAGAACTAAACCATAACAATCAGATGTCATGTAGCACTTCATTATAAAGCCATCAAAACATTCCACAGAAAAAAAGAATATATATATATATATATATATATATATAGCTCAGCCTCTAGACCATCACCTGTGCTTGCATGTTTTTAGTCGACTCAGCACCAGCAAAAGCTGCTTCAGCAGATAAGGCAAAGGCCTCAACAGGGTCTTCTCCAGCAGCCAATTTCTGTCCACAAAACTCATTGTATAACTAAAATGCTTTTGATCACTCAATGGAAAAAAATGGTAATCATTGCTTCTAACCTCTTTAACAACAGACGATGCTGGAATAAGAGCATCCAATAATGTGCGGTAACCTTCTTTGGCACCTCCATATTTACTGACTGCAGCAATAGCAGCTTCGAGAGCACCAGCCCCTAAATCAAGAAGCTTTTGTTTATGATAGCGCAAGATGCATAAGTGCCAAATCTAAACTATATGCTTCATTAAGTCATCTCACATTGTAGAGCCGTAATGCCTGACTGGCTATTTGCCTTCAGCTGTGCGTATGCTGCCTTAATGAATATGTCATATCTGTTATTGCCAAAATACACATTTTCACTAATTTAGGTGCAAATCCTTGGTAACACAAAGTTGTAACTTGTATTAGAGTAAAAATGAAATAGACAAGGAATATATTATACATGATACCGCTTGTTCCTCCCATGACTTTTCTGATAGAAGATCCAATTTCACTGACAGTCTCCGCAGGATCATTCAGTGGATAACTGGGAAAGTATAATACAGAGACAAAAGTAAGATAAGAAACTGGAGGAACTAACAATAGAGCTATTTTAACCAGTCCGATTAATAGGCAATACTTACGACCATTGTGGGATTAGAAAAGATTAAACAATTCACAAGTAACTTGAAACAATTTCTGAAATTATGTATCATCCGTAATTTATATGTTGAGTGCAGAAAGGCAATCCTAACTATCCTACGGTCTAGAAAAGCTTTAACCCTTTTGTTACTAATCTGACAGCGAAGAGCAATAAAGCATATGTACAAGACGTTTCCTGCCAACCACTAAAATAAGCTCATTTCTTAAATTACTGCAAACAGCTAAGTTCAAAAAAGCAAAATCCCATGCAATCATCTAGTGATATCCTTCCAAATTTTGAGTGTTTATTCTAAATAAGGTGGTAATAACTGGAAATGCAACTTATTAAAGATACAGAATACAATAATCTCCAATAAGAATCATGTTAACTAAGGAAAGAGCTCATACATGTTAGGCACGTACAGCTTAATTTGCACCCATTATCGTCTCCAAAAGTATTTTAAGAATTGAAAATGTTTGCATCAGTAGATTGAACAAAAACCCCCATAAATAGCACAATAGAGCAATGTCAATTGCATTTCAACTTTGGTCACGAGATGACCAAGGGGAAGAAATCACAGGAGTTGAAAACAATCATTTGTTTTATATTATCAAGAGGGTTTAAGGTGATTTCCCATGTATTTTGGAATGTAATTTCAGAGAACATTGCCGTCAACCAAAAACGGTCCATTGTCAAGCCAGAATTCACTAGCTAAATGCAGTGTTAAGAATTAGTGATACAATCAAACATAGAAAAACAAGAAAGAAGAAACCAGAAATCACCTAGTAATTACTCCAATTAAAATAAAGAAACATAATCTGAATACAAAACAATTAGTGAGCTCAAACTGTGTGTAGTAAGTGGGAGAAAGAGCAACCAAGAAAAAGAAGCTCACCACTTTTTCATGTCCTCAAGAATGGTTGATGCGCCTCTAAACATCTAAAATATCACAAGAAATCAGATTTCTCTACCATGTAATTTCAAATTCTTAAGCTAGAAGGACAATATAATTTATCTAAACACTTACTGTTGATCCACAGTCACCATCACCAACTTTGCTGTCCCAATCATTTAAACTGTCCTTGAGATTGATAACTGCAGTTGCCGCTGCTTCGATGGCCATTTCAAGAATATGTCCTTCAGGACTTAGCTGTTGGGGCCGACATAATGTCTAACAAAACAGTGAAAGACCAACAATTAATGGTGAGTTTACAACAGTGTGTTCTCCGAGATAGAAATGCATCAAGAATAAAGCCACAATACCAACTAGTTTTGTTTCATTGGTAGGAGTAAACTCATTTATAGGTCACAAAGACAACCAATCCTATGAATTATGTAGATAGAATTAAGCCTGAGAAATCACATACTCAGCATTTTCCTACAGCAGCAAAACATGGAAATCACAAAGTTCATAATCATATAATATTGATGTCCACACCTCCGATAGTAATTATTTTAGAACAGGCAGCAAGTACATAGGAAATCAAGTCATATCCTAGCTTTGGGCAGGTGATCATGTGTTGATGTTGGTTAATCTACAACTGTTTTCCGAGACGATGGGGCATAAATGCTAAGGCTATTATATAACAATATGGAAAAAGTTCACATATGGCTCGCCCACTACCACATGGAAAAGATTAATTTGAATTTTGTCCAGAAGGCCTGAAAAGAATAAATAACTATCATGAAGTTCAATGATGAAACAAGGGCACTGCTTGACATTGTGCTCAGTGAACAGCTTGACCAAATTCAAGAATACTGTTTTGGGTGCACGCTCTCGTCAAAGAAGATATCAAAGTTCTCCAAGGTTGTATCTATTAAAGAAGAGCAAATCTGGTTCACCATACCTCATCATTCTTTTTTGAATGAGATGGTGGAAGAGGAACAGGAATCTTAGCAGGCGGGTGGCTACCTGAGAGCAACATTGATCTACTAGGTTAAAATAATACTTTAACTAAATCGCTGAATACTCAATCTTCATTACTAATAAATTCAAATGGCCACATAAGCAGAGGTCCAGAAAAGTAATGAGCACGTGTATGCATTGACATGATACTAACCGTCAACACCGACAGGCCAATTTGGAGCCTTAGTTGGGGCATCCAAACGGTTCAAAATGGTTTGTTCTATGCGTTCATCACAGTGATTGAAAATCCTGCCAAATGCCAAAAACGCAAAATGAAAACTGGTCTTTGTCTCAGAAGAATACATTCTGGTGTGCAAGAACTTACCTGCCATATCTAAAGAGGTCATAAATGAACCAGTATATACTCGCTCAACAGCCAGTCCATGTTCCAGCTGCAGTCTAGGAACAACCTTTCCGGCCGCAATCATCAGTTCCATAAGAGGAGTGGCCCCTAATCTGCATGCCAAAGTAACGAAAAAATCAACAAGAAACAAAGGAACACATGAAGAATGATATTTGCAGTAGGAACGTACTTCCAAAAAGTAAAATTAAGAAGGAAAAAAAAAAAAAGAACCATGCGATAATATAAAGAGTCATGTATGGTTAGATACAGACTTACCCATTAATCATGACTACAACTCTGCTGCCACGCGTTATAGGTACATAATTTGTTTCCTAAAGATAGATAAGGATAATCACAATTCAGAAGATGGAGCCAAACTAGAAGTAACCAAGTAAAAAAGTAAAATCACCAGATACAAAGTTCCAAACAATAATGACAAGAAAAATGAAAATTCTCAATCCCAATAAGAGAAACAATGAGAGAACTTTCATCACACACAGAAACACATACACAATAGAAAACATTCCAAAATCTAAAAATACACATGTCCTCTGCTCATGGTTTCCTGCATATTAACCAAGATCTTTGCAGTCAACTTATATAACGAAATCTACATTTTTTCCATTTTGATTGGTCAATCTGTTCTACTAGGAACAGTATATCATGTCAAACTAGAAGCCATTGTGTTACCATAGCTAATCCAATTTGTTATTAATTTAACCCTTCTGTTTCCTAAGTCAATATCATCTAACGAAATAAACATGTTATCATTGTTCTAATTCCATGTTTATTTCAGCCTGCCTTAACCATAAGGCAGCTGCAATATAATTATTCCATATATAGGCACACACATTCTACTAGCTAAAATTCATAATGTACAACATTCAGTACTTTATTCATTAATTAAACTGATGACCTAATCTCAGAGTAAAATGGAATATTTATCATATAAACTTTTAGCAATTTCAACATGTAAGCCTAGAAAGTTTCAACTGTTTTAGCAGAACTAAACGTGAGATTTAGAATAAAATATCAGACTTTAGTTCATTTTCCAGATAATAACCGACATTGATAGACTACAAATTTATGGCCGGAACCCTCTAAATATGGATGAATTTTTGGAGAGACGACTCATCTGAAAATTCTCTCTTAAAGATAAAGTTTCCATATCAGATAAACTTTATTAAACAACACAAATGTCTACAGTAAGTGGCATACCGATGACAGTATTTGCGTCAAAACATGGGAGACCACAATGTCAACAGGTTGGAGGTCAGCCACAGCAGCACCTGGTTCTCCATGCTGATAGACACGCAGAGGTAAAGATCACTTCCACATTCAGGTGACATTCAGTAAGCAGTAACTTTGTTAATAATTTCCTTTTGACTGTGACTGCTGAAACTACTTCACTTACAGTTAAGACGATCAAAACCCTTTACTGCCAACATATAGAATTGGATTCAATGAAACAGAAACATTTTCAACAAGCAATGTCCTACTGGGAACGTAAGTGTTGAAAAAGAAAAAATGCTTTTTTTTCCAAGTCAAATCCTCATGATTGTATCGTGATATACATAGCTACGAGCACCACCAAGGTGTCACCGCATTCAACATTTCGAAAATGGAACATGTCTGGCCAAAACTAACTGTTCTATCCAAAATGTACAAAACCATGTGATGAAAAATTAACTCCTTACAATTCCAAGACCAAGCTCCATCTTTCCAGGGCCTAAACGATCTGGCGTGACTTGACCGGGCAATGTGCAAACCGACAATGCAACACCCATTGTGCCAACCATTTCTGATGCCCGTTTAGCTTCAGCAGCAACTTCTGCTAAAGAGAGACCACAAGCTGCTGCTGCCCCAGCAACCTGTGATTTGCAAATAAGAGTTTAAATTATCACGAACAAAAGGAGTAATATAGTTACAGTTGGTATGAACCAATATAAAACACAAACACAAAAAATTTGTTCAAAACGAATGGAGAAGTTAATGGAAACAAGTCACAGAAGAAGATCCAATGACACAATACAGTCGTGAAATATGATTCTTTCCTAAATAAGCTAAGGTTGCCTTTGAAGCGCAAAGCAAAAGTAGTTCAATAAACATATCAGGAAACAAAAATGAAGTTGCACGTGATACACACCCTGGTTACTGTTTAAAGATCTATTTCATAACATGTAAATGCAGAAGCTTCTGGATATAACAAATAGCTTCATGGAGGACAAGAAGAAAAAAATAAAGTTTTATAAGGAAATAAATAAAAAGGACGTCCGTAGGAATTAATAAACAGTGAAAAGCAAAAAGGAGTATGAAAATGCAGTTATAAGCTTATCAGAGGATATGAAAGCACACGGTTGCAATATGGAGGGAAAAGATTATACCAACCTTATGAACAAGAATGGTTCCAGCTAAACCTCTTCTTCCAGCTATGCCTCTTGGAGGTGGTAGAGCACAGTCATCACCAACAATTACCATCTGTCAACACAAATCCTTGTATGCCCATATTAGCTATTTCGCTAACTTTTTAAATTTGAGATTAAAGTCATTTGTGTGTGTATATATATAAAGACATACCTCCACTTTATAACCTTCAGATTTAGCCTGCTCAGCTGCCAAACCAAAATTTAAGCGGTCGCCAGTGTAATTCTGTCAGGAACCAAAACAAGGTCTCATCCGGAAATTTACTTGCAATTTTTATAATATTTTTGATAGAGATAATTACAGACTACAATCACACTGATTCCTACATTTGGAAAGTAGTAGTTGCAATAACTTGAAATATACATATCTATGTCAGGCTTGACAATTTTCACACAAGTGAAGCACGACCTTATAATAAAGTCAGTACATTTTATGAACAAAATTAATCAATATGTTGACAAGCCAATTCATTAAAATTGCAATTAAAGATACCTTGACGATCAGCAGACACCCCAAAGGACCAGTCACAGCTCGGATGCCCTGACGCAAAAAGTTTAGAGCGTGATCATCTAAAGGAAGACGGAAAAGGAAGCTAACTGAATTTGATAAAAGATGATGTCGTCTATTAGTATAATTATAAATCTGCATACTGCAAGAATGGAGTCAACAGGGGGAGAGGCAAAAATGTCCCCACATATTGCTGCTGTCAGCATTCCTTCTCCAACAAATCCAGCATGAGCAGGCTCATGACCACTGCCACCTCCTGTTTGTTAAGCAAGTTTCATCAGGTTCAACAGAGTTCTTAAAGCACTTCTAATCAAACTAGGACTCCTGACTGTCAACTAGGAGTTCCATAGTGCACTCAAATAAATTGAGTTTGAATATTAAATTCAGACCAAAAAAAAAATCATTGTCATAGGCACTTTGCCACATTCGTTCACCAATCTGATAAATGCCTGTTTGGTCATCTACTTTTTGGTCAAACAGTTAACAAAATAGATCAAGGAAAGTATTCAACAGGTGATTACACTCTAATCTGACAGCTAGGTTTGAACTTTAGCTGTATTAAGAGCACATAAGCAATTGGACAAAGTCATAAAGTGTTCAATACTTCAATATCTTTGATTATCAATCCACAGTTTATACAACAACCAGTTACAGTTTTACAGTAGAATAATATCTTATTGACAGCCTTTTACTTATGGCATGTTTAAGAGTCATCCTTAATTTGTTAAAATGCCCAACAAGGTACAGAAGTCCTATGAGACAAAGTTTTGTGGGTATTCAAGATTGAAGTGATTGAGGTAACAAAACAGCTCACTGTGGACAACTATAACCTTTAATGGTATCTGAAAAACCTAAGTGTACAAAGACTTTGAGATGGTAGCTACAATCAGACAGAAGAATAATAATAGAAAGAATGATATAGCCATCTCTTCATGCGTAGCATCATTATTAGTACTGCAACTAACTAAAGATGTAGATATTTATATCTCTACCGAACTGGTCAAACAGGAGAAACAAGTATGGCCCACCTAGCCTGCAATTAGCAATTTCAGTAACTACGAAATAAAATACGGACAACGACAAAGGTAGTTGATGATGTCTCGGACCTGATATAACGGCCACTTTGTCATATTTTGCGCCAGAAACATCAGCACGTAAAACAACTTTGACCTACATATAAAGGTGTGCCATTAGATGGAAGCAACGCGTATAACACGACAAAGATTTATGCTCACTGAAGCAGGACAAAAAATCTGTTCATATAATTACTTCGGGGAAGCCGTCCAAATACTGCAAGCCAGGATAAGTTTCCACCAGACCTTCAATGAACTCTGTCACAACATCTGTAACCAGAAGTAAATGAATCAAATCCCAGATTCCACTCTGATTTTCATCTTCAGAAATGCATTTATAAATATGTTTTTTTAGAAAGTTTGGTAATACAGGTTGGAGCGAGGGGATAAATTTCAAAGAAACTGAAAGATACCGAGTTCGAAACATTTATAAATATGTTAAGCAGTAGGATTGGTGAGTAATATTAATTAACACGCAGATCTCATGATCATGCCTCATGATGCTACAAGAGAAAAACACTATATATGCGTGCATTCTTAATATTTCCATTCAAGCAATTGAAAAGAAAAAAAAAAAAGAAAAGAAAATAAACAGTTCCAGTGCACTTGATAGTTATCGACACAAGTATCCAACAACTTGGCGGTGTATAGCATATCGTTCTTGTATCAAGAACATTAGTGATGGTACATGCAATTTCTAATTCAAGATAACAACCATTAACAACAACAACACACACACACACACGCACGCACGCACGCACGGGAAAAAAGAAAAAAGAAAAATAACCACTGCGATTCCCAAATAGAAGATAAACAACATAATCCACATATTCTCCTTCGCAACATTTTTTTTTAAAAAAAAGTCAAAAGTCGAGAAAAATAACTCCAGTACAAATGCATGCATCAAATGCGCACACTCCGAAACCTCCGCAACAAAAATACATCAATCCAAGAAATACAGAAACCGAAATTCAACAACAAATCAACAAACGGAAATGCAGAAGAGAAAATGGTGAAATTAAAAACCAAAAAAAAAAAAAACAGTTGCGAGTGAGGAATTATTGAGACCGTTTGGGTCGTTAATGAGTTTCTTGCTCTGGAAATCCATCGCCGATTAATTCGAGTGGGTTCTCCAATGAAAAATCCCTAATGCTTCGGATTAGAAAACCCCCTCTTTTGGTGAGAGAAAAATGATGAGGGTTTGGAAATTCTGGAGAAAAAAATGGCTTCTATAGAAAGTCACCTGACTGTTGAATAATTGTTGATTTTAATGGGTTTTCTTGTCCGAATAAAATTTATTTTATTTTATTTATTTATTTTGTTTCTGTGAAGTCGCATTTGTAGTAGAAACAAAAACAGCGTTTTCATAATTTTGTTAAAATTATATACGTGGAAGTGCTAAATAACTAATTAACATTCAATACTTCATTATTAATTAATCAACTACAATATAATTAGATAAATTGTCACCTTTAAATGAAACTCGAGTTGAGATCTCATAATTTTGGTACTCCAGTCACTCAAATTGAAAAGCTATGGGCTTGAATAAGTTTATCCACATTCGTCAAAAATAATATAATATTCTCATTTGTTTGTTTCTTTTGTTTTATGCATGAATGTTAATTAAATATATGGATTTGCCCTAGTTTTCCCATTTTGTCCCTATATTTCGAATGAATATCCAAACTAAGTATCATACAATTTTACGTGAATCCCGACTTAAGTGTTGTATTTACGGTGGAAATAGATCTAGGACTTTGTGTTAGAAGGTAAGGCCTACTTTACTAAGTTTAAGCCAAAGGTTGACCTATTATTTGTGATACGTTTTTTCGTAGGTTCGGCTTTGCCGTCTTAAAAAACAAGGTCAAACCTAAACCTATTTATGATATATATAGCTTCAAAAAAATAATGTGTATATGATATAATATATTAGACCTATTATATCTAATATATAATACATATATGTATTATATATAATATTATATATTAATATATTATATATGTAGACTTATAAATAGGTCGACTTGTTTAACCCAAAAAGTTTTTTTGGAGGCATGGATCTGACTCGATTATGAAAATAGGATATATAAAAAGTATTAGCCTAACCCAATTATTATATTAGGTCAAGTCATAGCCTCTATTGAGTAGTCTAGCCCGATTCCACACCTATTATAAGTGGGAACTACTTGACATTCTTATTCAAGTCACTTTTTAATGTGAACCAAATGAATAAAAAAGTTTAAATTAAGTGAATCAAATTGGTAGATTTGTCAATTTGAAATTTGCAAAATTAAATTGAGTGAATCAATGAGTAGATTTGTCAATTTGAAATTTGCAGAATCAGGCTCATAAATGACCAAGTACATTTAAATTAGTTGTAATCAACATCAATGCGTGATTTTAGTTTATATTCAAGTGGGAATGCTGGTTGGCTTAGCCAAAAATAAAATTTTATTTTGAAATTACGATATTTTGCGTATAATTACTTGTAGATATAGAAAATCCGAATTTTTATCCCATTTTTTTACTGTTTGTCAGACGCAGACGCGTTGGGGTCGAACTTTTGACCTCCCCACTAGGAAAGGAGGCGTTACCACCAGGCCCATTGGCCATCAATCCGATTTTTTATAATTAAATTGCGATGACATCAGAAAAAATTTAACAGATAATCAAAATCAAAATAATATACTTTCATTTTAACCATGGTACAATCTAATTATTGCAACATCTATATAAAAAGTAGCCATCCAAATATTTTATTTCACAATGTTTCATCTACTATCTCAACGATATTAATAAATGTTATGTGTGCATTGATGATATCGTTTTATATAATTGTTTACTTCATTTGATTAGGTTCTCTACCTAATCAAATGTTTATTTTAATGATGATGACCAATCATAAAATCTCATACCCGATACAATCGATGGTTCTAACGGGATAATTCATCCCACCTTATAATCCCATATTATGTAACTTAAGAAAAACAAACACAAAAATCAACATAATTATCAATCAAATTGCACATTTGATAAGAAATTATTATATCATTCAGATAATAATATGAAATACAAAATAAATTTATTGGATAATTTAATATTAATCACGCATCTCACATATTGTTTAAAGGAGTATTGCTTTGGAGAATAATGTGGGCAAAATATCTTTCATTCGTATTGGGTAAAACTTACAGAAAAGGTAGGTAAAAACGTAATACGCCAAAACAGCAACTTCAGCTATAACTAGAAATAGGAAAAGACTGAAAAGCCCCCATAGTAGTCAACACCCCCTCAAAAAAGACTGAAAAGCCCCCATAGTAGTCAACACCCCCCTCAAGCTGGAGGATACTGAACATCAATCATTCTTAGCTTGCTAACAAACTTGAGAAAAGCAGCCCCACCCAAAGGCTTCGTAAAGATGTACGCCATTTCATGGAAGAAGAGATCTTTTGTGGAAGAACAAAACCCGCCTTAAATTGGTTCCGGGCCAAGTGATAATCAATCTCCAAATGTTTAGTCCATTCATGGAACACCGGATTCTCAACAATATGTAGCGCGACTTGATTGTCACACCAAAGGGAAATAGGAGTAGGGAAAGAGATATGAAAATCACGAAGCAAGTATGATAACCATTGTAACTCATAGACCGTACTCCCGAGCGCACGGTACTCCACCTCAGTCGATGACCTTGAGACGGTGTTCTGCTTCTTAGTTTTCCAGGCCACTAGAGCAGGCCCCACAAAAATGCAATATCCTGTTAAAGACTATCGTGTGTCTTGACAGGAACCCCAATCCACATCGCAAAAAGCTTCCAAGGTAAAAGAGCCACAACTAAGATAGAAAAGACCATTAGAAGGAGCACCCTTAAGATAACGAACAACATGCAAAGCAGCATCACAATGCGAAGAATAAGGAGAATTAACGAATTAACTCAATTGTTGAACGGAGTAAGCCAAGTCAGGCCAGGTCATGTTGAGGTATAACAAACGGCCTACCAATCTTCGGTATTGGTCAGGATTAGATAAGGGAGTACCCTCCTTAGCAATCAACTTGAAACCTGGAGGTAAAGGAGTGCTAGCAGGCTTACGGCCAATAAGCCCTACATCAGTGATAGTGTCAAAGAACATATTTGCATTGATTAATGTAGATGACTTGCTCCCCTCGCACAAACTCAATGCCAAGAAAGTATTTGGCATGCTCCAAATCTTTTATGGTAAAAAATTAATGTAAATACCCCTTAAGACTGCGAATATCATACTCATGTGAACCCATGAGCAAAATAGCATCGACATAGATGACTAAGGCCATGAATCTACCTAAAGAAAGCTGATAAAACAGACAATGGTCATGCATGGATTGCTGGAAGCCATAAGCAAGTAATTTTGTGCAAAACTCTATATTCCATTGTCTCGAGGCTTGTTTGAGCCCATATAAACTCTTCCTCAAATGACAACCCTGCCTGTAAGGCCTTAGTGCATCAGGAAGTAGCATGTAAATATTCTCCTCCAAAAAACCATGGAGGAAAGCATTGTTGATGTCAATATGACGGAGAGGTCAATTCTTCATGGTTTCCACTGCTAAAAGGATTCTAATCGTATCCATCTTGGCCACAAGGGTGAAGCTATCAAGATAATCCACTCCATACACTTGGTGATAGCCTTTGGCCACCAAGCGAGCCTTATATCGTTCCAAACTTCCATCTGGATTCAATTTGACCTTAAAAACCCACATACTTCCAATAGCCTATTTTCCTTGAGGCAAATGAACCATGTCCTATGTATGATTATTCTCCAAAGCAGCCTGTTCATGATCAATTGATGCCACCCACTCAGGATATTGACTAGCTTCAGCATAAGAATGAGGCTCCTGCAAGTTAGACAACTGTGCCCAAAAAGCCACATATGTGCTATGAAAGGCTGAAGAAATAGAGTAAAGAAAGGTAGAAATAGGGTAAGGAGGACCTGCAGAGCCTGGAGAATGGACAGCTGGAGAAGATGGTTGGGTAAGATCATTACAATTAGAGACAAAATCAGAGAGCCAAGAAGGTTTATGCACGTTTCTGGTACTTCTGCGAAGGGGCACATGGGGAGCAGGAGATGTGGTGGTGGAAGTAGAAGTCAGAGAAGAATGAGTATGAGAAGAAGTATGAGCAGAGCAAGAATCAGTGGAAGGAGGATCATCTAAAAAGGAAGAGTCAGATGTGTATGAGTTGTAACAGAATGAATGGATTGATAGGGAAATGTAGTCTCAATAAAAGCGACATCTCTAGAAATAAGAAAGTGGTGAGTGTCCAAATCATAAAGTTTATACCCTTTTTTTCCCAACACATGCATAACCCAAGAAAATGCATCTGCCAGCCCTATGGGTAAATTTGGATTTATGAGGATGGACATTAATAGCAAAAGCCATACGACCAAAAGGTTTCAAGTGATTGTAGTCAGGTGATTTCCCATAAAGCACCTCATAGGGGGTTCTCCAATTCAAAGCAGAAGTTGGAAGTCTATTTATAAGGAAAGCAGAAGTGGGAAGGGAATATGGCCAAAATTTTGAAGGAATATTGGACTGAAACATAAGATCTTGAGCAATGTTCAAAAGTTGTCCATGCTTTCTCTCAACAATGCCATTTTGTTGAGGAGTGTAGGTGCATATGGTTTGATGCAAGATGACATGAGTAGCAAAAAGTTGCTCACACTCTTGACTTAAAAACTCACTCCCATTATCACTCCGGAATATTTTAATAGTGGTCCCAAACTGATTAGAGATCATATGAACAAAATCAGATAAAAGAGAAGGTATTTGATTCTTATGGCTCATCAAATATATCCATGTACCCCGACTACAATCATCTACCAATGTGAGCATATGGGGTGTATTGGTAACAAAAAATGATTTATGGTCCCCAAACATCAACATGCACCAATTCAAGCAAAACACTAGCATGGGAATTACTGATAGGAAAAGGCATGCGTTCTTTGTTTAGATTTATGACAAACAACACATTCAAGCATTGACTGTTTCAAATAAGAAGTACAAAGCGGTTTCAAAAAATCTAAGTGCTCAAATACATAAGGAGAGGTATGCCCAAGCCTCTGATGCCAAATATCAAATTTATCAATAGCAATAGAAAAGAAAACATACGAACAAGGAACACGAGGTATGTGTGGAGTGCTAGGAAGGAGAATCTACAATCTCCTAGCTGCCTTGCCAGCTGCCACAATTGTATCAGTCTTTAGGGTCTGCAAAAGGTAATGTGAGGGGTAAAAAATGCATTTCAAATGAGTTTAATGTGTGATGCAGACGAAAACTGCGAATAAACGAACAACGTGCAAAAGCAATACGGAACGAAACTTCTTGAAGAAACATAAATTGCAGTGAAAAGAAATAAATCTTAAAACTTAATAATAATTCAACCCCCTAAAATAATAACAAAACAACTATTTATAGGATTAAGCTCCTACAATAATAAAACTCCTAACTATCGAAAACTCTTAAAAGATAATAAAATAACCTAATAATCTAATCTTAAAAGATCATAAGATATGTTTAATCTTTATCTCCATTATTCTCTCCGGGGTCGAAATGATTCGCCCTCGAATCGGAAGGGAGATCTTGACAAAAAGAATTGTCAAACCATGGAGAGACACGAGGAGAACGAGATAGAAAAACAAGGTGAATATCAAAATATATATGAACTAAATCAAAAATAAAAAAATCAGGTTGAATTCTAGAAAACCATCTCCACTTTGCTAGATCGACGTAATTCTAGTGCATCCATCGGACCAATCCTAAATGTGCCATACATTTTGGAATTTAGGCACAACAACAAAAGAAATAGTAGATACATCATGAATTATATTCATTATCCATGATGCTTTGTCGTTACTTGATTTCTCTATTGTTTAAGATTGAAGACCCTCACCAACAATCTCAATCTCCTTATCGAAAATTGGTGGATAATCCGAACAATTATCTTCCTTGTCAAATTTTGGCGGTTTGTCATAGTCAACCGTCGAATTTGCATCATCACTTTCTTTATCAAAGATAGCTGGATTATCATAACCACCATTTTCATTGTCAAAGTTTGGAGATTATTCGTATCTGATAAGGCAGTGAGTTCATAAGGCTACGCAGTGAGGTCTCGAAATGGGTCCTGGAGCCCCGAATCCGACCCGAACTGGGGGAATGGGCCTTACCCGAGATTGTGGACCATTGATCTTCCTGACAGCATAGTACAAACCCACCCTTCAGATGATGACACTTGGCGAATAACCATTAGTCAGGAATATCTATAAATACCCTTTCTGATGAAGTTGATGGTAACTATTCATTCTGTCACTTTTATTATTCACTTTTACATTTATTGTCTTCATATCCCATACCTCAAGTACCCAAACTGACTTAGGCATCGGAGGGTCTTAGCCGGGACCACCCCCCGGCTAGCCTGACGTGTGTTCGTCTATTTCAGGTGACGAAAGAACTCGAACCCGGTTACCCGAAAGTCCACGACCCGAAGGTAACTAACCGATATAAATCAATTGGCACCGTTTGTGGGAAACTTCTTTTCTCTTTAATCCAAAACGAGGTACGGGAGGATGGAGACCCCATTGAAGCATGTTCAAAAGGGGGTGTTAGAGACCCCAGGAAAGATAAGGAGGTATTACAACCCGAGTTCTCCTCGTCTCAATCGTTGTAGGACCCTCTGGACACGGGAAGAAAAGACCCGGACCAGATGATCTCGATGAGAAAGAAGGACTTCGAGAAATTGGTCATGGAGAGGAACCAACAGCTCGCGAAAGAGAGAGAAAGGGAGAGGGGGATTCCCGACCCCGACCCCGTAATAGGGCTGGCCAGAGACCATGACGTGCACAAGCGAATGGGAAAGAAGGGAGTCCCAGGAGGTCTTGAGCAGGAGGATGAAGCTGAAAGTCGGACCCCGCCCCCAAGACCCAGATCCCCTGAGAAAGTGGGATTAGGGGTTGAAGGATTGGGGGTACCCGTGACACGAGTACCATTAGGCGACAACTTGCAATAGCTCAGTGAGAAAATCGAGCTTGCTACTAAGAAGTTGGAGGAGATGAAGAGGAGGGGAGCTGTCACGTCCGCTCTGCAAAAGAGGAGATCTCCTTTTTGTGAAGAGATCTTGATGGAGGTAGTGACCCCAAATTTTAAACTCCCGGACCTACCTCGATACGATGGAAGTAAGGATCCCCAGGAGCACTTAACGGCATTCGAACACGTGATGCAGCTATACGGACAATCAAATGCTATCAACGCCCGTATCTTTATCACTACGCTATCGGGTCGAGCTCAAGAATGGTTCACGAGCCTCGCTGCCGCCGCAAGAGTGCAGTGGTGTCTTATGAGCACCGGTGAGAGAAATTCCTCTTTCATTTCGCCAAAGAAGAAGAAGGCTAAGAGGTCGCCTACGTCACTCTTCACTATTCGGCGGGGGAGGAAGAGCCTCTCCGAGACTTTATCAATCGTTCAACAATGAGGTCTTGGAGGTCGATGAACGAGGATTGATATGATGATCGATATCATGATCCATGCCCTGAAAAAGGACCTTCGCGCGTCGGCTTTGGCCCGAGATCCCCGGTGACGTCGAAAGTTTGATGGAGATGGCGCAAAGATACATACTCGAGGAAGAAATGAACTCACTGAAAGATCGCGAATGGTCCCAAAATGCGAGGACCAAGGATAAGAGAGAATCCAAGGAGCCGAACCGACACAGATCTGAGAAAGATCGTGACCCACCTAAATCGGACGGACCAAAGTTTCAAAACTAAACCCCTTTAAACGGTCCTAGGTTATGCGCATTGATGGCCATTAAGAACTCAAGATTGGTAAGGTGGCCAAAAAAGATGAGATCCACCCCGAATAGGTGGAATTCGGATAAGTATTGCTACTTCCACAAAGATCATGGGCATGATACGGAGGATTGTTTCCAGTTGAAGGACGAGATTGAGCGGCTCATTCAACAAGGGTACTTCCAACACTTTAAGGCGCAAGGTGAACCGGTTCACAGGCAAGATCCGGTGAGGAGGTCTCGCAGCAGGTCACCTGAGCATAACAAGCAAGGTCCAGACAAGGGAAAGAGACCCGCAGATCAAGCACCACCTCACGGGCAAGATAATTTACCTCGGAAGGGGGTAATACATGTGATAGCCGGGAGACCAACTAACGGGGACTCACAGAGAGCACGAAAAGAGATACGCAAGAGCTTACAGGGGAGGTCGCAGTCATCAGTCAATACAATCCAAGGTCCCGAAATCACCTTTGACCAAGCAGATCTTCAAGGGCTGGACCCGGAGCATAATGACCCCATGGTTATTACAATGGATGTAGCAAACTTTGTCGTGCAAAAAATATTGGTGGATAGCGACAGTTCAGTGGATGTCATAGCATTGAGCGTATTAAGGAAGATGGACCTCGGGATAACGTCAATCAAGCCGGTGGGAACCCCTCTCACGGGGTTCGGAGGTCATGAGGTCGTACCCCTAGGTACAATCGATTTGCCTACCTCCCTGGGGGAAGAACTATGTAGAAGAACTTTTATGATCAAGTATCTGGTGGTAGAGGCACCTTTCGCTTATAACATAATATTAGGTAGACCCGGGCTGAACCAGTTCCAAGCCGTGGTGTCTACTTTCCATCTAAAAATGAAATTCCCCACGAAATTTGGAGTAGGAGAAGTCCGGGGGAACCAGCAAATGGCTAGGGAATGCTATAATTTATCTCTGAAAAAGAGCAAAGTAAAGGAGACCGCCCTCGAACCCATGAAGCAAATGTGTGGTAGGGGGTCGAGTTCAAGCAAAAAATCCAAGTCAGAGGATTATAGGATGGAGTCGGTAGAAGAGTACATTGTGGTTCAATTGGACCCAAATGACCCAATGAGGACCACGAGGGTTGGGTCGCAAATGACCCCGTCCCAAGAGCTCATGATGATCGAATTCCTGAAAAAGAACTGTGATGTGTTTGCGTAGGAGCCAGCAGACCTGGAAGGAGTGAGCCCAGAGGTCATTGTTCATCGCCTCAATATTGATCCTGCTATGAAGCTGGTAAAGCAGAAGAAGAGAAGTTTTGGGGTGGAGAGGAACAAAATAATAGAGGCTGAGGTCAACAAGCTACTCCAAGCGGGTTACATTGTTGAGGTGCAATTCACAGATTGACTCTCCAACGTTGTGGTCGTGCCAAAAACGGATGGGAGATGGAGGATGTGTACCGATTTTACAGATCTGAACAAGGTTTGTCCTAAAGACCCGTACCCGCTCTCTCGGATCGATCTATTGGTGGACTCGATGGCCGGATGCACATTGCTAAGTATGATGGATGCGTATCAGGGGTATCGCCAGATATCAATGGCTTAGGAAGATAGAGAAAAGACCTCGTTTGTAACTGAGACTGGGGTCTACTGTTACAAGGTCATGCCGTTTAGGCTCAAAAATGCGGGTGCCACCTACCAGAGACTTGTAAACATGATGTTCAAAGATCTCATCGGAGTGACCATGGAGGTGTATGTGGACGATATGTTAGTAAAAAACGAGCAAGAGAAGGATCACTTAAATCACCTCGTAGAGTCCTTTGCGGTATTAAGGAGGTACAAAATAAAGCTCAATCCGGCAAAATGCACCTTTGGAGTCAGATGAGGCAAGTTCTTGGGGTATCTTGTCAACGAGCGTGGGATAGAAGCGAATCCCGAAAAAATCAAGGCGATAGTCCAGATGACTTCGCCCAAGAGCATCAAGGAAGTCCAGAAGCTGGCGGGAATAGTGGCATCCTTGAGTCGTTTCATTTCTAGATCAGGGGATCGTATCTTACCTTTCTTCGCTACGTTGAAAAACGTGAAAAGCTTCAAGTGGACGGATCAGTGCGAGGAAGCCTTCCAAGAGCTCAAGGCGTACCTGACCTCACCTCCACTGCTCGCGAAGCCAATCAAGGGAGAACCCCTGTATTTGTTGTTTGATACATGTTTTTATCTTAATTTTGATGATTTTATTTTATCACCAAAACAATGTTTTTAAAGGGTTGTCCAAATACTCCTAAATGATTTAAAATGATTTTAATATTTTCCGGAGTATTTTCTCAAAGTTTATTTTCGTCTAAATTGGACAACGCTTTTAATGATTTTACGTTATTGGGTTTTCACTCTCAAACGATGTTTCTAAATGTTGTCCTAATACTTCCGATCGGTTTAAAATGTTTTACTATATTTTCGGAGTATTTCTTGAGTTTTATTTTCGACAAAAATTGGACAACATTTACTCTGTCGTGGTCGACCGGCCGCCCATAGGGCAACCCATACCGAAGATGTTTTTAGAAACAGAAAATGAGACGGAAAGAAAACGAGCAGGTCGGCCGTCGCTGGCGTCGATCGTCGGCCGACGGCCGCCTGATGATGGTCGACCGTACTGCAAGTTTCGTTTTTGAAACAGCGAACGCGTTTTATCCTTGCAAAATCCATGAGGGGACCGGTTGGGGTGATGGTCGACGGCCGAGGTAGACGCGACGTCGGCCGCCTCCGTGTTATTTTGCTGTGTACTTTTTCCAACGTCTATTTCGTGTGCGACCGTCGCCCTATGTTTTGACAAAGAAATTTCGACCGTTTGACAATGACAAAACTTTCCTTAAATTGTGGGATTGATTTCTAACAGCTATATTCTTGATTTTAATTGTATTTTTCTGTAGATTTTCAATCCCCAAGAGAGCCTATGCTTGATCAATCATCTCCTATAAATAGAGGAAGTTTTGGAGCAACCAACACAACAATTGAGATACAACACAACAAGATACATTTCAAGCAAACACTTGGTCTTTCATTGTCATTATTCTTGTTGTAAAATTGCCTAGCTTATCACTTTCACATCTTTGAGGTCTAGGCTATTCTTGATTACACTTGCACTCTATTGTATTATCAATTATCGAGTTGTAATCTTGAATTTGTGGTCGCCATTCAAACACAAGATATCCTTGTGAGTGTTCTTGTGGTAAGAACACACTTGGGTGATCTAGGTGTTAGGTGTAAGAAGATTGTGGTAATCTTCTTGTTGAGGTGTTGAAGAATTTGGTATTCTTCAAGGTTGAAGATTGTGGTAATCTTCACAAGGTGCCGTTGGAGATTGTGGTAATCTTCAAGAAGAGATTGTGGTAATCTCAAAGGTGGTGTTGAAGAAGAGTGTGGTGCTCTTCAAGGTGTTGTAAGTTGAATTTGTATTAATTTTGGTAATTAATAAAATTCTTTTTCTTTTCAAAATCCATCCCGGATATACTGGGGTGGTAGAGGATTAGGCCCTAGGTGGGTTGAACCTCTTTAAATCGACGTGTGTTGTTTACATTCCGCACCTTCATTATTTTGTTTGAGCATTCGATTGTTAAAAGAGGGCGAAATTGAAAAGATGGAGATAATCTATTCACCCCCTCTGATTATCGTAGCCGCTTGATTTACAAGTGGTATCAAAGCCAAACTCTTTGGCAAGCTCGTTTCACATCGCGAGTGAAGAGAAACGATCGACGGCTACTGACGAAGCTCATCTATCCGGCACCTCCACCACCAAGCCACCACTATTTGATTCCAAGAATTTTAATTTTTGGAAAGAAAGAATGGAATGCTATCTACAAGGTTGCGGGTTCGACATTTGGAACACCGTCATTAATGGAGAATCCATTCCGACGAAAGATTCACCATACACCTCAAAAGGCTTCAAAAAGCTCAATGATGAAGAAAAGAAAATCATCTCCTTAAACGGTAAGGCTTTAAATATTTTGTATTGTTCATTTACTAATTTAGAATATGAACATATTGTAGGAATAAAGTCGGCACATGAAGTATGGCAAAAATTAGAAGCCATCTATGGAGTATTTGCAAATGAAAGGAGTCAAACAAAAGCATCTACTTCTCAAGATCATACAAACTCAAATCTAAGGAATAAGCCTCCTACAACTTCCAATTATAAAGAAGTTGAATATTGTTTTATGGGCATCAATGAAGAAAATGAGGTATGTCTTAAACCCTCTACTTCCTATGATATTGACATTCAAAATGATTATAGTGATTTACAAAATGATTATGATGAACTACAAGATGAATTCCAAAACTTACTTGTTAAATACAAAAATTTGAAAAAGGAATTCATTGTTTTGAAAAATGATAAGGATAGTTTATTTACTTCTTATGAATCACTATCATGTGCTCACACCACCACACTTGACAAGGTTAGAAACCTTGAAAAAGAAAATAGTACTCTCGTTGAGAATATTGATTGCATGAAAAAGGATTTATTAAAATCCAACTTGAGTACCAATAAAATGTCCAATATTGTTGATATTCATAATTGTGATAAAGGACTTGATCATAAGCCTAATGTTGTTAATCATATGAAAAAGGATCAAGTCAATATGCATATTGGTCATTATGCTCCTAGAATTATTACTTGTTTTTATTGTGGCAAAAAGGGTCATACGGCTAATACTTGTCGGGCTAGAAATAGCTCTAATTATTGTTGGAGACCTAAAAGTCTCAAGACTAATCCCAAAGGACCCAAACACATGAGGGTACCACAAAACAATGTTATATTAGGTACCCGCAAAGCAAAAATCGGAGAAAATTCATGCCACCAAGAAAACATCAAATGAACGTTTCATTTGATCAAAAAGGAGAAACTATTTTAACAAAGCCAATTTCAAGAAGAAGATATAATCAAAAATGGGAAGAACACAATCCTTGAAATGGCAAAGACATCATCAACAAGATGATTTTCAAAGAAGAAGAGACCATCAACAATGGGAAGGTAACCAACCTTGAAATGGAATAATCAAGGAAGTCATCATCAACAAAGTGACTTCCAAATGGGAAGATATCATCATCAACAATGGGAAAGACACAACCCATGGAAACGGCGAAATTGGTAAACCGTATCTCCCCATTTGTATATGCATTTTATTTTGTTATTATGCATGCTCTTATTTGTGTCTTAATTACAAAATGAGTTTTCAAATATTTATTTTTTTAATTAAGGTCTTCAATATATACTTGTGCTTTTAAAATTTTTTTTTTTGAATAAGAAGACCTTATATGATTTTTTTAAACTCTCGTGCATTTTTTTGACTAAAGTGTGTTATCATCCTTTATGGATTTTTATGGCATGAGCTTACATGTGATATCTCTTAGCCTACACTTTTATCATTATAATTTGTGCTAGATATGTTTTAAGAATTGTGTATGATTTACATATTTTCACAAATGGCCACTTATGTCATTATTTGTCAAGAAAGGCATAAATTATCGAGGCACGTTTACTTGTGTTATTCTTACTCTTATAAACTCGATTTTATGCTTATGCACATATCTTTCAAGATATTTCATTTTGACCTCTTTAGTGCCTCTAATTGATCTTGCAAATATTTTCTCTTAAAAGGCACTACGTGTTTAGTCTCGATTTTATCATTTATATGTTTTTCCCAAAACCCATATTTGTTGGATATAGTCCAAACTTATATTTTTGCAAAGTTTTAAAAACTTTTGGGGTGGAAAATCGAATTTTGGAAAACTACGGGAGAAAGAAAAATCACCTGGGGCCGGTCACAAAGAGGGCGGCCGGTCGCCTGCGCACTCGACCGGTCGCGCCCTACCTCGACCGTGCCGCGCCCAGGCCAATTTTTCAGGTTATAACTTTCTGTCTTCGTTTCAAAACAGAACACACAAAAAATCCCCAAACCCTTGCTGCGCGCTAACATCCCCTTTCTCCTACAATCTTCAATTCTTCATCATTTTTCACGTTTCTTGTTGCTAATCTTCTTATTTTCTCAAGAATCTTACATACATGGCACCTCCAAGAAATTCCACTCGAACGAAATCCTCAAAAGAGAGAAGGAGGCAAAGGGGTGAATCTTCTTCAAAAAATCCCCAACAAGATGATATTCTACAAAGAGACCAACAAAATCGGCTTTTTAAATAAACACGAGAACATTATGAGAGATTGAAAATCGAATTAAGATTTCATGATGAATTTCCTGGATATTAGAGCTTACTTTGAAATTCAAGGATTTTCAAAATCGAGCATTCATTGGGACTCTTTTCTAGTAAGTTATCACTCCTCTTCACACTTTTGTTAATGGTAGCCTCCCTCTTTAGAGCTTATAGATTTTTTCGATTTTTAAATAAACTTGCGGAGGAACATTATGAGAATATTGGTTTGAATGATAAGAAAAAACTTCCAAGTGCACACCTATAAGATTGTTCGTTTTCAAGCATTTCATGATGAATTTCCGGATATTAGAGCTTACTTTGAAATTCAAGGATGGGTTTCACTTTGGGATAATCCGTGTTTGCACTATGATGACGAGCTTATAAAACTTTTCTATGCAAATATGTGGATTGTTGATGCTACGATAGATAATCCTTTGGAACTTCACACTTTTGTTAATGGTAGGCATTTTTCATGGACATTGGCGATATTTGTGATCACTTTAACGTGCCAAATGATGGAGTAGTCAATGTGAATTGCACCCATTGGGATGATAACATTTTCGGTGTCTCACTAGATGATGTGAAAACCTTTTTAGGAGTATATCCCGTAGTGACTTACTCGGCAATGCCGCCAAATTATCGGATTATATCTATCATTTGCTCCTATTGTGTTTGTGGAAAGGAAGTAAAACTTCCAAGTAATCTCGAACTCTTTCTCACCTATAAGATTGTTCGAGGAGAAAGAGTTAATTATGGGGCAATTTTTGTACATTGCTTGTTAGAATCTAGAAAGCTTACCAAGAAGAAATATACCTTGGGAAATTTGATTTGCCGACTCTTATACTTATCGGGATACCCGGAAAATGAAATGAATACCGAAATTCGTCACAATGATTTTGATAATGCCAACATTCTACAAATGGTAAGAATGCGACGACATTTACCACGGGTTCCTACCAAAGCCGCTAGGGCGTGCCCGACATCAACAACAACCTCGGGATGATTTCTTTAATGACAATGAGGTTGAAAATATTGGAAGAGGTGAGTTTGATGAACAAGGAGATGATGTGGGGGATGAAGAGGAAAATGAAGAAGAAAATGTGGGAAATGAACAAGAAATTAGGGAAGAAAGAAAATGAGGAAGGAGATGAAGAGGAGTTGGATGTTGAAGATCTAAATATCAAAGAGAGAATGGCCAAAGTGGAAAGAGAAACATTTAGAGATGTGGCTTCTCTTAGAAAAGAGCTCCGGTCGTGAAAAAGGAAAATTCTAGTTTGAAGAAGTCTATCGGCAAGTTAAAGAAATTCATCAAGACTTTATTCCCTAACTTGCTTCTCCTCCTCGATGACGAATGATGTTACCCCACCCCTTTACTTTCTAGCATTTTCATTAATGATGTTTTGTATTTTGATGAATTTTTGTAAAACTCATTTGTACTAATGATATTTGCTTGTTTTTCTTAAAAGGGTTAATATTGCAAGTTGATAATGACTTGTGGATGATCATGATTTTTGATGGAGTATTTGATGGTAAAAATACTCTAAAGCATTGTTTGATCATTGGTATGAAGTACTTGATGGTAAAAGTGCTTCTTTTATTGCTTTGTTATGCTTAGTTGAATATGTTGGGACTTTTGATACATGTATTGTTGAAAGCATGACTTATTACTTGATGGTTGCTCTAATTTTTGGCATTTGTAATGCCTTGATCATTCTTAGCTTATCTCAATTGGGTTGAACCCTTGAGAATCTACTTTGAGCTTCTTTATTGATGAACAATTTATTGCATATGGTGCATATGATTGAGCTTTGAAATGAGGTTGATTAATGATATGAAATTTTTTTTTGGCTTGAACCATTTACAAAGGTTATATACAACCTCTTCTATTTTTCACACACACAAGGTGTTTGTTAAAATGTCGCAATGAAAATTTCAACTTCTACATGATTCTCTCGCTTCAAAAAGTCCCCAATACTCATTGAGATCATGTTTTGAGAAACAAAACGAGCGTATGAACTTTTCATGATACATTTCTCCCATTTTCCTTGGTTTTTAAGCCTAAATTGCTCAATGGTTGATAAACCATTTCTTTGGTGCACTTTGATATACTTCTATGATGTTTCTATCATACTAACATTCTTTTTGATGATTCCAAAGGGGGAGAAACAGAAATTGGCTCGTTAGCTCAAAGAAGCTAATTAAAGCTTGTCATAAAAGCTATAAGCTATGGCTCATAAAAGCCATAAGTTGTGATTTATTGTTAGTCCATTTGTTGCTTGATGGACCTATATTATTGTTTAATGTTGTTTTGTGACAGGGGAGCTTATAAGCTCCTAAGCAAATTGTAAAAGCTTAAGTTTTTAGCTTATGGATAATTGCTTTTACATTATTCTTGATGTGCTTGTGGATAGGGGAGCTTGAGCTTATTTTTGAAAATATTTACTCCCTACTTGGTTGCTTTAATATTTTTGGAAATTTTGGTTGCTTCCAAACGGTCAAATGTTTTTACCGGAAAATCATTTCTAAAATTGCTCTCTTAGTTTGGGATAAAATTGTTTTGGTTTGTAATCATCAAAAAGGGGGAGATTGTTTGATACATGTTTTTATCTTAATTTTGATGATTTTATTTTATCACCAAAACAATGTTTTTAAAGGGTTGTCCAAATACTCCTAAATGATTTAAAATGATTTTAATATTTTCCTGAGTATTTTCTCAAAGTTTATTTTCGTCTAAATTGGACAACGCTTTTAATGATTTTACGTTATTGGGTTTTCACTCTCAAACGATGTTTCTAAATGTTGTCCTAATACTTCCGATCGGTTTAAAATGTTTTTACTATATTTTCGGAGTATTTCTTGAGTTTTATTTTCGACAAAAATTGGACAACATTTACTGTCTCGTGGTCGACCGGTCGCCCCATAGGGCAACCCATACCTGAAGATGTTTTTAGAAACAAAAATGAGACGGAAAGAAAAACGAGCAGGTCGACCGGCCGCTGGCGTCGGCCGCCGATCGACCGGCCAATCGGCGATGGTCGCCGGTGGTCGACCGCACTGCAAGTTTCGTTTTTGAAACGAACGTTTTATCCTTGCAAAATCCATGAGGGGGACCGGTTGGGGTGATGGTCGACCGGCCGAGGTAGACGCGTCGACCCGGCCGCCTGTGTTATTTTCTTTGTACTACTTTTTCCAACGTCTATTTCTGCGACGACGGTCGCCCTATGTTTTGACAAAGAAATTTCGACCGTTTGACAATGAGACAAAACTTTCCTTAAATTGTGGGATTGATTTCTAACACTATATTCTTGATTTTAATTGTATTTTTCTCAGTAGATTTTCAATCCCCGAGAGAGCCTATGCTTGATCAATCATCTCCTATAAATAGAGGAAGTTTTGGAGCAACCAACACAACAATTGAGATACAACACAACAAGATACATTTCAAGCAAACACTTGGTCTTTCATTGTCATTATTCTTGTTGTAAAATTGCCTAGCTTATCACTTTCACATCTTTGAGGTCTAGGCTATTCTTGATTACACTTGCACTCTATTGTATTATCAATTATCGAGTTGTAATCTTGAATTTGTGGTCGTCATTCAAACACAAGATATCCTTGTGAGTGTTCTTGTGGTAAGAACACACTTGGGTGATCTAGGTGTTAGGTGTAAGAAGATTGTGGTAATCTTCTTGTTGAGGTGTTGAAGAATTTGGTATTCTTCAAGGTTGAAGATTGTGGTAATCTTCACAAGGTGCCGTTGGAGATTGTGGTAATCTTCAAGAAGAGATTGTGGTAATCTCAAAGGTGGTGTTGAAGAAGAGTGTGGTGCTCTTCAAGGTGTTGTAAGTTGAATTTGTATTAATTTTGGTAATTAATAAAATTCTTTTTCTTTTCGAAATCCATCCCTGATATACTTTGGGGTGGTAGAGGATTAGGCCCTAGGTGGGTTGAACCTCTTTAAATCGACGTGTGTTGTTTACATTCCGCACCTTCATTATTTTGTTTGAGCATTCGATTGTTAAAAGAGGGCGAAATTGAAAAGATGGAGATAATCTATTCACCCCCCCCTCTAGATTATCGTAGCCGCTTGGATTTACATTTGTATCTCGCGGTCTCGCCCCATGCGGTGAGCTCGGTGCTTGTGAGGGAAAACAAAAGGGTTCACCAACCAGTCTATTATGTCGAAGGTCCTCCAAGGCGGCGAGAACCACCTACTACTGAGGTTGAGAAGCTAGCTCTAGCCTTGGTGACCTCGGCTCAAAGCTCCGACCTTACTTTCAATCGCATGTGATAATCGTCTTGACCAACCAACCGCTAAAGCGATCTTGGGAAAACCGGATCTCGCGCTCTATTTTTTTTTTTTTTTCTCGGTCGATTGGTTAAGTGGTCGGTGGAGTTAGGAGAATTTGATACCAGTACCAAGTAAGAACAACCATAAAGGCCCAGGTCCTTTCCGACTTCTTGGTAGAGATGTCAAGCCCAGTCGAACCTATTTTGGAGACCTGGATTCTCCATGTCGATGGATCGACGGTATCAGAGGGCGGTGGTGTCGGAATTCTGTTGCAAGGTCCGAATGACCTAGAACTTGAAGTTGCATTAAAATTAGAATTTGGGGTTACTAACAATGAGGCAGAATATGAAGCCTTAATAGCAGGCATGAAGTTAGCTAGTGGCGTACACGGGCTCGCAGTTAGTGGCTGTTAAGTTGGTATTTTACCAACTTATTTGAGTATTTTAGATTAGAATTTGGTTTTATTTTGGGTGTTTATAGAGTCTTTAGAGTCCAATTTATTTCAAATAGTGTCGATGTAGAGTCAATACGGATTTGGTAGCCGAGAGATGAAGAAAACGGTGAAAAACGGCTTGAAGAAAGAAGAAATCGTGTATAAGCAAGGAAAAATCGCATTTTGGCCAAGGACGGGCGGGCGCCGCAGCCTAACCTGGCGCCAGCGCCGTGAATGAAATGCTTTGGACGGACGGAGGCTTGTGGGCGCCGCAGCGCCCAACGCCCGGCGCTGCAGCGCCCGGGCGGTTTTGTGTTCGCGTATGTTGATGGGCGCCGCAGCGCCCGTGCGATATTTGGCGATTAAGTTGGCGGGCGCCGCAGCGCCCGTGCGATAAACAGGCACGTAATTGATGGGCGCCGCAGCGCCCGAGGGCGGAAAATCCTATGTTCACCTATCCCCTTCTTGGACTTTTGTGTACTATAAATACCATCCTTGGGGCTTGAAATGAGGGCATCTTGGAACCCTTGGGAGGACAATAAAAACAGCTACAAGACAAGGAAGAAGGATTTGAGCATTTTGAGAAGAATTTGGAGAAGAAGATTGGAGGCTTCTATCATCTAGAAATAGAGAATATCCCTCAACTCTTGTTCTTATTTTGTTGCTTTCTTCATATCTTGTAAGATGTATTGTTGTATTTTCATGGATTCATTTTCTTTAATCATGAGCTAAACACTATAATTCTAGAGGATTGATGTAATCTATGTTTGAACTTAAGTTTTGAGATTGTGGTTTGTCAATCTAGATCTATCAATTTATTTGTGCTATTTGGATCTATTGCTTCTAAATTACTTGATCAATAATTTAGAGTGTTTGGTGTATTTGATTTGACACTTGAGAGAGGTAATTAAATACATGACCTTGGAATAGCATAACCTTGGATTTCATAGAATTGAGAGATTTGTGAATCCTTTGAAGTCATTTATCAAGATTCATAGCTTTTATTGAGATTTTAATTGGTGATTTTTATAGAGATATTGATTTCCCAATTGAATCTAAAATCATTGGCACTTGAGAAAGGGAATGATTATTGTAGAAATCTTGACTTATAAATTGATAATTGATGATTGATAAACCATATTGACAACATAAGGGATAACTAGATTCATCATACCTCTAGAATTCATTTAATTATTTGGATAAACTCATTGATATTTTCATAGTCTTAATTTATTTTTAGTATTTTTAGTATAATCAACTCCATCAATTATTGAATTTCTAAATAAAGTTAAACTATTATATTATAGTACTTAGCGATAATTCGATAATTATTCCCTGTGGATTCGACAACCTTACTTCTCTATATTAAAACTTGACACCGTAGACTTGCGGTAAAAAAAATTTTCTAACAAGTTTTTGGCGCCGTTGCCGGGGAATAATTCATCTTATTTGCGCTAATATTATTACTTAGTAGTTTTACTTTAATTTAGATTGGTTTCTTTTGTTACAATAGGGTCATTGTCATTTTTGTGTTTTCTTGTTGATGCGAAAAAATAAAAGTGCTAATTTAATCTTATTTGATCCAGAAATTGAAAGAACGCTTCGAAAGATTAGAGCCGCACGAAGAATCGAATTCACAAAAATGGCAGGAATCGGTGATGATGAAGACCACATACCTATTGTTGCACCACCGGAAAGGGCCATTCGGGACTATTTTCGACCAACCACGAATCAAAATTATTCGGGCATTGTTCGCCAACCTATCAATGCGAATAATTTTGAATTGAAGTCGCCCTAATAAACATGGTGCAACAAAAATCGGTTTGGGGAAGTGCGTAGATGACCCGAATGCTCATTTGGCTATTTTTCTCGAGATATGTGATACTATCAAAATGAATGGGGTCCCCGATGAAGCTATTCGGTTGAGATTATTTCCATTTTCACTTCGTGATAAAGCTAGACAATGGCTTCAAACTTTCCCACCTGGAAGTATCACTAGTTGGAATGATCTCACTGAAAAATTCATGGCAAAATTCTTTCCACCTAGTAAGACACTTCAACTGAAAAGTGAGATTGCTCAATTTCATCAAATCGACTTTGAGCCACTCTACGAAGCTTGGGAGCGATTCAAAGAATTATTGAGGAGGTGTCCACAACACGGGTATGCAGATTGGCAAAAGGTTCAATATTTCTACAATGGTATGAATGGGCATTCAAGAACTATTATAGATCTTTGTGCGAGAGGTACATTGATGGCTAAAACTCCAAGTGAAGCCATGCTTTTACTCGAAGAGATGGCTGCCAATAGTTATCAATGGCCGTCTGAAAGATCTACGCCAAGAAAAGTTGCCGGTGTTCTTGAACTTGATACTATGTCCGCATTGGCCTCTCAAATTTCCGCCTTGTCAAAGCAAATTGCTACACTAAGTCCAGGTGGAAAACAACAATCAGAGACCGTCATGGAGATAATTCAAGAAATTGTGACCGATACGGAACAAGCGAATTATGTGAATAATCGGGGTTTCAACAATAGAGGGAATCAATTGCCGACACATTATCATCCGGGACTTCGCAATCATGAAAACTTCTCGTATAGCAATACGAGAAATGTGTTGCAACCACCTCCGGGATATCAGAATCAAGCAAGTACGAGCACACATGTGGGAGAACAAAAGCCATCTTTGGAGGAATTACTTAGTTCATTCCTTGTAGAATCAAGAGCAAGGATGAACAAAGCCGATTCTAACATAGAAAATGGGGTTCAAGGGTTACAACAATTGAAAGTCATCTCAAATCTTTGGGGACACATGTGGGTCAATTGACCACGGCTATTAATTCACAAATGAAAGTTGATACGTTTCCAAGTAACACCGAGGTGAACCCACGGAACATTGCAAGGCCATTAAGTTGAGAAGTGGGACGGAATATGATGAACCAAAGATGCCTCGCTCATGCTACCAAAGAACTGAAAGCAAGCTCAAACACTCCAAAATGAAGAGGGCATTGATAAGCAATCGAAAAGGCAAAAATTGAGGTAAAACCAATTTCCAATTCGATAATGTGTTACCAAATGCTCTTCTTTTTCCACGAGATTTCGAGAAGAAAAAGTTGGATGCTCAATTTTCCAAGTTTTTGGAAATATTCAAGAAAATTCACATCAACATCCCTTTTGCCGATGCACTCGAGAAAATGCCAAACTATGCAAAATTCATGAAGGATGTGATGTCGAGAAAGAGAAGGTTGGAAGCATATGAGACTCGGTTAATCTCACGGAAGAGTGTAGCGCCATTTTGCAAAGAAAGCTACCACAAAAATTAAGAGATCCGGGAGTTTCACTATCCCTTGCACTATTGGTGATTCTTATTTTAATAAAGCTCTTTGTGATTTAGGTGCTAGCATTAATCTTATGCCGTTGTCCTGCTTTTCGAAACTGGGCCTTGGAGAAATAACGCCATCCACCATCACATTGCAATTAGCCGATAGATCACTCACCTACCCAAGAGGAGTGATTGAAGATGTGTTGATCAAAGTGGATAAATTCATATTTCCGGCGGACTTTGTGGTGTTGGATATGGAGGAATATCATGAAATGCCATTGATTCTTGGGAGACCTTTTCTAAGAACGGGACGAGCTTTAATTGACGTGCAACGAGGAGAGTTAACATTACGGGTAAATGATGATGAGGTACTATTTAACATTTATAAAGCAATGAAATTTCAAGAGGAACCTCACACATGTCATTTTATTGATAAAATCGAACAATGTGATCAAACGGAAGTTATAAAACAAGATTTAAAAGATCCGTTAGAACATTGTTTGATTAATTCAATAATGAAATGTGATGAGGAAGATAGTGATGATATTGATTTGCTTGAGTTTATTCTTTCCTTGAGGCTAAAGAAATTGTAAAAGAAAAACAAAAGGAAGCATTAGAAAATGCCAATATTGAAAATATTCCGAAAGGTACTTTAGAACTAAAGGAACTTCCAAACATCTTCAATATGCATTTTTGGGAAAAGATAAAACTTACCCTGGTAATTGTTTCGCTTCATTATCTTCATCCGAATTGGATAAGTTGTTGCGTGTGCTTCGTGAACATAAGTCGGCCTTAGGTTGGTATATTTCGATTTGAAAGGTATAAGTCCTTCCATTGTAATGCACAAAATTTTAATGGAAGAATCTTATAAACCATCTATTGAACACCAAAGACGACTTAATCCCGCAATGAAAGAAGTCGTGAGAAATGAGGTTTTAAAGTGGCTAAAGGCGGTATAATTTATGCCATTTCGATAGTTCATGGGTGAGTCCTAAGAGTTGTCCCTAAAAAGGAGGTATGACAGTTGTGAAAAATGATAACAATGAATTAATTTCTACACGAACTCACACAGATGGCGAGTATGTATTGACTATAGAAAATTGAATAAAGCTACTCGTAAGGATCATTTTCCCTCCCTTTATTGATCAAATGTTGGACAAAGTTGGCGATTACGAATATTATTGTTTTCTTGATGGCTATTCAGGATACAATCAAATCGCCATTGCCCCGAAGATCAAGAAAAGACTACTTTTACATGTCCATATGGTACTTTTGCATTTCGCAGATGCCATTTGGATTATGTAATGCACCGCTACCTTCGTGTGTATGATGGCGATTTTTCATGGTATGGTTGAGGAAATCATGGAAATTTTTATGGACGATTTTTCTGTTTTTGGTACTTCTTTTGACCATTGTTTGCATAACTTATCTATGGTTTTGCAACGTTGTGAGAAAACTAATCTTGTACTTAATTGGGAAAAATGTCACTTTATGGTCAAAGAAGGGATTGTACTTGGACATCGTATTTCTTGTACGGGTTTAGAAGTTGACGGGCGAAGGTTGTGGCTATTGAAAAACTACCCCCACCTTCAAATGTGAAAGGCATAAGAAGCTTTTTAGGGCATGCGAGGATTTTATAGGAGATTCATAAAAGATTTTTCAAAAATTGTTAAGCCACTTTGTAATCTCCTTGAAAAAGATGCTATCTTTTGCTTTGATGAGTTGTGTTTGCGCATTTGAACAGATAAAAAAAGGCACTCATTTCAGCTCCGATTATGATAGTGCCGGATTGGACTCAACCATTTGAGCTCATGTGCGATGCAAGTGATTATGCAGTGGGTGCCGTTCTTGGTCAAAGGCGAGACAGAATCTTTAAAGCTATTTACTACGCAAGCAGGACCATGGACAACGCCCAACAAAACTACACCACCACGAAAAAAGAGATGTTGGCGGTAGTTTTTGCATTTGATAAATTCGAGCTTACTTGGTGGGTACGAAGGTGATTGTTTATACGGATCATGCGGCAATCCGATATCTTTTCTCCAAAAAGGATGCAAAACCTCGATTAATTCGATGGATTTTGCTCTTGCAAGAATTTGATATTGAGATTCGAGATAAAAAAGGAAGCGAGAATGGGGTTGCCGATCATCTATCCCGCCTTGAGCAACCTTACGAGGTGATTGAGAGTCCAATAAAAGAATCATTTCCTGATGAACAAATTATGCGTGCTTGAGACATCATTACCTTGGTACGCAGATTTTGTTAATTACCTCATGCGGGAGGAGTTTTGCCACGGACTTGACTTCACACCAAAAGAAAAATTCTTACATGATGTTAAGTCTTATTTGTGGGATGATCCGTTCTTGTTCAAGAGATGCACGGATTCTATCATTCGCCGTTGTGTTCCTAAGGAAGAAACTGGAGAGATTCTTCAACATTGTCATTCATCATCTTATGGGGGACATTTCGGGCCAACCCGAACCGCTGCAAAGGTACTACAATCTGGTTTTTATTGGCCAACCTTATTCAAGGATTGTTATACCTTTGTGAAAACTTGTGATCGATGCCAAAGGGTTGGTAATATTTCACGGCGTCATGAGCTTCCTTTGACAAACATAATGGAGGTGGAATTGTTTGATGTATGGGGTATTGACTTTATGGGACCATTTCCCGCGTCCTATGGAAATTTGTACATTTTGCTTGCGGTTGATTATGTCTCCAAGTGGGTTGAGGCGATTGCTACACCAACGAATGATGCTAAGGTAGTACTCAAATTCTTGCACAAGCATATTTTTACTCGGTTCGGTACTCCTCGAGCTATTGTAAGTGATGAAGGTACGCATTTTTGTAATAAATTATTTAACAACCTTCTTGCTAAATTTGGTGTGCGTCATAAGATTGCGCTTGGTTACCATCCTCAATCTAATGGTCAAGCCGAAATATCCAATCATGAAGTGAAACAAATTCTTGAAAAAACGGTGAGTTTTAATCGAAAGGATTGGGCACAAAAGCTCGATGATGCTTTGTGGGCTTATCGCATGACTTATAAAACACCCATTGGTATGTCACCGTATCGATTGGTGTTTGGTAAAACGTGTCATTTGCGGTTGAACTTGAGCATCGAGCTTATTGGGCAATTAAGAAATTGAATTTTAACTTGAAAGAGGCGGTGAAAACCGATTACTTCAATTAAACGAAATGGAAGAATTTCGTCAAGAATCATATGAAAATGCCAAAATGTATAAGGAAAAAACGAAAAAATGGCATGATCAAATGATTTTGCGGCGTGAATTCTTACCCGCCAACAAGTGTTATTGTTCAACTCTAGATTGAAACTCTTTCCGGTAAACTCAAATCACGATGGTCGGACCGTTTGTGGTTGAACGTGTGTTTCCATATGGTGCCGTCGAATTAAGAGGGAACGATGGGAATTCGTTCCAAGTAAACGGACAAAGATTGAAACATTATTTTGGGAACGAAGCAAGGAAGGTTTTAAATCTTCCACTTGGTGATGAAATTTCTTGAGTCCGAATAGTTGAGTCCGGCTAACGACTATAAATTTAGCGCTTCTTGGGAGGCAACCCAAGTGATTTTCGTGTGATCGAATTTTGTGTGATTTTAGTTTCTTTTAGTTTGGTGTGTATTTATTTTAATTTTGGTGTGATTTTTGTGTGAATTAATTTGTGTGTGATTTTTAATTTTTTTTTGATTAAATTGAATATTTATAAAAAAAAAAAAAAAAAAAAAAAAAAAAAAAAGAGCGGCATGAATGCTACTAAGCCTGGCCCGCAGCGCCGAGTCAGTGGTGAGCGATATGGGACGGTGTGTGCGGGCGGCTGCAGTCGGTCCCCCTGCTTATTCTGGCCGCCGATCGATCGATATCTGGCGAGATAAAGAGAAGGTGAATCGGTTTTTTTTTCCTTACAAACAAAACACACACACGCCTATTTTTCTTTCTTCTACAAAAATCCCACCTAGCATTCACTTATACACCATTCAAGTGGGTAATTGAGCAATTTAATCATCAAATTCATCTTCTTCATCAATTGGGTAAGTGAGCTTCAATTGTGCACCACTTTTCTTCAAATTTTCAAGCTTAGGTTAAAAATGTGGGAATTTTCAATATCATTATAATTTCGAATTTTTTGATAAATTCTTGATAAATTGTGATGATATATGATTATATTGTGCTTGAATTGGTTGGTGTTGAAAAAATGGGCATGAATTGAATTTCAAATTTGGTGTTCATCTCTTATTTGCATATATGCCTACAAGGTGTTTGTTAAAATGCCTCAATGAAAAATATTACACCTAGGCATTTGATTCTTGTCATCATTGTGTACTAAAGGTTATTTGATCATGAATTGATGACAAGGATGCATAATTCTTGAGTTGTTGCCAAATTTCTAACTCCTAACTCGTATTGTGCGTTCTATGTGTATTTTGCTTGTGTTATTTTTCAGGTGATTTCCCGATCAATTACAATGCCAAGAACAAAGAATGCAAGCAAGGGCAAAAGAGTGGCAAAAATACGTCCGAGGAAAATGTTGAAGATCGTTTTCTTCACTTGGAAGCACAACAGTTGTATTATGACACATTATGCTCGAAGAGCATAACGGCGGAACAGGGGTTACAACCGGGACCAAATGATGGTGAACTTGCACAAATGATACATCAGAAGCAATGGGAAAAACTTTGTGCACAACCTAGACCATTCACACCGAATATAGTCCGAGAGTTTTATGCGAATGCGAAGACCAAAAATGGCTATAACTCGGAGGTTTTCATGCGTGGAGTAGACAGGTATACACTCATACAACAAATGATAAGAGAATATTATGGACTCCCGGAGGTGGATCACTCACCGTATGTCGAATTTATCTCGCAACCACCGAGTATGGAGGAGATCTGTAATACTTTATGCCGGCCTGGAACTGTGGTACGTCATATAAAAGTTGTGGGAGGTGCTATCTTTTTTCCGCATCTGAGTCTTAGTCGATATGGGCGAGCTTGGTACCACTTCATATGCAACAACTTGATACCAACCAAGCATGTCGATGATGTAACTAAGGAACGAGCTCATCTTCTATATGCCATAGTTCTTGACATACAATTCGACCCAAATGTAAATTATTGGAATGTCCCTTTATAACAAAATGCTACACCCCAAAACAGGGGACTAATTTTACCGAGTTTAATTTGTGGGTTATGTAAAAAGAGCGGTGTTAAGTGGGATAGCTCCGAGCCGTTGGAACATCCTAGGGACCTATAGATTCGGCTACTATTGCTTCGTATGACGAGTGGGCGGGGCGGTGTGCCTAATCCGGGCGGGAGGATATATTCTTAATCCCGAATTTGCTCGCCAACTATTGAGCCTGATACTCATGCCCAACCACAGAATATTGACGTTCCATCCGGTTCGGCGGCAAGACGTTCTCGTTCTAGACGCTCACATAACAGCTCTTCAGAACGCACTAGTTCGCGAAGTACGAGAATTGAGAAGGGCTTTTGTAGCGAGCAACGCCACAGAGCGGCACGAGAAGAATATGAGAATGAGCACAACCGAGTACTTGCCCAGATATATAGCCAGACACACCCGCAATTCCGGTTCCCAATACCACCACCACCGGCCCTATTGCTCATTTTTCACCACACGACTCCGATGAGGAGTCCTAGCGCTCCGGCTATCAGGAAAGTTTTCTCACTCTCCATTGAGGACAATGATCAATTTATGTTTGGGGGGGTGTAATCTGTATTTGTGTCTTTTGAGTCGTGTCAGAGTCGTGTCAAAAAAAAAAAAATCGAGTTGAGTCGAGTCGGGTAGTTTGTTGAACTATAGAACTACATGACTAAGTAGATTTGTTGATTGCGAGTTGAACTGTCATGAAAGCATGCTTTTAAGTGGTGATCTATATTTTGCTTCATTGATTTCATATTCATGCATAATTCTGTTAACTTATTTGAAAATGATTAATGAAGTCGAGTGTTGCTTGTATGATCCCACCGGATTCTAGAACTTGTTTGATCACTAATTGAGGCGAAATCCTAGGTGAAATAACATAAGGAAATGATTTAGGCCATCTTTGAATAAAAGCTAGAGCCAAAATGACTACCTTTGTGCGATATAATTTCACTAGTGTCCCCTTTTGAGCCTATTAAACCTTATCTTTGGCAACCAATTGTTTTCACCCTGAGCTTACATGTGAAAATCCTAATTACCCATCACTCATACACACAAAATGATTGAAGGTTGAGGAGGATGTAATAAGTAAGGTAGATGTTCATTCGCATGAAGTTGCCGAGAAAAAGAAATAATGAAACCCCATGTGTTAAAATATGCAAAAGACCAAGTTTGGGGGTCTCGAAAAAAAAACAAATGTTGAAAATAGAGGCTCGTAAAGGGAGAATAATTGAAAATTCAACAAAAGTGAAGGTAGCCATTTTGTTTGGCAATTGGTGATTTGAAGAGGTAATTGTGTGTTTGGGAGAATTGAGCCACTTAATCCTAAATTTTCCTACCCGACCCTAAGCCACATTACAAGCTTTGGAAGCCCTATTGATCCATGTGTTATATTAGCCTACATTAGTGGAGATTAGTGGGAATAACAAGCCTATGGAATCCGGTAGTCATTATCTTTTGATACTTAAAAGTGGATCATCTTGATAATGTTTGATTGCGTAAATCAATTTGAATAATGTAAACGGAATTTTCATGAATATTCAACACTTTTGATCACAATGTTAAAATGCATGCTTGATTGATAGTGAAATGAGTTTGAGACAAATTTTATTGGTTTATGGAGTTTTGTAGTTGCTTGTGTTGTTGTTTTGTTTGTCTTTCATTTTGGAGTTATAATTGTTTGAGGACAAACAATAGCTTAAGTTTGGGGGTATTTGTTAAGTTGGTATTTTACCAACTTATTTGAGTATTTTAGATTAGAATTTGGTTTTATTTTGGGTGTTTTTAGAGTCTTTAGAGTCCAATTTATTTCAAATAGTGTCGATGAAGAGTCACTACAGATTTGGTAGCCGAGAAATGAAGAAAACGATGAAAAACGGCGCGAAGAAAGAAGAAATCGCGTGTGAGAAAGGAAAAAATGCACTTTGACCCAAAGACGGGCGGGCGCTGCAGCGCCCGACCCTGGGCGCCACAGCGCCCGTGGCAGGGCGTGCGATCTTGGAGCAGGTATTTGGGCGCTGCAGCGCCCAACGCCCGGCGCTGCAGCGCCCACCCGCATGACTAAGACCCGCCAGAGATAAGTTCTCCTCTTTAGTAAGCACCCTTATGTCAGAGTAATGGGAAGTAAGCTTTTGCGAGACGAAATCCTCTTCCTAGGTACACTCTCCTAAAGATTGGGAGGGGACTCGAGACCTAGAGAACCGCCACACTCGAGGGATTTTCCAAGGGCGGTCGGGTGGAGCCTCAATAAAAATGAATTTCTTGCGCCAATCACCCGAAGAGGAGGGGAGAGCGGTAAGAAACTTACAGTTAGCTCTAGTGGTTAAGTAAAAGAATCTGCGATCGTTGGTCTTTGCGGAAGTAGTAATCGAATATAGGGACTAAAAATGAGCCACCGAAGGCTCAACTTTAAAATACTTCATCAAAATAATGAAGCCGATTATATGCCTGATAGTATTGGGGGCAAATTGAGTAAGGCATACATTTAAGCGGATAAGTATCTCCTCTATAGTCGAATGTAGAGAGAAATGTAACCCGACGTCTAAAGAGGCAAGATGAAAAGTAAAACAGTTAGGGGAAGGGTCATGCACACGGTCATCTCGACCTGGAATGATGATCTTGTACTCCGGCGGTATAAAATAGCGATGTCTAATGTGGGAAACGTCATCGCGACGCACTGAAGACCTGATGACCTCTCGAGAATCTTGCATAGGGGGATCCGATAGAACTTGTTCGGAATCAGACTGTGGGACATCGCTAGACCTACGAGCCACAATTGCAAACCTAGGGACCGATCTTATAGGGTTGGGCCTAAGAGAACCTTTGTCGGGGCGGTACGGTCCTGTCACGTCACCGCTAGAAGAGCTCGAGCAAGAGCCCGAATCGGAATCAGAACCAGTGGAGCTCGAAAGAGCTACGTTTATTGGGTCGTCACGGGACTGATTCGAGGGAGTTCTAGAACCCATTTTATTGTAAAAAGAATGAAGCAAAGAAAATTTAGGGAGAAAATAAAGAAAAAAGGGGAGAACTGCTACCTAAAGAACTCGGAGTATACCCGAGGGAGGTGGGTTTTTAGAAGAAAGCTCGAAGATGAGAGAACCCTTCGAGCGACGTACGGTGACGGCAAGGTTGTGAGGACTTTTGGTCTTTAGGTCTTCGTCAATCTCACTTTTTACTGAATAGGGAGAAATGATTTTACTTTTACTAGGCCCCATCACACATATATAGGGGGTAATAGTCACCTGCTGAGAAGATGAATGGTCACAACTTTAAAATAATAAATCAAAAAATATATAATAATATGTATATGTAATAATAGAATAATAATAATGGTGGTGAGAGAATTTGGGACATTCGAGCCAGAGGTCGAGGACTACCTCATGTCCTTGGGGCCGTCAATGACCTCGACCCGAGTGATCACGCAGCAGATCACGATGCTCACCTCATGACCTCGAGCCCCCCAAAAAACCTCGACCCACGAGACCATGCATCAAATCACGATGCTCACCTCATGACCTCGAGCCCCCCGAAAAACCTCGACCCGCGTGACCATGCAGCAAATCATGATGCTCATCGACCTCGAGCCCCCCGTGGAACCTCGATATCTCACATAGCCTCTGCCCGCAGTCACCAAGTACGACACGTGTGGCTCAGGTCGTGACCTCTAGCCCGAGTAGCAATTATGGGCTCCCGTTCAACGACCAGGTTCATGAGCTTGTCACCTACTCGGGTTCATTCGAATGATCCCGAGCTCTCCACAACCTCGTGAACCGAGGGAATAATGATAAGGCAGTGAGTCCATAAGGCTACGCAGTGAGCTCACGAAATGGGTCCTGGAGCCCCGAATCCGACCCGAACTGGGGGAATGGGCCTTACCCGAGATTGTGGACCATTGATCTTCCTGACAACATAGTGTTAAGTTGGTATTTTACCAACTTATTTGAGTATTTTAGATTAGAATTTGGTTGTATTTTGGGTGTTTTTAGAGTCTTTAGAGTCCAATTTATTTCAAATAGTGTCGATGAAGAGTCACTACAGATTTGGTAGCCGAGAAATGAAGAAAACGATGAAAAACGGCGCGAAAAAAAAAGAAATCGCGTGTGAAAAGGGAAAAATCGCACTTTGACCCAGGACGGGCGGGCGCTGCAGCGCCTGGCTGGGCTCCACGCGCCCGTGGTAGGGTGTGTGAGTTTGGAGCGAGCATGTGGCGCTGCAGCGCCAACGCCCGGCATGCAGCGCCGGCGGAAAAGAAATTTTCGATGCGGGTGGGTAAGCTGCGCTCAACGCCCGGCAAGGCGCCGGGCGACAAAATTGAATCTCACTTGGAAGGCTGCTGGCGCCGCAGCCGCCGTGCGATATCACTCGCACGAGATTGGCGCCGCGCCAGGCTAGGGCGAAAAAAACCTATGCTTACCTACTCCTTTCTTGGATTTTTGTGGCATATAAATACTAGCCTTGGGGCTTGAAATTGGGGATCTTGGAACCCTTGGGAAGAGAATAAAAACACTACAAGACAAGGAAGAAGGATTTGGGCATCTTGAGAAGAATTTGGAGAAGGAGATTGGGCTTCTATCATCTAGAAATAGAAAGATCCCTCTACTCTTGTTCTTATTTTGTTGCTTTCTTCATATCTTGTAAGATGTATTATTGTATTTTCATGGATTCATTTTCTTTAATCATGAGCTAAACTCTATAATTCTAGAGGAATGATGTAATCTATGTTTGAACTTATGCTTTGAGATTGTGGTTTGTCAATCTAGATCTATCAATTTATTTGTGTTATTTGGATCTATTGCTTCTAAATTACTTGATCAATAATTTAGATTGTTTGGTGTATTTGATTTGACACTTGAGAAAGGTAATTGAATACATGACCTTGGAATAGCATAACATAGGATTTCATAGAATTGAGAGATTTGTGAATCATTTGAAGTCCTTTATCAAGATTCATAGTTTTTATTGAGATTTTAATTGGTCATTTTTATAGAGATATTGATTTCCTAACTGAATCTAAAATCATTTGGCACTTGAGAGAGGGAATGATTATTGTAGAAATCTTGACTTATAAATTGGTAATTGATGCTTGATAAACCATATTGACAACATAAGGGATAACTAGATTCATCATACCTCTAGAATTCATTTAATCATTTGGATAAACTCATTAATATTTTCATATTCTTAATTTATTTTTAGTATTTTTAGTATAATCACTCCATCATATATTGAATTTCTAAATAAAGTTAGACTACTATATTATAGTACTTAGCAATAATTCGATAATTATTCCCTGTGGATTCGACAACCTTACTACTCTATATTAAAACTTGACACCGTAGACTTGCGGTTAGAAAAATCTCTAACAAGTTTTTGGCGCCGTTGCCGGGGAATAATTCATCTTATTTGCGCTAATATTATTACTTAGTAGTTTTACTTTAATTTAGATTGATTTTTTTTTTAGTTACAATAGGGTCATTGTCATTTTTGTGTTTCTTGTTGATGCGAAAAAATAAAAGTGCTAATTTAATCTTATTTGATCCAGAAATTGAAAGAACGCTTCGAAAGATTAGAGCGCACGAAGAATCGAATTCACAAAAATGGCAGGAATCGGTGATGATGAAGACCGCATACCTATTGTTGCACCACCGGAAAGGGCCATTCGGGACTATTTTCGACCAACCACGAATCAAAACTATTCGGGTATTGTTCGCCAACCTATCAATGCAAATAATTTTGAATTGAAACCGACCCTAATAAACATGGTGCAACAAAATCAGTTTGGGGGTAGTGCCGTAGATGACCCGAATGCTCATTTGGCTATTTTTCTTGAGATATGTGACACTATCAAAATGAATGGGGTTCCTGATGAAGCTATTCGGTTGAGGTTATTTCCGTTTTCACTTCGTGATAAAGCTAGACAGTGGCTTCAAACCTTTCCACATGGAAGTATCACTAATTGGAATGATCTCACTGAAAAATTCATGGCAAAATTCTTTCCACCTAGTAAGACAATTCAACTGAAAAATGAGATTGCTCAATTCCATCAACTCGACTTTGAGCCACTCTACGAAGCTTGGGAGCGATTCAAAGAATTATTGAGGAGGTGTCCACAACACGGGTACGCAGATTGGCAAAGGTTCCGTATTTCTACAATGGTATGAATGGGCATTCAAGAACTATTATAGATGCTGCAGCGGGAGGTACATTGATGGCTAAAACTCCAAGTGAAGCCATGTTTTTACTCGAAGAAATGGCTGCCAATAGTTATCAATGGCCTTCTGAAAGATCTACGCCAAGAAAAGTTGCCGGTGTTCTTGAACTTGATACTATGTCCGCATTGGCCTCTCAAATTTTCGCTTTATCAAAGAAAATTGCTACTCTAAATTCGGGTGGAAAACAACAACCAGAGGAGTCATGGAGATAAGTCAAGAAATTGTGAATCCCGATACGGAGCAAGCGAATTAGGTGAACAATCGGGGTTTCAACAATCGAGGGAATCAATTGCCGACACATTATCATCCGGGACTTCGCAATCATGAAAATTTCTCGTATAGCAATACGAGAAATGTGTTGCAACCACCTCTGGGATATCAGAATCAAGCAAGTACGAGTACACATGTGGGAGAACAAAAGCCATCTTTGCAGGAATTACTTAGTTCATTCCTTGTAGAATCAAGAGCAAGGATGAACAAGGCCGATTCTAACATAGAAAATTTGGGTTCAATGGTTACAACAATTGAAAGTCATCTCAAATCTTTGGGGACACATGTGGGTCAATTGGCCACGGCTATTAATTCACAAATGAAAAGTTGATACGTTTCCAAGTAACACCGAGGTGAACCCACGGGAGCATTGCAAGGCCATTAAGTTGAGAAGTGGAACGGAATATGATGAACCAAAGATGCCTACTCACGCCACCAATGAACCAGAAGCAAGCTCTGAAACACTCCACAATGAAGAGGGCATTAATAAGCAATCAGAAAAGGCAAAAATTGAGGTAAAACCAATTTCCAATTCGATAATGTGTTACCAGATTCTCTTCCTTTTCCACAGAGATTTCAGAAGAAAAAGTTGGATGCTCAATTTTCCAAGTTTTTGGAAATATTCAAGAAAATTCACGTCAACATCCCTTTTGCCGATGCACTTGAGCAAATGCCAAACTATGCAAAATTCATGAAGAATGTGATGTCTAGAAAGAGAAGGTTGGAGGCATACGAGACGGTCAATCTCAAAGAAGAGTGTAGCGCCATATTGCAAAGAAAGCTACCACAAAAATTAAGAGATCCGGGGAGTTTCACTATCCCTTGCACTATTGGTGATTCTTATTTTAATAAAGCTCTTTGTGATTTAGGTGCTAGCATTAATCTTATGTCGTTATCAGTTTCCAGGAAACTTGGCCTTGGAGAAATAACGCCATCCACCATCACATTGCAATTAGCTGATAGATCACTCACCTACCCAAGAGGAGTGATTGAAGATGTGTTGATCAAAGTGGATAAATTCATATTTCCGGCGGACTTTGTGGTGTTGGATATGGAAGAAGATCATGAAATGCCATTGATTCTTGGAAGACCTTTTCTAGCAATGGGACGAGCTCTAATTGACGTGCAACGAGGAGAGTTAACACTACGGGTAAATGATGATGAGGTACTATTTAACATTTATAAAACAATGAAATTTCAAGAAGAACCTCACACATGTCATTTTATTGATACGATCGAACAATGTGATCAAACGGAAGTTATAAAATAAGATTTAAAAGATCCGTTAGAACATTGTTTGATTAATTCAATAATGAAATGTGATGAGGAAGATAATGATGATATTGACTTGCTTGAGTTTATTCTTTCCCTTGAGGCTAAAGAAATTGTAAAAGAAAAACAAAAGGAAGCATTAGAAAATGCCAATATTGAAAATATTCCGAAAGGTACTTTAGAACTAAAGGAACTTCCGGAACATCTTCAATATGCATTTTTGGGAAAAGATAAAACTTACTCGGTAATTGTTTCTGCTTCATTATCTTCATCCGAATTAGATAAGTTGTTGCGTGTGCTTCGTAAACATAAGTCGGCTTTGGGTTGGTATATTTCTGATTTGAAAGGTATAAGTCCTTCCATTGTAATGCACAAAATTTTAATGGAAGAATCTTATAAACCATCTATTGAGCATCAAAGACGACTTAATCCCGCAATGAAAAAGATTGTGAGAAATGAGGTTTTAAAGTGGCTAAAGACAGGTATTATTTATGTCATTTCTGATAGTTCATGAGTGAGTCCTATGACAGTTGTTCCTAAAAAGGGAGGTATGACGAGTTGTGAAAAATGATAACAATGAATTAATTTCTACACGAACTCATCACGGGATGGCGAGTATGTATTGATTATAGAAAATTGAATAAAGCTACTCGTAAGGATCATTTTACCCTCCCCTTTATTGATCAAATGTTGGACAAGTTGGCAGGTTACGAATACTATTGTTTTCTTGATGGTTATTCAAGGTACAATTAAATCGCCATTGCCCCGAGGATCAAGAAAAGACTACTTTTACATGTCCATATGGTACTTTTGCATTTCGCGAGGATGCCATTTGGATTATGTAATGCACCGCTACTTTTCGGTGTATGATGGCGATTTTTCATGGTATGGTTGAGGAAATCATGGAGATTTTTATGGACGATTTTTCTTTTTTTTGGTACTTCTTTTGACCATTGTTTGCATAACTTATCTCCGGTTTTGCGGCGTCGTGAGAAACTAATCTTGTACTTTATTGGGAAAAATGTCACTTTATGGTCAAAGAAGGGATTGTACTTGGGCATCGTATTTCTTGTACGGTTTGGAAGTTGACAGGCGAAAGTTGTGGCTATTGAAAAGCTACCCCCACCTTCAAATGTGAAAGGCATAAGAAGCTTTTTAGGGCATGCGAGGATTTTATAGGAGATTTATAAAAGATTTTTCAAAAATTGTTAAACCACTTTGTAATCTCCTTGAAAAAGATGCTATCTTTTGCTTTGATGAGTCGTGTTTGCGGGCATTTGAACAGGATAAAAAAGCACTTGTTTCACTCAATTATGATAGTCCCGGATTGGACTCAACCATTTGAGCTTATGTGCGATGCAAGTGATTTTGCAGTGGGTACCGTTCTTGGTCAAAGGCGAGACAGAATTTTTAAAGCTATTTATTACGCAAGTAGGACCATGGACAACGCCCAACAAAACTACACCACCACGAAAAAAGAGATGTTGGCGGTAGTTTTTGCATTTGATAAATTCGAGCTTACTTGGTGGGTACAAAGGTGATTGTTTATACGGATCATGCGGCAATCCGATATCTTTTCTCAAAAGGATGCAAAACCTCGGTTAATTCGATGGATTTTGCTCTTGCAAGAATTTGATATTGAGATTCGAGATAAAAAAGGAAGCAAGAATGTGGTTGCCGATCATCTATCCCGCCTTGAGCAACCTTACGAGGTGATTGAGAGTCCAATAAAAGAATCATTTCTGATGAACAAATTATGCGTGACGAGACATCATTACCTTGGTACGCAGATTTTGTTAATTACCTCATGGGAGGAGTTTTGCCACCGGACTTGACTTCACACCAAAAGAAAAAAAATTCCTACATGATGTTAAGTCTTATTTGTGGGATGATCCGTTACTGTTCAAGAGATGCGCTGATTCTATCATTCGCCGTTGTGTTCCGAAGGAAGAAATTGGAGAGATTCTTCAACACTGTCATTCCTCATCTTATGGTGGACATTTCAGGCCAACCCGAACAGCTGCAAAGATACTACAATCTGGTTTTTATTGGCCAACATTATTCAAAGATTGTTATGCTTTTGTAAAGACTTGTGATCGATGCCAAAGGGTTGGTAATATTTCACGGCGTCATGAGCTTCCTTTGACAAACGTAATGGAGGTGGAGTTGTTTGATGTATGGGGTATTGACTTTATGGGGCCATTTCCCGCGTCCTATGGAAATTTGTACATTTTGCTTGCGGTTGATTACGTCTCCAAGTGGATTGAGGCGATTGCTACACCAACGAATGATGCTAAGGTAGTACTCAAATTCTTGCATAAGCATATTTTCACTCGGTTCGGTACACCTCGAGCTATTGTAAGTGATGAAGGTACGCATTTTTGTAATAAATTATTTAATAACCTTCTGGCTAAATTTGGTGTGCGTCATAAGATTGCGTTTGGTTACCATCCTCAATCCAATGGTCAAGCCGAAATTTCCAATCGTGAAGTGAAACAAATTCTTGAAAAAACGGTGAGTTTTAATCGAAAGGATTGGGCACAAAAGCTTGATGATGCTTTATGATCTTATCGCACGACTTATAAAACACCCATTGGTATGTCACCATATCGATTGGTGTTTGGTAAAGCATGCCATTTGCCGGTTGAACTTGAGCATCGAGCTTATTGGGCAATTAAGAAATTGAATTTTAACTTGAAAGAGGCCAGTGAAAAATGATTACTTCAATTAAACGAAATGGAAGAATTTCGTCAAGAATCATATGAAAATGCCAAAATGTATAAAGAAAAAACGAAAAAATGGCATGATCAAATGATTCTGCGACGTGAATTCTTACCCGGACAACAGGTGTTATTGTTCAATTCTCGATTGAAACTCTTTCCAGGTAAACTCAAGTCGCGATGGTCCAGACCATTTATGGTTGAACGTGTATTTCCTTATGGTGCTGTTGAGTTGAGAGGAAACGATGAGAATTCGTTCCAAGTAAACGGACAACGATTGAAACATTATTTTGGGAACGAAGCAAGGAAGGTTTTAAATCTTCCACTTGGTGATGAAATTTCTTGAGTCCGAATAGTTGAGTCCGGCTAACGACTATAAATTTAGCGCTTCTTGGGAAACAACCCAAGTGATTTTCGTGTGATCGGATTTTTTTTTGTGATTTTATTTTCTTTTAGTTTGGTGTGTATTTATTTGAATTTTGGTGTGATTTTTGTGTGAATTAATTTGTGTGTGATTTTAAATTTTTGATTAAATTGAAAATTTTAATTTAAAAAAAAAATTAGAAAATACGGGTGAAGCGCTAGTGACCTGGCCTGCCGCAAATTTGGACAAACAATGAAATGAAAAAAAAAATGGGCATGTGGGCTGGTCTGTTTCTATGACTACTAGCACTCGATCGATCTATTGGGCAAATTAAAAGGCTGTTTCAGCCTTATTTTCTTCACAAACAAAACACACACACACGCCTATCTTACTTTCTTCTACAAAAATCCCACCTAGCATTCACTTATACACCATTCAAGTGGGCAATTGAGCAACTTAATCATCAAATTCATCTTCTTCATCAATTGGGTAAGTGAGCTTCAAATTTTCAAGCCTAGGTTAAAAATGTAGGAATTTTCAATATCATTATAATTTTGAATTTCTTGATAAATTCTTGATAAATTGTGATGATATATGATTATATTGTGCTTGAATTGGTTGGTGTTGAAAAATGGGCATGAATTGAATTTCAAATTTGGTGTTCATCTCTTCTTTGCATATATGCCTACAAGGTGTTTGTTAAAATGCCTCAATGAAAAATATTACACCTAGGCATTTGATTCTTGTTATCATTGTGTACTAAAGGTTATTTGATCATGAATTGATGACAAGGATGCATAATTCTTGAGTTGTTGCCAAATTCCTAACCCCTAACTCGTATTGTGCGTTCTATGTGTATTTTGCTTGTGTTATTTTTCAGGTGATTTCCAGATCAATTACAATGCCAAGAACAAAGAATGCAAGCAAGGGCAAAAGCGTGGCAAGTACTTCCGAGGAGAATGTTGAAGATCGTTTTCTTCACTTGGACGCACAACAGTTATATTATGACACATTATGCTCGAAGAGTATAACAGCGAAACGGGGATTACAATCGGGGCCGAATGATGGTGAACTTGCACAAATGATACATCAGAAGCAATGGAAAAAACTTTGTGCACAACCTAGACAATTCGCACCGAATATAGTCCGAGAGTTTTATGCGAATGCGAAGACCAAAAATGGCTATAACTCGAGGTTTTTCATACGTGGAGTAAACAAGGTATACACTCATACAAGAGCGATAAGAGAATATTATGGACTCCCAGTGTGGATCACTCACCGTATGTCGAATTTATCTCGCAACCACCGAGTATGGAGGAGATTTGTAATACCTTATGTCGGCTGGAATCGTAGTACGTCATATAAAAGTTGTGGGAGGTGCTTCTTTGCTTCCGCACACGAGTCTTAGTCGATATGGGTGAGCTTGGTACCACTTCATTTGCAACAACTTGATACCAACCAAGCATGTCGATGATGTAACTAAGAACGAGCTCATCTTCTATATGCCATAGTTCTTGACATACAATTCAACCCAGTAATTATTGGAATGTCCCTTTATAACAAAATGCTACATCCCAAAACAGGGGGACTAATTTTACCAAGTTTAATTTGTGGGTTATGTAAAAAGAGCGGTGTTAAGTGGGATAGCTCCGAGCCGTTGGAAAATCCTAAGGGACCTATAGATTCGGCTACTATTGCTTCTTATGACGAGTGGGCAGACGGTGTGCCTAATCCGAAGGGTGCGGGATATATTCTTGATCCCGAATTTGCTCTACCAGCTATTGAGCCTGATACTCATGCCCAACCACAAGAATATCGATGCTCCATCCATTCAGCGGCAAGACGTTCTCGTTCTAGACGCTCACATCACGATAACAACCCTTCGTGACGCACTTAGTTCACGAAGTACGAGAATTGAGAAGGGCTTTTGTAGCTGAGCAACGCCACAGAGCGGCACGAGAAGAATATGAGAATGAGCACAACCGAGTACTTGCCCAGATATATAACCAGATACACCCGCAATTCCAGTTCCCAATACCACCACCACCGGGTCCTATTGCTCATTTTTCACCACACGACTCGATGAGGAGTCCTAGCGCTCCGGCTTATCGTGAAAGTTTTCTCACTCTCCATTGAGGACAATGTTCAATTTAAGTTTGGGGTGTAATCTGTATTTGTGTCTTTTAAGTCGATCGTCAGTCGTGTCAAAAAAAGAAAATCGAGTTGAGTCGAGTCGGGTAGTTTGTTGAACTATAGAACTACATGACTAAGTAGATTTGTTGATCACGAGTTGAACTGTCACGAAAGCATGCTTTTAAGTGGTGATCTATATTTTGCTTCATTAATTTCATATTCATGCATAATTCTGTTAACTTATTTAGAAATGATTAATGAAGTCGAGTGTTGCTTGTATGATCCCACCGGATTCTAGAACTTGTTTGATCACTAATTGAGGCGAAATCCTAGGTGAAATAACATAAGGAAATGATTTAGGCCATCTTTGAATAAAAGCTAGAGCCAAAATGACTACATTTGTACGATATAATTTCACTAGTGTCCCCTTTTGAGCCTATTAAACCTGTTCTTTGGCAACCAAGATTTTTACCTTGAGCTTACATGTGAAAATCCTAATTACCCATCACTCATACACACAAAATGATTGAAGGTTGAGGAGGATGTGATAAGTAAGGTAGATGTTCATTCGCATGAAGTTGCCGAGAAAAAGAAATAATGAAACCCCATGTGTTAAAATATGCAAAAGATCAAGTTTGGGGGTCTCGAAAAAAAATAATAATAATAAAAAAAAATTCAATTTGTTGAAAATAGAGGCTCGTAAAGGGAGAATAATTGAAAATTCAACAAAAATTAAGGTAGCCATTTTGTTTGGCAATTGGTGATTTGAAGAGGTAATTGTGTGTTTGGGTGAGTTGAGCCACTTAATCCTAAATTTTCCTACCCGACCCTAAGCCACATTACAAGCTTTGGAAGTTCTATTGATCCATGTGTTATATTAGCCTACATTAGTGGAGATTAGTGGGAATAACAAGCCTATGGAATCCGGTAGTCATTATCTTTTGATACTTAGAAGTGGATCATCTTGATAACGTTTGATTGCGTAAATCAATTTGAATAATGTAAACGGAATTTTCATGAATATTCAACATTTTTGATCACAATGTTAAAATGCATGCTTGATTGATAGTGAAATGAGTTTTTAGACAAATTTTATTGGTTTATGGAGTTTTGTAGTTGCTTGTGTTGTTGTATTGTTTGTCTTTCATTTTGGAGTTATAATTGTTTGAGGACAAACAATAGCTTAAGTTTGGGGGTATTTGTTAAGTTGGTATTTTACCAACTTATTTGAGTATTTTAGATTAGAATTTGGTTTTATTTTGGGTGTTTTTAGAGTCTTTAGAGTCCAATTTATTTCAAATAGTGTCGATGAAGAGTCACTACAGATTTGGTAGTCGAGAAATGAAGAAAACGATGAAAAACGGCGCGAAGAAAGAAGAAATCGCGTGTGAAAAAGGAAAAATCGCACTTTGATCCAAGGACGGGCGGGCGCAAGCGCAGTGCCGCCACAAATACAGGCCTGTGGGCGAGTGTGCGAGTTTGGAATGTGCATGTGGCGCTGCGCAGACAACGCCCCGTGACTGCGCGCCAGCGGAAGAAATTTTCGATGCGGGTGGCGCGCTAGGCTTAACGCCCGGGGCATTGCAGCCCGGGACGACAAAATTGAATCTCACTTGGAAGGCTGGCGCCGCAGCTACGTGCGATAAAACGCACGAGATTGTCAAGCGCGCAAATACTAGCCTTAGGGCTTGAAATTGGGGATCTTGGAACCCTTGGGAAGAGAATAAAAACAGCTACAAGACAAGGAAGAAGGATTTGGGCATCCTGAGAAGAATTTGGAGAAGGATATTGGAGGTTTCTATCATCTAGAAATAGAGAAGATCCCTCTACTCTTGTTCTTATTTTGTTGCTTTCTTCATATCTTGTAAGATGTATTATTGTATTTTCATGGATTCATTTTCTTTAATCATGAGCTAAACTCTATAATTCTAGAGGAATGATGTAATCTATGTTTGAACTTATGCTTTGAGATTGTGGTTTGTCAATCTAGATCTATCAATTTATTTGTGCTATTTGGATCTATTGCTTCTAAATTACTTGATCAATAATTTAGAGTGTTTGGTGTATTTGATTTGACACTTGAGAAAAGTAATTGAATACATGACCTTGGAATAGCATAACATAGGATTTCATAGAATTGAGAGATTTGTGAATCATTTGAAGTCCTTTATCAAGATTCATAGTTTTTATTGAGATTTTAATTGGTGATTTTTATAGAGATATTGATTTCTAATTGAATCTAAAATCATTTGGCACTTGAGAGAGGAATGATTATTGTAGAAATCTTGACTTATAAATTGGTAATTGATGATTGATAAACCATATTGACAACATAAGGGATAACTAGATTCATCATACCTCTAGAATTCATTTAATCATTTGGATAAACTCATTAATATTTTCATATTCTTAATTTATTTTTAGTATTTTTAGTATAATCACTCCATCATATATTGAATTTCTAAATAAAGTTAGACTACTATATTATAGTACTTAGCAATAATTCGATAATTATTCCCTGTGGATTCGACAACCTTACTACTCTATATTAAAACTTGACACCGTAGACTTGCGGTTAGAAAAATCTCTAACACATAGTACAAACCCACCCTTCAGATGATGACACTTGGCGAATAACCATTAGTCAAGAATATCTATAAATACCTGCTACAGTAACTTGATGGTAACTATTCATTCTGTCACTTTTATTATTCACTTTTATATTTATTGTCCTCATACCCCATACCTCAAGTACCTGAACTGACTTAGGCATCGGAGGGTCTTAGCCGGGACCATCCCCCGACTAGCCTGACGTGTGTTCGTCTATTTCAGGTCACGAAAGAACTCAAACTCGGTTACCCGAAAGTCCACGACTCGAAGGTAACTAACCGATCTAAATCAGTATCCAATCTCCGGTATAGTGTCGTTGTTTTCTTCATAAAAAATTAGTGGTCCATCGTAACCACCATCTTCAGTATCACTAGAGAATAAATCATCTATGTCCATGGAATATGTTTCCAGCAGTGTGAACTGGATGGGCATAATATCGGAGGCACAATCACAACCACTATGAAATCATTTTTCAACAGGCCTCTTGATTTCTTGAAATTTGATGCGCACAATATGAAATTATTTTATTAGCAAGTCGATCTGCTGACGGATCTGTGTGGTGTCGTTCATGCATTGTGGATTCAGTCTGGACAACATGGTTCAAGGAGCGTAGACTGGTCTCTGACTACCAACTGATGCAGACATAAACTACAAATAAACAAACAACATACAAAAGTAATACGAAACAAAACTTCGTGAAGAAACATAAATTGCAATGAAAAGAGATAAATCTCAAAACTTAATAATAATTCAACCCCATAAAAATAATAACAAAACAACTATTTATATGATTAAACTTCTACAATAATAAAACTCCTAACTATCGAAAACTCTTAAAAGATAATAAAATAACCTAATAATCTAATCTTAAAAGGTCATAAGATATCTTTAATCTTTATCTCCATCAATGTGTTAACTGAGCAATGAAGAAGAGATTATATTTAAACTTAGGAACAACAAGGACATCAATTAAAGACAATTTAGGAGTGATATGCACTTGTCCTGATTGTGTGACAAGAGTTGTTGTGCCATCTGGCAACATATCATAAATGGGGGAGGGAAGGTCAATGATATTAGTCATTTGGTTAGGATAAGCACACATGTGTCTACTAGCTCCAGTGTCTAAAATCCAAAAGCCTACATCCACACACTCAACACCAGTCAAAGCATAATCAATAGATCTATTGTGAAGGTTACATGCACAATCCACAAAATTTGCATAGTTCACATTTCCTTCTCATGTTCCTTCAGTCCCTGAATTCAACTTAGAGGACATATAAATAGCAATTTCCTGTTGAATGATATTTGAAATATCGCTCAATGGAACACCATTTCCTAAACCTGCTCTATGCTCATAGTTCACATTTCTTGTGCCTGCATCAACCAAATTAGCAACAAGTTTACCAAAATTTCTTCCACGTTGCTCCTTGAAACTCTTGTACCAATCCGGATAGCCATGAAGTTTGAAGCAATTGTGTATTAGGTGTCCATGTTCCTGACAAAGATCACAAACAAGCTTAGTTTTCTCCTCTTTACTCATGCGCACAAAACCTCATCCTCGACCACCCTGCCAAGCAGCATTAGTGAGGCCTCCTCGTCCCCAATTACCCCTGCCAGTGGTAAGAACTCTGGTATGCATGGTTGCATTATCCACCACATCCAAAAAAAGCCTTTGCACCGATCTCTGTCTTTCAACTCTCGAATCATAGAAATGCCTTATTGACCGATGGCAAATGATCTATCAAAAGGATTTGACTCCTCACATTATCATAACTATCACCGAGTCCCATCAGGAACTGGAGCAATCGAGTATTAGTTTCCAAAATATCTAGTTGCTTTCTAGAGCCACATGTACAAGGTGGTAGAGATACTAAACTAGCATACTCATCCCATAGACGTTTTAGCTTCGTGAAATATGTGACCACCATGTCAGTACCTTGTTTAATGTTGCAATTTCCTTCTGCAATTGATAGAGTAGAGGTCCGTTGCTTTCTCCATACTGTTGTGCAATTTCATCCCACAGCTCCTTGGCGGAATCAATATATAAAAAAACATCTACCAAATCCTTACTTAAAGCATTTAGAATCCAATTGTATAGCTTGTAATCAACCCGTTTCCACTGTTCATACTCTGGTGAGTCTGGATCTGGCTTCAAATTCGACCACCAACAAATCCAAGCTTAGTTTTCGCACCTAAAGCAATCATCATTGCACGACACCATGACATGTAATTGGAATCCGTCAAAGATTCGTCACCAGTGATCTGAAATATGAAGTATATATGAATCAGTGACTCGATGTTCAGTTAAAATTTCCCCATACCCATCGGTATCAACAACATTTGTCAATCCAACAATACCTTTATTCTTCTCTTCAGAGAGTAACACATTCCATGTTGTATGTCACGACATGATGTGAAGAAGACGATCTTAGGCTCTAGATACCATGTTTAAAGGAGTATTGCTTTGGAGAATAATGTGGGCAAAATATCTTTCATTCATATCAGGTAAAACTTACAGAAAATGTAGAAGACCCAGCTATTTATAGCGTGTAACTAGTAACTAACTGTAGAGAGAAAAATGAAGGTAGGTAAAAACGTAATACACCAAAACAACTTCACCTATAACTAGAAATAGGAAAAGACTGAAGAGCCCCCATAGTAGTTTGGACTATATATTTCTATCAACCATTCATCATCCCATCCAAAGCGTGTTGGTGATTTGAAATACACGATGAAATAATAAAGGATCCAATTTGAGAAGAAATCCCATAGATACATTCATTGTGCCCATTTTAGATATCCCCCATGTGAATTTTTCAATTTCATTTTCCTTTTTTTAGTACAAATCCTGGCAGGGGAGGGAGTTAGTGAGAATCGAACTGCAAATATCTGCTTGGGCTTGAGAGTCTTTAACCGCTGGACCATTATCCGATTCCCCAATTTCCTTTTAAGTTGCCTAGAAAAGTTGAAATGCCAATTTTCTTGAAGTTGGCAAGCCAATTCATGGTGTCTACTCCAACCTTACCGATACATGATACTACACCAGTAAATAAAAATTAGGGACCAAAAATACAGCAAACTCCAATAATAACAACACAATCCAAAATTGTCTGATAATATATGAAACCATAAATATTGCATGTTTGCATCATGTCTCAAACTAAACTAAATCTGCATTATTTTATTATCCAGACAACAAGTGATTATTCATTGCCTACATTTAACCCTACATGAGACCTCATCACAATCTATCATTCAACCATGTAATAATACTCTGTGTCACTTCTTCCTTTTCGGGTTCGAAAAGCAAATCGTGTAACAATCCTCGATAGAGCTTGATCGTTTTATCAGCCGAACAAGCTTCCTCGTGGAGCTTCCGGGATCCTTCAGGGTCAGTTATCGAATCAGCCGTACCGTGAAGGACGAAAAACGGCAATGTCAATCGGTTCAAATTTTGCTGCAAATGTGCGGTGATACGAAGAATTTCATAGCCTGTTCTTACTCTTATGGATCCAGTGAACACCAGTGGATCCGAATATTTAGCCACAAGTGCTTTTGGGTCTCTGGAGACTACTATGCCCTGTTTGTTTGCGGCGCTAAATTGGAATCTTGGTAACAAGAGTGAAAAAACTGGGGCAAGAATCTGTGATAAAGGAATTCAAGATGTCATGCAACGGACGGAACTAGAAAATATCCATTTTGTACAATTGTTAATTTATGACTTTTGAATTTCATTTATTGCACTTCGGCTGGATGAGCATTAAAGTGCATCTGTGCCAACATTTAACAATATTTATAAATTTTATAAGTACTTTTTAATAAGTCCATATCGAAAAGCCAATTTTATAGATGAATTTTGTTTTTCGAAAAGTGCTCCCAAACATGCACTGGTGGCTCATGGCATGGGAAAACTTTAGACAGAGAGGTTCTTACAGCAAGAATTGGATGGGATGGCTGAACTCCAACGGCAGGCGAAGTCAATACGATGCCAGCTACGCGTTGTTGCACTTTCGGATCGAGAACCGCCTGTTCATGCAAAAGAAGCATCATAAATAACTTGGATTTTTGTACGACGATTAGATCAAGGGACGGTTGATATGACGATGAATATTTGATACTACCTTCAAGACTATAGCTCCACCGGTCGAGTGTCCAAAGCAGAAGCAGGGCACTCCTGGATTTTCAGCTAAAACCTTGTCAAGAAACATTTTCTATGCACAAAATAGAGAAGAAAAAAATTAAATAAACAAAAAGAAAATTCGAAACTACGCTCCAAAATGAGATATCTGTTTAGCGCGTACCATATCATTAACAGCATAATCGAGAGAAAGGAACGTGCGCGTGCAGCCCATCACTTCCACCATGTCCTGCAATGAGGTAAATTTCTTGATGTTATAGATATAATTCTTTGGAGAATAAGCATTTATCATAGAAAGAAATCAAAACAACATTTAAATTTCTGGTAAGTGTGTGCTGTTATGTAAAAGAAATGATGCATTTCAACTTAAAATTTATTGGATTTGGCATTAAAGTTGCAACAACTATCAGCATGATATTTTTTTTTTCATTTATCTAATAAGCGATACACTGGAAACTAGAAAACTCCTGTTTAATTATGAAAAAATCCATATAAACAAGGGATAAATTACAAAAACACCCATGGGTTTGGGTTAATTACAAATCGACCCAAAGATGTTTGAAAATTTCAAATAAACCCCTCAAGTTTGATTATGTCCGGTAACTGTAATATTTCGATAAGTATCAGGGTTTTTATTTAAATGTTTTACCCTTATGAATGGAAAACATGCAAGACGGAATCAAAATTCAACGGGTTTTTTGCAATTTACAAAAACCTCAGGATTATTTTGTAATTGCCTAACATGAGGTTTTTTTTTTCCATCCCTATAAACATGTCTTGTTTTTAATGTGTAGTAAACAGTAAAAATGTCTGACGTGAAAATTAAATCAAGGCCTTGTTTCACCAAATATACATACTTTTTCAAGTAACTTGGACAAAAATAAGTTTGACACAATATTTCATAGAGTAACACAAAAATATCAATTGAAAGTAACATTAGACCTCTGAAACAGAACAATCACAGAATAACGAAGCATGAAATATCTAACAGATGTATTTTGCAAGCAAGAAGTAACATTAGACCTCTTATAATCCCATCTCTCAAGCTAAAATCAAAAGAAGGGACATTTTTGTTTTTCGCACTATTTTACCCAACGGGGAGAATTATTATTTATATATATAAACAATATTTGAAGAAAAAAAGCAACTACGAATGTCGATTATTTTCAACTTACCAATCCAATCCATTCCATAAACTTTGAAGCCATTTGCATTCAGTTTCTTGGCAAAATCACTATATCTACCACTGTCAAACAAATGCACATGTTGATAAAAAGGAGCTTTTAAAAGTAAAAACAGAATCAAATAAAAATGAATCAGATAATGTACATTATAGCATACAGACCTGTGTTCATTGAGGCCATGCAATAGAACAACCACTCCCCTACACATCAAAAAACAAATATTATCAACTTTTGATCCTGATTTCAATGACATATATTATGGAAGGAAAAATAGCGAATTCAGAAACCTTATTGATAATTAGAAGTTCTTATTGATGATAAAAAGATTTGCAAGAAACAATTGATGTATTAATGATGTCTGTGGATTTTTTTAAATTAGTATACGTTTTTCATGTATAATTATTAAATTTTGAAATTTCGCCCTTCGGGAAAAATTAAAAATACGTAGTTATATATTTTTTTAGAAGAAAATATATCTCGCCCCCTCCCCTCGGTCTTTATTTTCTAGCTCCGTCCCTGATTGTGGATTAGATGATTGTAGCAGCTCCAGACTCAATTTTCACCAATCGATCAAGCTTTTTCTATCCAACGCATTTGCACAGAAGAATCAACGAGTCATATTTCGATTTCTATATTGAATTACCATATTTTCTGGAGCTCAACCAGAACCTCAAAAGTTGGAAAATCGGATAGCAACTTATCTTATGACAGACAAACTATTTTCCTGAATCATTTGATTAAATAGAAGGGATAATTAGTCTTGACATGTTTCAAAATCACAAAAAGCCCCATCGATTTGATTCAGTCATAAATTTAAGGGGGTAACAATACTAATATAAATATAAGAGGTATTTGACATGTTTTTTTACTTATGAAGGGGAAAAACAACAGACGGAATCAACATCAAGAGTTTTTTTTTCTTTTTTACAATTTTCAAAATCCTATTTTTGTAATTAGTCTGAACTTCAGGGAGTTTTTGTAATTATCCCTAAATAGAAATGAAATTATGTCCACTTTTCTTTTTTATTTTGGCACATATTTCTGCTCTGAGTCCTGACAAAGACCTTTCTCATGGTGACTTTGAAATTGAATGCATTTGTCAAGAATAATTTCTGCAAAAAGTGAAATTCTTGGATGGCAATTGGGATAGTTTAACAATGACATTTCTAGAAATGTTAACTAGCACTACCAATATTCTCCTATATCTTATCTTCCCACAACTCCCATGTCCTGTCACAAAAAGACTTATTACAGATAAGTAAAAACAGAAAAAACCTCAAAAAATGCAGCTTGGGTTTTTGCAATTCTTGGAATGCGGTCCATTATAAATTATAAGGTGACCAAAAACAAGATACTATTTTTCCTCTGGGCCCTGTTCATATAGTGTGGGAATTTTACTGTTAAATTCCAATTTGAATTGAAGTTCCTATATAGATATAGGGATAATTACAGAAACCCCCCCTGAGGTTCGGGCTAGTTACAAAAAAATCCGGAGTTTTTTACTCAAAAAACCCTTAAGGTTTGATTATGTCTTACATTTTCCCCTTCATAAGCAAAAATCATTTTAGAACCCCCCATGACATTTATTAAAATATGACAGTTACCCGTAAAATTTAAGACACAATCAAACCTAATGGTTTTTTTTTGTAAATTTGAAATATTTTTGGACTTTTTTGTAATTAGCCCAGACCTCAATGGTGTTTTTGTAATTATCCCATAGATATATTCACCTCCAGCTAAGGATTACCAGCAGTAGGGATAATTACAAAAAGAACCTTGAGGTATAGGCTAATTATAAAAAAGTCCAAAGGTATTCGAAAATTACAAAAAAAACCCTCGAGATTTGATTCTGTCTTACATTTTCCCCATTCATAAGCAAAAAACACATCAAAAACTCCCCTCATATTTATAGAAACAGTACAGTTACCCCCTTAAATTTTAGACACAATCAAACCTCAAGGAGGCTTTTGTAGTTTCAAAAACCTCAGGGGTGTTTCTACAATGACCCCTTTATAGTATATGGACAAAACAACACTCATCAATATTAACACCTCAGAGTGTTGTCATGTTCAAGATTCAAGAATCTTAAAAAACCGATGAAAACAAGAGGAACAACAGAAGCATATTATCTCTTCTTTACTGTGGTGTCATTGTTAGATTAAAAAATAAAACAATTAATTGTGTAACAGGAAACTAATTGTTATCTCCTCCTTGTGAAACATAAGACAACAATCTCATTAAAACAAGAAAAAAGTAATATATTTTTTTCTACACATGTTTGTCATTATTTTCTGCACGAATTCATTTGACAATAAAGTGTAAATTGGTGTACTCCCAAATACAAGGAGATTATTTATTTGAAAATGGACTTATCCATCATCTGGTACTTTAACCAAAAAGTGTAATTATAAAAACTACACATGAGTTTAAGTTAATTTCAAAAGAAACCCAGTTAACTTTTAAATTTACAAATACCACCTTGACACTATTTCCTCTTTTACAAATTTGCACCCTCAAGAAGGGAATTTGTTAGAAAATTACAAACCTCAAGGAATGTTTTCCGTTTCTAACACTTTAAGGGAGCATTTGTAATTTTGAAAGATAACTAGACCTTATTGTAATTAGGCTAAACCTCAGGGGTAGTTTTTGTAATTACCCAAAACCAAAAAAGATATCTAAGAAGAAAAAAAAAGGGACTTTAACAAGAAGCTTTTAACAATCAAAATGGCTGTAAAATTCAGAAACAAATTCCCTTTCTCTGTGAAACCATCTTCATTGAGAAAGAGAAAAATAAAAACAAAATAATCGATTATAGCAACAATTAAAAATCCTCAAATTCCCCAAGAAAAAGCACAATATATAAAAATTAAAAATTTACCTTATTTGAAGCTTAGCTGGGGTCCATGATTGGGTAAACATGGTGTCTCCTCTGGAAGTAACAAACAGCCAATAATCCCTCAAAACATCCTTATTTTCTTCATCATCGCCGGCATTATCCTCCGCCACCCTCCTAGCCGCCACCGCCCGCCGCGCCGCCACCTCCTTGTCCACCGCGCTCTTCCTCGGCACCATCGCCGCCGGAACCCTCACCACCTTCCCCGTCGCCGCCGACGTCTTCTCTTCTTTCCCACCACCGCCGCCGCATTTCTCCGCCGACTCCGGCGCCAGAGCCATGCATCGCCGCCTCCCGTGAAACGGCAGCAGGAAAATCAAGAAAAACGCGCTGATCAGCCGCCATAAACTCCTCAACACGCGTAGATCAAACAACGCATCTATTCTCCCGCTCGCCCCTGACGTCAGCATTACGGTGGCCGCATCGTTTGCCCTGTTCGCCATTATTGGAGTTTACTTTTTTTTTTTAAATGACCCAAAAAAATTCAGTCTTGATAATTTTAATCTGGGTTTTTTCCCCCCCAAGAAATACAGAAAATAGATTTTGCCTTCAAAGGGATGCTGATTTTGGAAAATGGGTCAAAACAAAATCCGCTAATTCTTGAAGAACATTGAAAAAAACAGAGTTTTTTTTCTTTTACCTATAAAAAAAACTTAATGTTTGCAAAATGTTTACAAATAAAAAGGGTGTGAGAGAAATACGGGACACAGCTGAGAGGAGCTTTTGTAAATGGAGGTTGATAGGTGGCCACCTGTCCATGGTGGGACCCTGGCGTGGTAAATAAATATGTGTATGCGGCGTTTTGCTTGTGCTTCTTTTCTTTTTGTTTTGTTTTTTCGCCACAGTTTGATGACACGTGATATTACGTGTTTGGATATTCCATGCCTTGTGAAAGCCTGCCTAGGTTTTAATGATGAAACTTATTCCTGATGGTTCTCGTTGTCCCGCTCCAAAACTTTGTGAAAGACTTTTAAAAAAAAAAAAAAACTTTGTGAAAGAGATGAATTGAGGGATATGCTTCAACGAGTAAGGATCCTGAACTGCTTTAGATTGAATCACCACACAAGAAAGAGTTTCATGGAAAATGTGACTCGATGGATGCGCCTCAACGAGCAGGGTCCTGAGTTGCTTTAGACTGAGTCATCACACAAAAAATCATCATTCACCCTGTTACTAGGGGAATTCGAACCTGCAGGTTGCGGGTACCAGCAAAGCGGACATCACATCACCCAATTTTTTTCTCAAGTGAGCTATACCCTTGGGGGCGTGAAAGCCTATGTTTTAGTTGACAAGTGTTTATAACGTTTGGTACTCGATTTTCCACATACACAGAGGGGGGAATCGACCAGCAGATCATTTAGTGGAGTTGGGAGTTGATGCCCTTGGTTGTCACCTTGTTTACGAGAGTACGTTATCTCACCACTTATTATTACTCATTCGGATGGACCAACTAGGATATCCGAGTTTCATATTTTGATTGACCATTGGTTCACATTTGTATTTTCTTTTGATAGTTCATTATGATAGTTATTCTAGATGTCACAGTGATAGATTGTTTGTTTTTTGATTTTCGCCCGCCGTGACAGGACATGACATTGAAAAAAAAAAATTGACAAGTCTTTATAACGTTTGGTTTATGTTGGAAATGACTAATTTAGGCTTAATTGCAATTTTAGACCTATAAATATAAGAGGGTGATAGATTGCATAGATGATATAGAACTTGTCACGTTTATCCCATGCATTTGATTGTTTAATTGAACTGGATTTTATTGTTATTTTTTAGTACAACGGGGATAGTATGAGAATGAATACACGCATTCACATGGGATCAACTGGTTTTTATATTGATTCTTATATTTTCTAGAAAAGTGGAAGAAATGAATTAAAATGGATCAAATGCATTGATTTTGAGGGTGCAATGTGATTCAGTTGACGTTTGGAGTACCACTAGACCTTTTGGATTAAGGTGTGAGCACGACTTATCAAGTTAAGGGTCTCATGAGACCTTTCAGTATAAGACATGGGCATGCCAAGCCGTCTGCGAGAATTACCAAAGTGACTCCCCTTTTTATTTGGAAACAAGATTTTTGTTATCTTGGCCTGATTTTAAGAGTCTTAAATATGGTAGGATTGTTACGATGATATTTTTGGAGAGAGAATATTTTCTCCAATGAAAAACAAATTTCACAGTGGAATTAGGATCTATCTTTACTTTTTTTTTTTAATTAGAACTCTAGTTTTTTTATATCTCTTTTTTTTTCTGAGTTCTCTAGTTTTCCATTCTCTATTATTTTACGATGATTATGTCAATAGATTGCGAAACCGATTTTAATTTCCGGTCAAAGAACAATTGAAGATTTGGATTTGTGAAATCTAATTAGTTTCATTTATTCTTCTTCTTACTATTATTTATATGTCTTCTTTGATTATTAAATATTATTGTTTTGTTTGATTGCAACAAAAAAGGATCTGTCAAAATAACAAATCATCATTTAAAACGTTAAATTCGTAATTGTTTATATGTTCTAATTCTCGTGGCAAATAATATCTATATCATATAAATGGTTTCTGAATATCATGTTATGGAGATATACAATCTAGTCAAAATAAACTTACATGTGTATTTGTGTCTAGAATTGGTAGTCTATCTTGATCCAAATATTTTTGATAAATTAAATTCTAAGGTCGTATCTACAATTACTTATTGGCTTGGGAAATATATAGAGATTGTATCCTTATTATCAAATAAGTAAGGAGAGACATGTTATTAGACCAATAAACCATAACCAATTTGATAGAGTTGAAGGTTTTATTTCGGCATCAATGGTCAATTCTAAGAACCACTTATGAGATTATTTATTTGGTTGGATATTCCGTAAATTGATTCGTTTCCCATTTATATATTATTACTGGTTCTTTTCATTTTTTTATTCCAAAAAATCTCAATACCTAGTTTTTTGTTTTCATTGTTTTATGGTGAATTGTATCAAATTTAGTTTAGTCAATCTTTAAGGGTATGATCACCTCACTCATCATTGCTACGAATCAATTATCCTTGAATCAATTATCCTTAAGAGCATGTTCTTATTATGTTGGTTTTGACAACCATCAGTGAGTGACATATTTGGTTCTGTTGCAAAATTTGCTCATTGTCTGTGCTTTTTCTTTGCACCAACGATTATTCCCCGTCCCCTTCAGCCTCGGTCGTCACATGCCCACCAACTTCCGCCTGGTTCGTCCTGGAACCACATCGTACTAGAAGAGGTCCTGTGCTGATACCATCTATAGTGGCCAGCCTTCCAGATCGACGATTGTCCCACAAACCAACACGACTCATTGTTCGTGCCTTTTCTTTGCACCGACCGATCACTCCACGCCCTCTTCAGCCCTGGTCGTCACATGCCCACCAGCTTCCGCCTCGTTCGTCCCTGAACCACACCGTACCAATAGAGGTCCCGCTCTGATACCATCTGCAATGGTCCACCTTCCAGAATGACGAATATCCCCAAAAATCAACACGAGTCTTTCCAGCGTTTTATCCTCATTCACGCGCACACTAGGAGCAGCTTTCCAGGGGGTCACCCATATAATAATTGTTCTGGGCCAAGCACGCTTAACTTCAAAAATTTTATATGATAAACACCAGAAAAGCAGATGCATCTTGTTGGTATGAGCAATACCTATTAAATCTTCTAGGCTATCCTCAACTGTACAGTCCCGTATCTACATATAGTCTCAAAATCTCCTTTTCTTCGGGTGTGAGATCGGTTCATTCATGTTCCTCTTCACCTAGAAGCCTGCCAAGAGCCGCTCATTGTTCGTGCCTTTTCTTTACACCGACGATCACTTCCCGCCCTCCTCAGCCCCGATTGTCACATTAAATTTGTTCATCCATATTTTAATATGTATTTTCTTAATCTTGTGACTACAAATCATACCAATGGGGTCTGATCCACTATCAACAAGAACTTGGATTAAGTATAGGATGATTAGTAACCGATCAAGAAAAATAAAATAGGATGATTAGTATATCATGGACTTGTCAATGTTGAAGCAAATGAATACCCCCAACCAAAGCAAGCAAAACGGGGCACTATTGTAGCACTTAACCACCATAATCATTAAAATAAAACAATATAATTATCTTCAACTATTTTTTGTAAATTCACTCTAAAAGTACTCAATTTACATTCTAATAATTTTGACTTGATTAATTGATAACTTAATATTAAATTAACTTAAACCTTGTATACTTAAAGTTTAATGACTATTTAATTGATTTGATAGAGTTTCTATTAAACCACTATACAGTACAATATTTTCTATTAATTACTAATATATGTAAGTCCAAGCGGCTACGATAATCTAAAGGGGGGTGAATAGATTATCTCCATCTTTTCGATTTCGCCCTCTTTTTCTAATCGAATGCTCAAACACAATAATAAAGGTGCGGAATGTAAACAACACACGTTGATTTATAGAGGTTCAACCCACCTAGGGCCTAATCCTCTACCACCCCAGTATATCCAGGATGGATTTCAAAAAGAAAAAAGATTTTATTAATTTACCACAAATTAATACAACACCAACTTACAACAACACCTTGAAGAGCACCACACTCTTCTTCAACACCACCTTTGAGATTACCACAATCTCTTCTTGAAGATTACCACAATCTCCAACATCACCTTGTGAAGATTACCACAATCTTCAACCTTGAAGAATATTACCAAATTCTTCAACACCTCAATAAGAAGATCACCACAATCTTCTTGCTCCTAACACCTAGATCACCCAAGTGTATTCTTACCACAAGAACACTCACAAGGATATCTTGTGTTGAATGATAACCCAAATTCAAGATTACAACTCGATAATTGATAATACAATAGAGTGCAAGTGTAATCAAGAAAAGCCTAGACCTCAAGGATGTGAAAGTGAATAGCTAGGCAAATTACAACAAAAAATAAGACAATATTAGAACAAGTGTATTCTTGAGTGTATCTTGTTGTGTTGTATCTCAATTGTTGTATTGGTTGCTCCAAAACTTCCTCTATTTATAGGAGATGATTGATCAAGCATAGGCTCCTCTTGGGGATTGAAAATCTACAGAAACATACAATTAAAATCAAGAATATAGCTGTTAGAAATCAATCCCACATTTTAAGGAAATATGTCTGCTGTCAAACGGTCATATTTTTGTTGTCAAAGCATAGGGCGACCGGTCGCACAGAAATAAAAGTTTGAAACGTAACGATGGAAATTACAGGCGGCCACGTCGACATAGGGTTCGGCCAGTCGACCACGACTCAACCGGTCCCCTCATGGGTTTGATGAAAGAAAAAGCGTTATGTTTGAGTGAACGTTCGAGTGCACCGTCGACCCGAGGCGGCCGTCGACTGACCGTTTTTCACTTCCGTCTCATTTTTTGTTCCAAAAACATCTTCAGGTACGGGTTGCCCTATACAACGACCGGTTGACCTTGAGACAGAAAAGTTGTCCAATTTTTGTCGAAAATAAAACCCAAGAAATACTCCGAAAATTTAGTAAAAACATTTTAAACCAATCGGAAGTATTTAGACAACATTTAGGAACCTTGTTTAAAAGTGAAATCTTATAAACCCAAAATCATTAAAAGTGTTGTCCAATTTTATTTAAAATAAACTTGAAGAAATACTCCGGAAAATATAAAAACCATTTTAAATCATTTAGGAGTATTTGGACAATATTTAGAAACATAGTTTCAAAGTAAAAACCCATTGACATAAAATCATTAAAAGTGTTGTCCAATATTATCGAAAATAAACTTGAGGAAATACTCCGGAAAATATTAAAACTATTTTAAATCATTTAGGAGTATTTGGACAACCTTTAAAACCATTGTTTTGGTATAAAAACAAAATCATCAAAATCATGATAAAACCATTTATCAAACAATCTCCCCCTTTTTGATGATTACAAACCAAAACAATTTTTACATAAAATAGGAGAACAATTTTAGAAATGACCAAAATTTTTACATCAAAATCATGATAAAACCAAAACATTTTACCGTTTGGAAGCAACCAAAATTTCCAAAATATAAAAGCAACCAAGAAAGGGAGTAAATATATTCAATAATAAGTACAAGCTCCCCTATAAACAAGCACATCAAGAATAATATAAAAGCAATTTTCCATAAGCTAGAAGCTTTAGCTTTTACAAATTGTTCAAAGGCTTATAAGCTCCCCCTGTCACAAAACATCATTAGAACCATATCTAAGTCCATACTACAACCAATGGATCAAGAATCATACATAACCATAATACATCAAGTGGACTAAATATGTTCCACAACTTATGGCTTTATGAAGCCATAGATTATAGCTTCATAGCTTATAGCTTCTTTTCGAGAAACTTATCTTAGCTTCTATGAGCTAAAGAGCTTATAACCTGTTTCTCCCCCTTTGGAATCATCAAAAAGAATGTTAGCAAGATAAATACATCATATATTCTTATCAAAGTGCGCAACTAAACCGATGTATCGAGCTATTTTGAACATTGAAGCTTTTAAACCAAATAGGAGGGAAAAGTTGATCATATGACTTGTAGAAGCTAATGAAAACTCATTTGATTTGCAAAACATGATCTCTATAAATATATAAGACTTTTGAAATCGAGAGAGTCATGTAGGTGATGAATTTTCCATAGAAACGTTTTATCGAACACTTGGCGGACGTCAAAGATTGAAAAAGATATATATAGCCCTTGTAAATGTAATCAAGCCAAGTTTTTCATCACCAAATACAATTTAACAAATATCATTCATCAACAATCAATAAGCTCATCACAAACATATAAACTTAGCATCAAGAATTTGACATTTAAACCAAGTTCTCAAGGGTTCAACACAATTGAGATGAGAGAGTGAAATTCTTACCATTCGATCGGTAAAGACGATCAATAATGATGATAAACGAGCTAGACAATCCCCAAAATATATAATTTATGCAACAAAACACATTTGAAGTGAATTGTGTGTGAAAATGACAAAGGGGACGAAAAATGAACCAAAAGAGCCAAAATGGCTAAGTCTGGAAGACAGAAGCATTTTAACCAAAAAAATTTCTTAGGGCGACCGGTCGAGCTAGTGGGTGACCGGTCGGCCCCTGCCCTGGCAGCCCACTGTTTTCAGTTCTGTTTTGAAATCCAAAATTTGATCCAAAAATCCAATTTTTCGCCCCTAAGTTTTAAAAACGTGCAAAATGCAAACGTAGACCTCATTCAATATACATTATGTCATAATCAGGCTCGAAATAAGGTAAAAATACTCAGCGGTTAATGATTAAAAAGTCCGCAAGTTATCCTTGAGACGGAATTAAACACATCTCAAGTTTTTGTTAAAAACTCAATCCCTTAGAAAGTTTTTCGAATCTCAATATGTTTAGTTCGATGATGACGAACTATATTTTGAATAATTTTCACCGGACTTGTTATCCCAAAAAAAAAAATATGAACGTTTTAAAGCTTTGGATGGACAAGTCATAAGAAGAAGTGCCTTATAAATATTTGAAAATTTCTTTTAACGGCACTTTAATGAGATTCGTTGGGATAATTTTTGAAGTCGAGCATATAGACATAAGGCATATGGAATGTCAAGTCTATAGGAATAATACAAGAAAACATACCTCGAATTTGTTTGTCGGCCGATATGTCTTTGTCAACATTTGTCAATCATTAGCCATAGAGGTTGAGATGGTTCTTCAATGCTTGACTCCTTCAAGAGTTCTTTTGAAATATAGTCATTTTCTTTGGCATTGAATAATTTGTAGTCCAAACAAGAAATTGAGCTCTCCCATCATGCTCATTTCAAGCTCACCTAGTATCAACTTAGAAAAACATATCTTGCACAAATATTCATTAGTAGCACCAAAAATATTCTCATAAATATGCACAAGCAAACAATCTTGCCCTTTTTCAAAAACAAAGAGAGTAGTATCAACTTTACCTCTTGTAAAATCATTTAGCAAAAATAGTTAAGTCTATCATACCATACATGGGGTACTTGTTTTGAACCATACAAGACCTTTTATAAAAATCATTTGGCCTAGAAAAATTTTAAACCCCGGAGGTTGTTATACATAGACTTCTTCTTGAATAAAACCATTGAGAAAATTGGATTTAACATCCATTTGGTAAAGCTTGAAATTTTCTTAAAACAAGAATGAGCAAGTAAAATGCAAATAGCTACTAAGTGTGCTATGAGTGCAAATGTTACATCAAAATTAATTACCTTCTTCTTGAAAATACCTTCGAGCTACTAACCTCGTCTTAGTTCGACCAGTGTTGCCTTGGTCATCGAGTTTGTTCCGGAATACCCTTTTTGTCTTCTTCATCACTATCATCATAGGGCATCCAATTGATCTAAAGTGTTCATGATAGAACATTTACATCCAAATATTTTGAGGTAACTAATATTTGGAGTACTTCATTTCTCATCTACACAATTTAACAAACTCATTAATGGCATCGCTTATATGAGCAAGAAAAAATATCTCAAGTGTAAAAACATGCCTCAATCATTAATCACAAAATATCTTGCATAAGAGCATAGTAGAAATAGACACTATATATATATATAGACCATGAAGCAAGAAACACATACTATGCATTTAGAAGATCATCAAGAGTCTAATAAATCATGCAAGTTCAAATAAGCTTAAGAAAGCTACAAAAGGTCTCTTTTGAAATTTGAAAATCCGATAGCATATAGTTGAGACCTTATTTAAAAGAAGTATTTGAACAAGAGTTGACAAAGAGAATATGTGCAATCAAATATCGAATAGTGCCTTTCAAAAATTCTAAAAATCCTCTTAATGGCACTTGTGAAATACTATAAAAAACAAGCACATAGGCATATGGCAATACATATATCGAGTCTATAAGAGTAAGAGTAACACGAGTAAACGTACCTCGATAATTTATGCCTTTCGTGACAAATAATGACGTAAATGGCTATTTGTGAAAATATGTAAATCCTACACAATTCTTAAAACAAATCTAGCACAAATCAAAATGATAGAAGTGTAGGCTAAGAGATATCTCAAGTAAGCTCATGCCATAAAAATCCATAAGAGATGATAACCCACATAAGTCTAATTAAATGCACAAGAGTTTTTAGAAACATCATATAAGGTCTTCTTTTTCAAAAATTTTAAAAGCACAAATATATTTTGAAGGCCTCAATTAAAAAATAAATACTTGAAAACTCATTTTGCAATTAAGACACAAATAAAAGCATGCATAAAAATAAAATAAAATGCACATTTAAATGGGGAGATACGGTTTACCAATTACGCCGTTTCCATGGGTTGTGTCTTTCCCATTGTTGATGATATTTTCCCATTGAGAAGTCACTTTGTTGATGATGACTTCTTTGATTACTCCATTTCCAAGGTTTGTTACCTTCCCATTGTTGATGGTCTCTTCTTCTTTGAAAATCATCTTGTTGATGATGTCTTTGCCATTTCCAAGGATTGTGTTCTTCCCATTTTTGATTATATCCTCTTCTTGGAAATTGGCTTTGTTGAAAATAGTTTCTCCTTCTTTGATCAAATGAATTTGTCATTTGATGCCTTCTTGGCGGTATGAATTTTCTTCGATCATTATTTCGCCGGGTACCTAATACAACATTATTTTGTGGTACCCTCAAGTGCTTGGGTCCTTTAGGATTTGCTTTGGGACTTTTAGGTCTCCAACAATAATTTGAGCTATTTCTAGCCCGACAAGTATTAACCGTATGACCCTTTTTACCGCAATAAAAGCAAGTAATAATTCTAGGAGCATAATGACCAACATGCTTAGGGACTTGATTCCTTTTCATATGATTGACAACATTAAACTTATGATCAAGTTCTAGTTTCGAATTATCACAACAATCAACAATATCGTTCATATCATTTGTACTCAAGTTGGATTTAGATAAATCCTTTTTCATGCCTTCAATATTCTCAACAAGAGTACTATTTTCTTTGTCAAGGTTTCTAACCTTGTCAAGTGTGGTGGTGTGAGCACATGATAGTGATTCATAGGAAGTAAATAAACTATCCTTATCATTTTTCAAAATATTGAATTCCTTTTTCAAATTTTTGTATTTAACAAATAAATTTTGGAATTCATTTTGAAGATCCTCAAAATCATTTTGCAAATCACTATAATTATTTTGAATAACAATATCATAAGAAGTAGAGGGTTTAAGATATACCTCGTTTTCTTCTTCGATGCCCATAAAACAATATTCAACTTCTTCATAGTTGGAAGTTGTAAGAGGCTTGTTCCTTAGATTTGAGCTTGTATCCCTTTGAGAAGTAGATGCTTTTGTTTGACTCCTTTCATTTGCAAATACTCCATAGATGGCTTCTAATTTTTGCCATACTTCATGTGCCGATCGAATTCCTACAATATGTTCATATACCAAATTAGTAAGTGAACAATACAAAATATCGAGAGCTTTACCGTTTAAGGAGATGATTTTCTTCTCTTCAGCATTTAGCTCTTTGAGGCCTTTGGAGGTGTGTGGTGTGTCTATCATCGGAATGTATTCCCCATTTATGACGATGTTCCAAATATCAAACCCGCAACCTTGTAAATAACATTCCATTCTTTCTTTCCAAAATGTAAAATTTTTGGAATCAAACCGAGGTGGCTTGGTGGTGGAGGTGCTTGGATAGATGAGCTTCGTTAGTAGCCGACGATCGTTTCTCTTCACTCGCGATGTGAAACGAGCTTGCCAAAGAGTTTGGCTTTGATACCACTTGTAAGTCAAGCGGCTACGATAATCTAGAGGGGGTGAATAGATTATGATCTCCATCTTTTCGATTTCGCCATCTTTTTCTAACCGAATGCTCAAACACAATAATAAAGGTGCGGAATGTAAACAACACACGTTTATTTATAGAGGTTCAACCTACCTAGGGCCTAATCCTCTACCCCAAAGATATCAGGGATGGATTTCAAAAAGAAAAAGATTTTATTAATTTACCACAAATTAATACAACACCAACTTACAACAACACCTTGAAGAGCACCACACTCTTCTTCAACACCACCTTTGAGATTACCACAATCTCCAACAGCACCTTGTGAAGATTACCACAATCTTCAACCTTGAAGAATATTACCAAATTCTTCAACACCTCAATAAGAAGATCACCACAATCTTCTTGCTCCTAACACCTAGATCACCCAAGTGTATTCTTACCACAAGAACACTCACAAGGATATCTTGTGTTGAATGATAACCCAAATTCAAGATTACAACTCGATAATTGATAATACAATAGAGTGCAAGTGTAATCAAGAAAAGCCTAGACCTCAAGGATGTGAAAGTGAATAGCTAGACAAATTACAACAAGAAATAAGACAATGTAAGAACAAGTGTATTCTTGAGTGTATCTTGTTGTGTTGTATCTCAATTGTTGTATTGGTTGCTCCAAAACTTCCTCTATTTATAGGAGATGATTGATCAAGCATAGGCTCTCTTGGGGATTGAAAATCTACTGAAAAAATACAATTAAAATCAAGAATATAGTCATTAGAAATCAATCCCACATTTTAAGGAAATATGTCTCTCATCAAACGGTCATATTTTTTCTTTGTCAAAAAAGGCGGCGATCGATGCGAAAATAAAAGTTTGAAACGTAACGCAAAGAAAAATTACAGGCGGCCGGCGACATAGGGTTCGACCGGTCGACCTTGACTCCAACCGGTCCCCCTCATGGGTTTGATGAAAGAAAAACGTTACTTTTGAGTGAGCGTTCGAGTCTGCGGTCGACTGACCGTTTTCACTTCCGTCTCATTTTTGTTCCAAAAACATCTTGATGCGGGTTGTCCTATCTGACCAGTTGACCTTGAGACAGAAAAGTTGTCCAATTTTTGTCGGAAATAAAACCCAAGAAATACTCCGAAAATTTAGTAAAAACATTTTAAACCAATCGGGTGTATTTAGACAACATTTAGGAACCTTGTTTAGAAGTGAAATCTTATAAACCCAAAATCATTAAAAGTGCTGTCCAATTTTATTTAAAATAACTTGAAGAAATACTCCGGAAAATATAAAAACCATTTTAAATCATTTAGGAGTATTTGGACAACATTTAGAAACATAGTTTCAAAGTAAAAACCCATTGACATAAAATCATTAAAAGTGTTGTCCAATATTATCGAAAATAAACTTGAGGAAATACTCCGGAAAATATTAAAACCATTTTAAATCATTTAGGAGTATTTGGACAACCTTTAAAACCATTGTTTTAGTATAAAAACAAAATCATCAAAATCATGATAAAACCATTTATCAAACAATATACATTTATACTTAAAACATTCATATTCATCATAATGTTGCATCATTTTCACCGTTTAGTGTGATAATATTGTGTGCTTTAGAGCTAGTGAAAATAATTTCATGATGCCATCAATATATGGAGTACAATTATTTTACATTGACATCAATATAAATTACACGACTGCATCATTCTCATCGTTTGGTGTGAAAATAACTAACGACAAAAATAATTGATATAAATACAACGTCGATCAGCACACGAAAGTATGGTGAGCAGAAACGAAAATAAAAAAAAATCATATAAGTTCTAACTTAATTTAATTTAATTTATTTCTATACACGGCTGGGCCGGACTCAAATATGGCATCCCCTATCTCCCCCATTGTATAGATAAATGATGTCCAAAATTGGAGGTTGGGTAACCTAATTCTTCTAATTTTATTTATTTACACACCTATCTTATTTGAGGTACAAATTAAATACTCTCAAAAATATTTACATATCTGAATGAAGCTGCTTGGACCTAGTCCATCTGTGCAACACTTCACCAAAAACATCATAAAAAACTATCTCCACATCACTTTGTGTCAATTGAACAGACATGAATCCTTGTCCATCATAGAAGAATTTTAAGGCTTCATCATTTAGATTTTTAATATCTCCCCTCCATGCCTTTGAGCCTGCCCCGCTTGTCAAAAATTGAATAGGGCTGCAAATAAATCAAGATGAAATATTATTTCAAAAAAAATTACACATGATTTAATATATATAGATATTTTTTAAAATCTTTTGTTGGAAACAATAAAATGTAGGAAACAATTTGTTGTACCTCATATTGTCGCTGATTTGTTCAAGACAATGGTCGTGCCCGTTCATGTAGAAATCCACATTATTGGCCTAAAAGTTTCCATAAAGAAGAAAAAAGAAAAAGAATTAAGTGTGTTGATGAAGTTCATACAAACAAATAGGGGTTTTTCTAATTAAAGTAATTTAAGTTAAGAAAAATTAGAAAAGAAAAGCACACTACATGAAAAATCAATTTCCCTACAGAAAAATATGTAGGTTTGTATTAGATAATTGTAAAGTTTAGGCATATCGTCGTAGGCAAAAATTTACCAATAAAATATGAAATTATCGGTAAATATACCTACAATATTTATGTCAGTTAATTTAAAAACTGTTGGTGATTTGTCAGTAATTGGTTGGTAAATTTTGGAAAAAAAATAATATTTTTTAATCTGTAGATAACTATAAAATTTAATGACAATTTTTTTTGTTGGTAAACTTGAGTTTTTTTGTTGTGGTAATTTTCTAATTAACCAACGTCAAAATTGAGGATTCGAGGCTGAAATTGGCCTCAATGTGCTAAATTTTAAATTAAAGTCTTAAATTGCAAATTCAACTAATTATGGTACTAAAATGCAACCAATCTATAGTTATGGGACCAATTTTGCAATTAAGCCCTTTTTTTACCTGAAGAATGGGAAGAAGGTGGTGTACAAGCTCTGGGGTGTCACCATGATGGCCTGCACTTCTGATAGCATGATGTCCAACCACAATTCTCCATTTTGCCCTTGATTTCTTCAATGCTGTTTCAAGATCCTATACCATACAAGAAAAATTAACATCAATAATTACAATTATATGTTCACAAAATGACGATTTATTAGTATGCACATGATATTTGTCTCAAAATTTGGTTAAATTGAAACCTAAGATCTAAATGTTTGACTTATATATTATTGAGGTGGTGGTACATATTTTCAAGAGATATGTATGACATGAATTTGTAAACTAATTGTAATGTTTGCTTTTATGTGTCACATGTAATTTAGATTCACTTGATTTTAGGTATGAGCTAGAAATTTCAACTCAGGGGTGAGATTATTATTTCTAAGATAATGAATGAAAAGGTATTATCAACTATATAAAGAACAATTTTATAATTTTTAGGAGATAAAATTTTAAAATTTGAATAACGCAAATAATCTATATATTTATTTTTTTGAAGGCACATAATTTATAATATTAGAGAAAAAGTTAAATTTAATTACATCAAAACCTATATGTAACTGCTATATACATTATTATAATAAAATTCAGTCAAGGGCATTATCCAATCTAACATTTACTCAATATATTTATATCCATTAACTCTTTTAATGAATAATTATGAAAAATTACCCTCGAGGTTTAGTCTATTTAAAAAAAATCCAGTTATCTTTTAAAATTACAATCACCTCCTTAATGTTAATTTGTTTTTATTTTACAAAAAACCTCTCAATAAGTACAATTTGTAAAATAGAAAAGCATGTCTCACAGTTTGAAATATAACTGATTTTTTTTTAAATTATGCTAAATCCGATAATATTTGTAATGATTCGTTATTTCATTGACATTTTCTCAAACGCACAAACACTCGGTCGAACCTCTCATTGGCTGACCCCCACTAAGGAGGAAGCGACACCACTGGCCCGTTATTTTATTGACTTATAAAAACAACGGTTTCACATACCGTTAACGTGTTGGCAATGTAGCGTTTGGTTGGAATCACACCACGCCAATCATATATATGATCCTCTGGATTAGTAAAATAATCATTTATAAAAGGAGTAGTATCCACAAAGAAAAACTCAGCAATTTCTGCAATTTCATTAAAAAAAAAAGAATAAAAATAAATACGTCAGAATAATTAATCAATAAAAATTAAATTATAAAAAAAATAAAAATTAATGATATTAAAAGTAAAAAAGAAGAAAAAATCACCTGCATTAACTACAAAAGACCTCAAACAAAGCCATCTATTATCAATTTTCCTAAGGGCAGGGCTCAATTGTGCCACTGTATCACCCCTATAATCATGGTTCCCTAAAACTGCATGGAAAAAATAATTAAAGTTATTAATTATTTAATTCCAAAAAATACTATATTAAATTTTTAGTTAATATTTTATTTTATCTTGTGTAGGGCAAAAAGATAAAAGTAAATTACCAGAAAACCACTGTTTTTGGAGGCTCTTGGCTGTGTAAATATTGGTAAATGAATCGACAAAGGCTGGATCAGTCTCCCCTTTTAACCCATTATCATAGAAATTGTCACCTGTGGAAATTACAAAATCTATATCTAATTCTTGTCCAATTCTTCCCATCTGCAAAATAAAAATAAAAAAATCAAGAAAATTTGTCATATAATTTCATGAACTGAATTTACACACACACACACACACATATATATATATATATATATATAAATATGATGTTACATATGTCATGACATTATAAAATCATGTATATCAACAATTAATAGTAGAACAAGCCGACCACTATAGAAAAAATCAACTCTTTTTAGGGATAGTTACAAAATTACCTTTGAGGTTTGATCTAATTAAAAAAAAATAACTTTTAAAATTACAAAAAGTACCACTGAAATTTGGTTCAATGTTAAAATTAAGGGTTAACCTTGTAAATTTTTTTGCTTATGAATAGGATTAATATTAGACAAAACAAAATATCTGGGTCTTATTTTTGTAATTTTAAAAATTAGCCGGATCTTTTGTAATTAGGTCAAACTCAAGGGTACATTTCGTAATTAACCCATTCTTTTATGTATAAAAAAAATCAAAACCATAAGTACCTCATTAGTATTTTTCATACAAACATTCTTATTTTTGTAATATTCATCGAAATTCAAGATCCAAAAATGACTTTGAACGAGTTCTTGAATATGATCATGAGTTCATCAACATAGATAAACTAAATATAAATATATCACCCCAAAGGGGAAAAAAACAATTTTTTTTAAAAATAAAATCATAATGTGGATTCCTGTTCATCTGGAACTTTATATCACATATATTTTTCTAAATACATATTTATTATAAAAATATATATACGTAACCTGTATACATATGAATAAATGGAATAAAAGACGAAACATGAAATCAAAACACAATATTATTGCAAATTAATAGTTACAAAAACACCCTTGAGGTTCAGGCTAATTACAAAAAAACCCAAATATTTTTTGGAAATCACAAAAAAACATTTCAAAAGCTCCCCATACATTTATCAAAACATTACAGTTACGTCCAACACAATCAAACCTCAAGGGGTCTTTTTGTAATTACCCCAAACCACAGGGGGCATTTTGCAATTATTTGCAAATTAAGAACAAAAAAGGGTACCTGAATAGCAACTTCAGATTGGTTAAACTCTCCATTTCTTCCCCAATCTCCGACAACCAAAAACCTGAGTGACCCATCGTTTTTAATTGGCTGTTCAAATTTCTGAAGCTCTGCTGAAATTTGGTAATAATTATAAAATAATGAGATGGCGGCCACCCAGATACACAGAAAATACATGGTTTAATTTAATTTTCTTTCTAATTGAAAAAAATTAAAAGAGATTTTTTTTTTTGATAATTTTGGAAATATATATGAAAATGATGGTGATATGCGTTTATATATAGAGAGAGAGGCAGGGGATAAAGAGTATCTGGCTTAGAGAGATAAATGCAGTGACGTAAAAATATTATTAGAAGTAACCAACAAATAAACGTAGGATTATTGGTGAGCTTATTAGTTTAGGGTTGTGTCTAAATTGAGTAAAATACTAAACAAGATTTTGAAAGGTCAGCATGACTTAATCTTGATAATAAGGGATAATTACAAATGCACCCTTGAGGTTTGGGCTAATTACAAAAAAACTTAGAGATATTTCGAAATTATAAAAAAGTCCCATCGCGGTTGATTTTGTCTTATATGTAAGGAGATAATTGTAATATGTTTTATATATCATGGTTTTTTTCCGAAATAATATTTGCTTATATATGAAGAGGAAAATCGAAGATCGAATCAAGTCCCAAGAGATTTTTTTGTAATTTTCAAAAATCTTATGGATTTTATGTAATTATATATCCCTCAGGTTTTTGGTTATTAGCCTGAACCTCGTTTTTTTTTCTTTTATAATTTTTGCTTATGAAGAGAAAAATGTAACACTGAATCAAACCTAAAGTTTTTTTTTTGCAATTTTCAAAAACCTCATGGGTGTTTTTTGTAATTAGCCCTAATGACAATATATTTATTTAAATACATTCACTTTCGTCATTCACGATTAATCACATGATAATAGAGGGGGGAAGAACGCGTTTTTCGTGGATTATTTGGATAAGGCGTATATATAATTAATCTTCTTGATAAAATCTGATTTTTGGTCAAACTAAATTTATTGATTTTCAGTGCAACGTAATTTTCCTTCTTTTTTGTGGAAAATCTTAATGTAACTGCTTTAGTCCAGCTCATTTAATCATATAGGAAATTCTTTTTGATAAAAATTAATCACAGAGGAAATAGAGAGACATATATATAGTGATGCTATGTTACATTTTGTTAAAAAAAAAAATTAAAGGCGTCGAACATATATGTAAAGGTAATAAAATTTATTTACAATATAAAATTACTATATCCTAAACAAATTTGTCGGATAATAATTGGAGGGAATAATTAGGGGAATATGCGGATGGAATAAAGGAGAATATTCGTGTCTCGGGGGACCCCCTTCCCTCGCGTTCGGACATTCCACTGCCATAACCCCCACAATTCACCAATACCTGTAAATCAATTAATTTTTTATATATTTATTCAAAAAAAAATTCTTTATATATATAGGGAGAGGATACTGTGAGACCACTCTCTTAGGTTAGTCCATAAGACCGAATCTAGACCATCCAAATAGTAAACCAATGGCCAAGATTCGTTACAATCTATACAGGTTTACGCAAGTAACTATACAGTAGTAAGGGTAAAATTGGAAACCAGAAAATTATTAATTGTAACCTCCTCCTACATTATAGGAACGTGATCTGTTATTGATCACGTTCCCATAAATCACGCAGATAACCATATGCGATCAAAACTATGCCTCCCCTTCTCAACGCCAACATTACAAATAGCCATTATCAAAAATCTCTGCAAATCACCATTGTCACCCAAAACTCGTCCTGCAATTCATCCACAAAAATAGAATACTCGACGGATATCTAACAATCGGCAAGGAATCATCATCCGTTTGATTGGATAAAATTATACAATGAAAAAAATTGTTGGTTACAATGCAATCAAGAATGTCCTCCCTGTAATTTGACGGTTTGGGCCAAATAAAGAGAAGGATACTCACCTGGTGCACACGCGATGCTGATGGCACACAACAGGTGCACTTCTCTGCAGTTCTTCTTCGCAAACTCATTTGGAAGTGAGGGATTATTTGGGGGAGAAAAAAATTTGGGGTTGGGCGCCTTGTTCGACGGGAAGAAAGGGGAAGGAAGAAAGAGAGAGGTTAGGGTTTGGGCATTGGGTTCTGCTGCAAGACGTGAAAAAAGAGAGAAATTATTTTGGGAAGGAAGAAAGAGATAGTGTTCTTTTCTTGTCAAAAACCGTAGAGTGGAGGGAAGCCAAAAGGATCAGTTTTGAAAAGACACAACTGAAAAGGTATGACCATTTCCCCCTAAAAAACGGGAAATCCATAAAGAAAAGATCTTATTTTCCTATTAATTAGCAATTAACTTTATCTCTAAAAAAAACTGTAAAATGGTGAAAATACAATCATACCCTTAATACCCCAAAAATAACTAAATAGATCTCAACCATTAAAAAATTAAATCAATGGTCTATATGCGGTCTTATGGACTAACCTAAAGAGGCTGGTCTCATTTGAACCAATCTCTCTCTCTCTCTCTCTCTCTCTATATATATATATATATATATATATATATATATATATATATATATATATGGAAGAATTTCATAATAGGGTCTAAATTTAAGAAAATCTATCACTATAAGACCTAAAATTTCAACATTCCCAAATCAAGATCCAATTTTTATTTTTCTCAAATTGGTCCTCCTCAAATTTTGGGTTCTCACTACAAGATCCAAAATTTTAACATACTAAAATCAACACCCAATTTTTATTTTTTTGCCAAATTGGGCCCTCCCCTATATAAACCGGTTCTTACTCAAGGTTTTAGAATTTAACAAAAAGAGAAATATTAGTGAATCTATAACGTCAGTTACAAAAAAAAATTTTATGGCTGGTGTGATAGATTACATTAATTTTTCTCTTTTTATTAAATTTTAAAACCTGAAGTGAGAATCGAAAATTTTGAGGGAGGGCCCGATTTGAGAAAAAAATAAAAACCGGGTCTTGATTTAAGAAGATTGAATTTTTGGGTCTTGAAGTGAGAACCCAAAATTTGAGAGAGGACCTAATTTGAGAGAAAAATAAAAATTGGGTCTTGATTTGAGAATGTTGAAATTTTGGGTCTTGAAGTGATAGATTATCTTAAATATAGACCCTATTATAAAATTCTCCCTATATATATATATATATATATATATATATATAATATATAAGATTTGGTTCAAATGAGACCACCCTCCCTAGGTGAGACAGTGTGGACTCATCTTACCCATTGATCATAAAAAATGAAGGGATGTGATTAATTCAGTTTTTTTAATTATTTCCTAATTTTCGCTGATTTTAAGGGTAAGATTGTAATTTTGTAAATCAAATTAGTGGTCCCAGTGATTTTATGGTTTAAATTAGTGGTCCAGTTTTTTATGGTGAAATTGACATAGGATTTTGTGGCGGAATTTAAGGAACCTATTTTCTTTCCAAATATTTTTATTTTTTTCTGACATAGTTAGGGTTTTTGTCTTTGCATAATTAGACATCAAATAATGCATATTTAGTTATTTTGTTGGCCTTTGTTTTTTCTGAAAACAAGACATTATTGAATATAACGTACTGCATATGTAGTTATACTACACTGCATAAATAGGTTCAATCTAATGTATATTTAGTTATGAAAATGAGATGTTGAATTTTGGAAATTATAAAAATGAGATGTTACATAATGTACTGTATATTTAGTTATTCCACAATGCATAGATAGTTTCTAGATAATACATAGTTAGTTGATTTTGTTGCATAGTTTATGACGTCTTGCATAGTTGGTTATAATGTACTACATATTAGTTTTTTTCGCTGCATAGATAGTTTTCAGATAATACATATTTAGTTGAGTTTTGTTGCATATTTAGTTTTCGAACTCACTGTTCATTATTTCTCTGTAATATTGCACCGATTTTTCTTGTTTTTTCTCTGTAATTTTCGAGTTCTTCACAGTTTTCTTTATTTACGTTAATGGAGGAGAGAGAGAGAGAGAGAGAGAGAGAGAGAGAGAGACGTGAGATTGGGGAAAATTGGGAGATGTATGAGAGAGAAAAAGAGATTTGATTCCAATTTTGTAACTAACATATTATGTTATTTTACCCTACTACCCTTATATTGATTAAATTAATATTTTAATATATTTTTATCCATTAATCAATGGGTATGATTTAATGGATAAAAAATATATTAAAATATTAATTTAATCAATATAAGGGTAATATGGTAAAATAACATAACAAGTTAGTTACAAAGATGGAATCAAATCTCTTTCTCTCTCATACATTTCCCAATTTTTCAAATCTCACGTCTCTCTCTCTCTCTCTCTCTCTCTCTCTCTCTCTCTCTCTCATTCCTCCATTAACGCAAATAAAGAAAACTCGTGAAGAACTCGAAAATTACAGAAAAAACCAAGAAAATCGGTCTGTTACAAATAACAAACGATGAGCTCGAAAACTAAATATGCAACAAAAACTCAACTAAATATGCATTATCTGAAAACTATCTATGCGATGTAAAAAAAACTAATATGTAGTACATATATCCATCTATGCAAGGCGTTATAATCTATGCAATAAAATCAACTAACTATGTATTATCTAGAAACTATCTATGCATTGTGGAATAACTAAATATGCGATACATTATGTAACATCCCATTTTTATAATTTCCAAAAGCAACATCTCATTTTCATAACTAAATATACATTATATTGAACCTATTTATGCGATGTATAACTACATATGCGATGCGTTATATTCAATTATGTCTTGTTTTTCGTAAAAACGATGCCAACAAAATAACTAAATATGTATTATTTGATGTCTAATTATGCAAGAGAAGAACTCTAACTATGATGTAAAATAAAAATATTTGGAAAGAAAATAGGTTCCTTAAATTCCGCCACAAAAATCGACAAAGCGTCAATTTCGACCATAAAAAAATCCACTTGGGACCACTAATTTGAATTACAAAATTACAATCTTCCCTTAAAATCAGCGAAAATTAGAAAATGATTAAAGAAACTGAATTAATCACACCCCTTCATTTTTTATGATCAATGGGTAAGATGAGTCAACACTGTCTCACCTAGGGAGGGTGATCTCATTTGAACCAAATCCTATATATATATATATATGTAGAATATATAATTAAAAAGAAAAATTACTATTCACAAGCCGAATAGATAGCTAGACAAATATGGGCCTCGTCCCTTACAAAGTAAAACCCTAAAGGGGAAAAAAACCTTTGCCAAGAAAAATAGTACCAAAAGGAAAGAATAAGAAATTATCTTCTTTTTCACATAAATGTATAATTATTAGAAATGAAAAACAAGAAGATTTGAAATATATATATATATATAGAGAGAGAGAGAGGACAAAAACTCATTATCATAAATTTAATGTTGGCTTTTATTAAAATATAGAAATTAGTATAAACATCTTTTATATACGGGAATTATTTTGAAATAATTAACTAATTATGTAGGTGATTTCGATTGGGGTACCGTAGAGTAGTATTTATGGAATATGGACATCTTGATCTAAATATGATGTCTAAATAGGTTTATATTATGCTACCCTAAGAGTAATACCCTATTTCTTTCAAATATTGACATATGTCTCATATCCCAGCTAAAAGTCGAACATCAAACACCCTCAAAAAAAAAAAAAAAAAGGTCGAACATCAAAATATATATATTGTTTGGTAGGCATAGCCTAGTAGCAAGAAGTTTGTAAAATTTAAGAAGTTCTTTGCTCCATTTCTTACCGACTTGCTCGATTTTATTTCTTATGCCATGGATACATTAATTAATACCTTGTTCCTATACAAGATTATCACATTTTTATTCCCATCTAAAATTTTATTTTAGATCAAATGAAAATTCTTCTCTTCGATTCCGATTACTCCCTCATCTTCCACGATATGTACTCTAAAAAGATCACAAGATATAAAATATTGCATGTGAAACAAAAAGGCAAAATCCATGGACGTATATGTGAGATTTTTGTTTAGACGATTCAGATGAACTATTACACGACGATATGTGACAGAAGCGAGATCCATTTTTTCGATACGTGTTATGCCCAGAACCTTTGTCGCGATGTTCTGATTCTACGGATAAATTAAATCTATTTATGTTTAACTTTTTTTTTTAAGATACGTGTAAGTTTATATGATCCTACAATATTTGCAACTGTTTTTCCATCGATGTTGTAATCAGTGGTAAAAATTTTTTTAGGAATGAATAAAATCTATTTTTATTCTTAATAAAAATCCATTGGCGCATAATCACTCGTCACCAAATTATAATGTTATACCTCAGATAAGTGTCAAAAGCCTTTTGTGGCATCAACAAATTTGGGATACGTTCTTTTCTTTTATTTCCCCCACCCTAGTTTTAAGATCACTAAAGAACAATAGTTTTATTATTATTTTCCTTTTTTATGCTTTTTTGACTACAAGATTTAAAACTCATCAGTTACAGATAATGAACAAATTTAATATTTATGATTTTTATGTCTAAGATAATCCACAATTAAATAAAATAAATTACGAGATAAGATATATATTACCTCACTCCTTTATACTATGACCTAATTGGTTATGGATCTTGAGGTAGCGATTGAGTATATTTTCATTTTGAAAATTTTCTTTTTGTTAGAGAATAGTGGTTAAAAAAATTTGAAAGAAAAAAATTTTTTAGATTGTGATTGGATATAATGAAAAAGTAATGATGTAAGTTGATTTGGTATAAAAAGAGTAAACTATTGATTGAATATGATTGGTAGTTAGAAATACGTGAGCAATGAATAGTAGAATTTGTGGGAGGATGTGTAATAATGATTGATGATTTGATGAATTTTTTGAAAAATGTGTAAAAGTGATTGATGGAAGAAAAAAATGAAAGTGAATAAATAGTGTATTTTTGAAAATTTTCATAAGCATTCACATTTTGGAGTAAAAATAATTTCTCGAATTTTTTTTTTCATAAGCAATCGCTACCTAAGTCGACATGTAACACCCACAATAATCTTATCCTATTTAATATTTTTTTAATATTCATAATAAGGATAATATTATATTATATATGTGTGTGTGTTTTTTTTATTAGCAATAATTTTTTTTTCCTTTGGCAGACAAAACATCCTTTTTCTTTTTGCCACAATCATGTCACTTTATGCCATATTATGGCCATTACTCAAAGTTTTCGGCCAACTTTAATGATAATAATAATAATACTTCTAATTTCTTATCCTACCTCAACCCATTTCCTCTGCAAATTTAATATGAGGACAACCTCACATTTCAAGTAGAAGCAATACCGAAGAGAAGTTTACTTATGTTATCTTTCCATTTTTTTTTTGTTCAAACCAACTAGTTGTATATCTATTCCCTACAAAAAATTTCTGCAGTAGTTTATCACATGTACAGTATATATCACTACAAGAAACATGGGCTTTTGTTACAAAGGTATTAGCGACAATAAAAAGTTGTCACCAAAAATCAACTTTTGTGACAACAATTTGTCACAAATAACTCGGGCGTCGAATTGTCAAAAATATTTGTTGTTGATACCAATAGCGACTTGTTAAAAATTTAAATCAAAAGATTACCTAAATGTAACAACTTTGTTGTCGCTAAAGGATTTGTTAGTGATTTCATCCCAAAAGTAAATAATGTATCATTTACAATGACTTCGTCGTCGCTAATAAGTGTTATTAGTGACAACTGCGTTGTCGTCGCTAATAATTAGTCACTAAACAAACTAATTCCCTCACATTTTCCTAGGGGTGTAAGTTCGGAGCCCGACACGCAAATTAACCTGACATGAACATAATAATGAGTGATAATTTTTGGAAATCTTGAATTTCTTTAATGACAAAAGATATAGATAAAGCGAAATTTTCAAAATGAAATAACTGATCACATAAAATAATTTCTAATAATATTGCGAGAGAAGTCTAATATTCCAAACATACAAATGTCAAGAGATGTAAGTAAAAAAATATTTAAAAAATCAACTCACTGGTACGACAAATCACCAAGTTTTAACAAATAAATATCGATATATATTAAGAAGAAAACCATCATCACCTTTAATTACAACATTGATCATATAAATAAAAATAATTTTATTTTATATGGGTTAAACAGGCCGGGTTCGGAATACCTATAAAATAAATAGGTCGAATCCGAGTCCAAGATTATGATATAAATAATTAAATGGGTCGGGTCCGAATTAACTTATTCTGACACGCCAACCCACAAACCCGGACCCAACCCAAACTAACACCCCAATTTTTCCCAACCTCTCACATATTGGCGCCACCCTAATTCTTTTGCCCTACTTTTCCCACTTTTCCCATTACTCTCACGTTTTGAGTTGGAACAGAGTATCCCGCTTTTTTTTCCCACGTTTTCCCATCTTCCTCTCCTCCCGTCTCTTCTTCATGCATCTCCTCCCAACTATCCTGCACCACCGCACAATCTCTCTCGCTCTCTGCCGGCTTTATATTCAATTTGGTTAGAATATTTCTTGCTTTAAATTTGTTAGAGATACTTGTTTTTAATTTAATTGTATATGATATTTGATTGGGTTCGACCAACGGGTTTGATCGATGGGTTTGATTTAAATTGGTGAGGGATTTGGCTTAAGGATTTTGTGATTTTTTGTTCATCAGCAACTTTGTTTGAAGGAGTTTATAATGGGAATTTTTATTGCTTTATATTTAAAATATGGGTGTGATGGTGTATGGTATAGAATTGATGGTGTATGGTACAGAAAAATTATTTTGTAGGATTATACTAAGTTATTATTATTAGAAAAGACCCTGAGATTTGGGCAAAATACAGAAATTGTCCTATGGAGAATTTAAATTTGAATCAGGGGTGAAATTTTGGTTGAAGGGGCTGTATAAAATGCTCAGAACAACATCTCAATTTAGTGTTGATTTATCTTTTTTTTAGAGGAGATAATTATGCAAACTAATCAAATTTTCTTCTTAGTGCAGGTATACAAGTTTGAATTTTCTTACAAGGATCTGGTGAAATCTCATTCATAATAATACCATTTGTCCATGAAAAATGATCTAGTGATAGCAATTAAGATAGAAATCATTTTGTATTTTCATTTTTAATTTTTCCTGGAAGATATAAAAGGATATATGCTCATGAGTTGAACTTAACAGGTAGTTCGGACGTCTTGCTTTCTTTGATTCCATAAAGTTCCAAATACAAGTTTCAGATTCTGCTTTTTCCACTTCATAACAAGTAAGTATTGGTTTTCCATTCTTATATTTGAAGCTTATCTATTAAATCAACTATTTTGAGAGTTTGTTGTGTCTTATTTCGGATTCTGCCTCTCTGTCTCTTAGTGTGTGGTGTATATGCTTGTTTCTCATTGTGTGTGTGTTTAGCCCTTGAATCCCTTTTCAATGCTATTAATTCAGTAACTCTTTTGAAAAACAACAAATCGTTTGTCAAGTTTATTAGGATAAGTTCGTTGAATTTGGACCAAAACTTGTCATTGGCATCTCTGTGAATTACTATGGATAACTTTGCTACTTGTCTAAAAAAACTAGGTTTGCTGACGAGGATGTGGATGCTGAATTGTGTTTTGGTTTACATGAATGTTTAATTTATGCATATTTTTCTATTTTTCTTTTCTTTCTTTTTCTTCTTTTCCAACAATCATTTTGTTTGATATGTTATATAGGGGGTATATTCTTGTTGAGCATAATCAGTGATATGCTAGTGCCATTTTATGTCCTTACCTTCACATATAAAGCTGTCCATATAAAACCTACACCAGATTATTCTCTCAGCAAAATACACCTGGTTTTCATTCCTTAATTAATTTTACATAGTACCATTGAGTAGTGACAAATTCCAGCTCATATTGATTGTACTGTTTCATTCTTATCCAACGTTTATAGTTATATATATTGTAAGCATCCTGATGCAATTTGAATCAATGTATCAGTAGTATGAAATATCTTCTTTTAGTTTTAGCAATGGCTACTTTTATGTTTCTTGTTAAATTCTTTCAATTCTGGCCCAACTTCCATGTTAATAGTAATCATTAGTTGGAAAATATCAATGGAAACATGATCCGCTTGATATATATCGTTCTAATCAAATGATAACCATAATTATATTTATCCGAATAGACCTTTTTCTGTTCTGTTTCTATTCTGAGTCTTCTGGCTTCAAATACCTTTCCAAATCCTTCATGGTATTTTCCCTAGATTATATCCTAATATATAAAGTAAGGATAATTACAAAAAAAAGAAAAAACTAAAAGTACAAAAAGCCCCATCATGTTTGATTATGTGTTAAATTTAAGGGGAAATTGTAGTATTTTATAAATATTAGGGGGATTTTGATATGTTTTTCTGTTGCAATTTGTATTAAACGCTTATTTTTTATTATTCGTTTTTAATTTTTTTGCAATCTTGGAAATGTGTTATATGGGCTTTGAGGAGTTAGGAAACAAAGACTTAGAGTAGTATCTAGGCTTTTATGATAAAGTAAACATTTTTTATGTTGTTTTTAAATTTTTTTGCAATTATGTGGCCTTTCGCTGTAAAACAAGAATAATTTGTGTTGCAGCGTGCTTGTGACTTACCATGCCGATCGATAAGAGTTGGATACACATCAGAAATAGAAAGTCAAATGAATTCTGGAATGGGTTGAAAGGTTTCATAGAGCACGCGAAGAAATTTACTAATTCTATAGGTCAAATTAGTTGTCCATGCAAAAGGTGTTTGAATAGTAAAATGGAAATGCCAGAAACGGTATTTGGCCATATCCATAGTTATGGATTTACTCCAACATACACATATGGGCTTTCCACGATGAAACTACTGGCACACCACCATCACCAACTATCAGTGAATCTGCTGACGAGATGGCCGACATATTAAATGATTTTGCTAACACGTCTGAAGCGCATGATATACATGGTGACACACAAGATGATGTGGGGGATCCAAATGATTCTGAGTTCATGGATATGTTATCCGAGCTACAAGTTGAGCTATATCCAGGTTGTACTAAGTATTCGTCCTTGAACTTTTTGAGCTATATTTTTTTGCCCATATATTTACTATCTAGTTTGGTCTAGTTTCTCACCATCTTTCTTGGAGGAATTATTTTTTTTTGCTTAATAGTTGACTGCTAAATACATTGTGGGTCTTGACTGTTGTTGCTTAACTTAATGTTGGATAGGTTAACACGGAGACACAAGAACCCTTGTCATTGCTTGAAAATTGGAAGGACATGCATACACGCGAGGGTGTTTGGGTGAATTATGAAGCCAAAGCACTCTATGTAAGTATAAACAATTATAGTTAATATGTATTGATTGAGTAAGTTACTCTTTGTAAATTGTCGATACTTAATTTTCAAATTTGTAGCACCGTCTTGTGGAGGGATTTAGACAGGCATCGAAAGAATGATTGTGAGCATGTAGATGAGCATGCTATCATGCAGGAGATTTTGGGTCAGCGCAGAGGACATATTACTGGAGTTGGGCCCGCTCTTCCGCGTAGGGTCATACTAACTTCCCAGCCAGCAACAACTGGAGTCTCAGTCGACGTATTCGAGGAACAACAACGTGTGATGCAGGAACTACGAAGACAAGTGCATCAACAAGCTGCAAGCCATGGTCAATTATCTGACATGGTCGCCACCATGAGAGACATGCTCACACAGTTGCATCCGAACATACCCCTGCCAGTTGTCCCGCCACCTCCTACTTCTGGTACTCCTTAGATGATTATGCTTAGATGCGACGATATTTAACTTTATAACACTTGTTATTTTTGAACATATTTGTGTTTATGTTGTTAGTTTGAGACATTTAACATGATTTTGATATTTGTGTTTGGGTTGATATGTTGGTTGAATGAATGCATTTGTGGTATTGATATTGTTGTTGGCTAAATATTAATATTGTTGTTGGGTAAATATTTGATATTGTTGGATAAAAAAAATTATAAAAGTAGTTTTTGTGACAACACATGCCAATAATCTTTTTACACAAAAAGGTTTTGCGTCGATGTTTGTCGTCGCAAATGATTTTTATTTATTAGTGACGACAATATCGTCACAAATAAATCTAACGAAATCCTCCACGTCATCCTAACGAAAATCTTAGGAAAATTGTTGACGAATTATTTGAGACGACAAAGTTGTCACAAAAACAGTTGTGACGACACCGTTGTCACAAATAGGTTTTTTGTGACGAGGTTTATGTGGCAAAGTAGTTGTGATGACATGTCGTCACAAAAAAGTTTTTGTGACAACATTCAGCTTTTTGCGACAAATTTTTGTTGCCACAAAAACCTGTTTTTCTAGTAGTATATTAGCCAAAAGAATTCACATAGATAAGTTCTTTTTTTCATGTAAATGGGTGTGTGTGTGTGTGTGAGTTGTTGAGTGTGTGTCTGTGTATGTGATTGTGTGTGCAGAAATGTGTGTGTGTGCGTCTGTATGTGTGTGTGTGTGATTTGTGTGTGTTTATGTGTGTGATGTTGTGTGCGTGAGTTACAGTGTGTGTGTGTGTTATATTGAGTTGTGTTGTGACTTGTGTGTGTGTGTGTGTTTATTTATGTGTGAATTCAAGTATGTGTGTGTAAGTGTGTGAAATAATATGTGTGTGTATGTGTCGACTTGTGTGTGTGTGTGTGTGTGTGTGTTTGTTAGGTGTACAAATTTAAAGAAAGAGTACATACATGAAATGAAGATTTGGGCCAAGGACTCTCTTTTGAGAATTTGATAAAACAGAGGGACTAGATTTTAATTATAAATATTTCAGTTTAATCCCCTGAACATTTAGTTAAGTTCCATTACCATGTCAAAGTTTCTGTTTTTCCAATTTAGTCCTAGATAATTTCGTTTTAACCCAGATTTTTCAAATTTAATATTTTTTTTAAGATTTGTCAATCAACCCCAATGACTTAAATAAACTTCTGGATTTTTTTTAGACCCATGACTTTTAATTTAGTCCAAAATCTTAATTTAACTTTTAAATTCTTTCAATTAGGACCCAAAACTTATATTTTTAGTTAACATTCTTATACTAAAAAGTCCTAGGCTATTATATAAATATATTTATTTCAATTATAAGTTACTACAAATTTTTAGCTCTAAATCATGTTAAATTTACATTGTAGGAGACGAAGAACAAAGACAATTAGGACTTCTACATCCGAGCAACTTGTGCATCTATTTTTAATTTGCTTTGATTGAGGTAGGGATTCTTATCACATTTTATGTGTATATTTCATTGTCCTTGTTAAATGCTTAAACTGTTCAATTATATGAATTATGCATTTTAAATGGTTATATGATATGCATAATTATGTGAATTATATGATTTTAATGTGCCATATGACATGATTAATTTTTATGAATTACATGTTTTCATTATAATGTATGCTATGAAACGAGAAAGGAAACTTTTTGGCCACATGCCATGAGAAAGGAAAAAATGGCATTCGTGCCTATGGGAAAGGAAAATATATGGCATTCATGCCTATGTGAAAGGAAAATTTTTGGCCACGTGCCACGGGAAAGGAAAAATATGGCATTCGTGCCACGGGAAATGAAATTTTTGACCTCGTGCCACGGGAAAGGAAAATATGGCATTCGTGCCACGGGAAAGGAAAATTTTTGGCCTCGTGCCACGGGAAAGGAAAATATGGCATTCGTGCCTACGGGAAAAGTTATGTGCTATTCGGCTTATGCCAACGGAAAAGGTTATGTGTTAATTTATGTAATTGTGCACTTTTCGTATTTAGCTTGAACAATATTTATCCCTACTGAGTATGTGATTACTCACCCCTAAATTCAAACTATTTTCAGATTATGTGGACGGATGCGCAGATGTGGGAGAATAGCCGATGATTTCACTTTTAATTATTTAAATTTCAAGAACTATGAACTCGTTTTAAATTTCGAACAATTGTGATGTACTATTTTCTTTTAATTTATTTCAAAGTGTTTGGAGTGGATTTTTTTATTTTTGGCAATACTCTATAATTATTTATTAAGACTTAAAGTATTCTCATTATTGCTTCCGCTAAACTTTTCATTTATCTATAAAAAAAAATTTACACGTATTTTTTAAAATTTTAGTAACGCTAAAAATGCACTAGAAAAAAAAAATGGGGCGTTACACGACAGCCCTGTCCCTACCCCATGGGGTAGACGGGCCGGATTTGAGGCTTTCAAGTACCCACCCCCACCCTATCCAAGAGGATTCGTAAAAAATTAGTGAATCGACAGCTCGCTAACATTCAAGTAAACTTTTAGTAATAGTATTGCAAATTTATCAATAGCCGAAGCATTTAAAATCTCATGTATCCTTTGTTACTTTTCAAAATTTTATTTTCTGTACTTCGTTGTGATGCCTATAATTCATAATGTCTACAGGCAATTAATCGAAAAGCCCGCAACAGCAAGAGGAATTATATAGAAAGGCAGTTCTTTTATTATTATTATTATTATTATTATTATTATTATTATTATTATTATTATTATTATTATTATTATTAGTTAGTGATTTAATACAATTTACTGTTTGTTACATATATTCACAAGGACATAATAATTTGGCTACACACACTAAATAACAAAAGATTGATTTACTTGTACTTTTAATCCCAGATTGAATCAATAATATTGAAACTATCTCATTATATTCATGAGATTATCCCTTTAATTTTTGGGAAAAGCATAATTCACCCCTCTTACACACTTTATACCTTGTGTGTAACTAATGCAATTGCCCTTTTTTGACAAACATTTATTGCACAATTATTCCTAGATAACACATTACAACAATATAAAAAAAGGACATATATATAAATGGCTGAGCAATTAGGCAAAAACCCTTGTGAAAGCTCTAATTTATAAACTTACATAAAAAATGGCTAAGGCATATGGAAATTGTAGTCCTATGCTGCCATTGTTGATAGCTTGTCTCTATTTAAGCAAAGTCATTTTTACTATTGGACTTGTGCAAATTTCACAGCCCATTGGAGCTAATGGGTCTGTAACATTTTTGGCAGTAGGAGATTGGGGAAGAAAGGGAGCTTATAATCAATCTGCTGTTGCTCATGTGGTAAAAAAATTTGAACAATATATTTGCTTTATGTCGTGTGTGTGTGTGTGTGTTTTATACATAATTCTTGATTGAAGATTGTTGTTTCTTGTACAACATGATTGTGTTTTTGTTAACAATTTGTTTACAATTGCCACTCCAAACCTATCTTATAATGTTGTAGTACAATTTATGGGAATCGCTAATATGGTAATTGGGTCGGTTTACCCAATTATTATTAGGGACGGAGTCAGGAAAATGAAAATTGGGGGTGGGGTGGGTTGGGGAGTAAGGACGCACGCGAAATTGTAGCATGGGGGACGAAATTGAAAATATTTGAGAGATGAGTGACGATATTAGAAATATTTAGGGGAACAAATATTTATTATATATAAATATATAATAAATAGATATATGTACTGTATAATATAAAATTTTGAGGAGAGGCGATGGCCCCCTCCCGCTGGCGGATCTAGGGGTGGGCCAACCTGGCCCCTGGCCCACCCTTCTTTTTTTTCAAAAAAAAAAATACGGAGAAATTTTTTCTTTAAAAAAACAAAAATTAGTTATAATTTGTATTAATTTTTTTCTGGATTTCGGCCCACCCCATTTTTGTGTATTGCCCATCCTGTTAGGGTCTCCTCGCTCTGCCATTGCCCCTTCTAGCCCCCTTCTTGGTCCGTCTCTGGTGGGGAGAGCGACATTTATTTTTCTTGAAAGTAGTATATAAAGAGTTTTTTTTTGTGGGGACAAAATTTTAAATATTATACAAATAATAATTTATATAAATGTTAAAATATTATAAAGTTGAGGGAGCACCGTTGCCAGCCCCTTAGCTCCGCCCCTGATTATCGGTTTGAACCCACTTACAATAGTATTTTGTGAATTAATCATCTTTGTACTTTAGTGAAAAGGGCGTCATTAACATGTTGAGCAAAAGAGCAAAGTAGTATTACACACAAGAGTTTCAATTTCAAATATCATCCATTACACAGATGACATCATTAATTTGCATTTGACACGTATTTAAGATAATTGAAACAAGAGATAAAATACACTTTGGAATAGAGGATCCAAACGGGAACAATTATAGTTGTGGATAAACATATCAAATTTGTAGCCCCATATATTTACATGAGATAATTCCAAATCTGCAGATTGTCTAGTTTTGTTTCACTGTCTTGAATGTTGGGATTTGCAGATGGGAGAGGTAGGTGCCAAACAAGGCATTGACTTTGTAGTCTCAACTGGTGATAACTTTTACGAGGATGGATTAACTGGGATTAATGATCCTGCTTTCGCTCAATCATTTTCCAAAATTTATACTGCAAAAAGCTTACAAAAGCCTTGGTATTCAGGTAAAGAAAAAAAAATCCTGGTGATCCATATAAATCCATTCTGGCTCTCCACAAAATCTTGAAATCCTGATTTTTTTTTCCTTTTTTTTTTTGGTGGTCTACTTTGAGAATGAAATGAAGTTCTGGGAAACCATGATTATCGTGGAAATACTGAGGCACAGATAAGTCCATCGCTTAAAAAGCGCGACAAAAGATGGAATTGCAATAGGTCTTATATTGTTCGAGCAGGTAATGTTTCGCTAAAACCTTTCCAAATAAGTATCTCTTTATTTACTTATGATGCCTGTTTGAAGTATGTATTTGAATCACCAAAAAAATAAAAACAAAAAGAAAAAGAGCAAGTCTCTTGTGAGACGGTCTCACGGATCTAAATCCGTGAGACGGACTCTCCCAAAAGCGCTCCATCTTGAGAAATATGAACCATGAAAATATATTTAAAAATAATAATGAACCATGAATAAACAAAAATAAACCCTAAAAACATGAACCATGAAACATAAACCCGAAAAACAAAAATAAACCCAAAAAATAAAAAATAAACCCAAAAAATAAAAAATAAACCCTAAAAAAAACTAAAAATCTTAAAAACCCTAATCAATTAAAAATAAACCGAAGAAACAAAATAAACCCTATAAAAACAAATATAAACCCTAAGAAAAATAAAATTTGAAAAAAAAAAAAACCTTTAAAACTTAGTGTAAGGGCTCCGTCTCACAGATCTAAATCCGTGAGACCGTCTCACGGATCTAAATCTGTGAGACCGTCTCACACAAGTTTTTGCCAAAGAAAAAAATCATAGAAGTTTCCCGAACTTGGATTCTTTAATGGCAAAAACTTGAATGAGACAAATATTACATGCTAATTAAATTTCAACCCAAATTTAAACCCATAAATCATATTTTTGTGTTTTGTAGAATTCGTAACTTCAATCCATGAGATGGAATGCCAAGTTTTGAGTAATTTGATTTGTTTTTAAAGCTTTTTTTTTCTACATTTTTTTACATAGGAAAGGCAATTTATATCAAAACACAAAAATACACACAAACCTAACACGTTATAAGCGGCTTAAGGTTGAGGCTTTGCGAGTCAAAATTAGGTCGGACTCATTAGTATAAAACGAATAGCTAAGCCGGGTTAGAGTTAACTTAAATGACAAGATTAACCTGTTTGATCTGATTTAGGTGTTATTATGTTTTTTTAAATATGTTTGATTGATTGAATATATTGTTAGTACAATGATTGATTGAATTTTAAAACAATATCAAATGTGCATAAATATAATTTTCAAACCAAAATTAATTCATACAACTCATATAACCTCTATGTACATATATATTCGAGTTATTTAGATTATGGCTCGAACCAAAAATACGAATAATAAACAGATCAAATTAGGGTCGAGAAATCTAACACGAAAAACATGGATTTTATGTCTCGATGCAACACACGAACACAACACGAAATGCCACCCCTACTGTTTTTTACACAACTTTAACACTGAAATGGACCTGAGTTTAGGGTTTGTGCACATTTTCTTTGTTGATACAATTCCTTTTCTCAACCATTACTTCGGCAAAAACGAGGAAGCCAACAAGATGAACTGGAAAGGCATCCTGCCTAGAGAAAAATATATATCCAACCTTCTAAAGGTCAGTTTTTGGTCCAAATTTAGACAGTAGTTATAAATGTAATCCCAAAAAAATCATATATCAAGATAAAAAAAATCCTGCTTGTTATATATTCATTAGGATCTAAAATCAGCCATAAGATCATCAAATGCTACCTGGAAAATTGTGGTTGGGCATCACCCCATAAGAAGTATTGGATTTCATGGTGACACCAAAGAACTTCTGCATCAGCTCTTGCCAATTCTACAGGTACATTCGAACGTAAATACGCGTAAAGTTGTAAAATACTAGGTACATATACTTAGGGATAATTACAAAAACTACCCCTGCAATTTGAGTTAATTACAAAAAAAAAAACCAGAAATGTTTGAAAATTACAAAAAAAAAAAAACATTGAGGTTTGATTGTGTGTTAAATGTAAGAGGATAATTGCAACATTTTTACAAATGTAAAGGAGGTATTTGAATGTTATTGCTTATGGAGGGGATAAGTGTCATACAAAATCAAACCTTACGGGGTTTTTTGTAGTTTTCAAAAACCTATGTTTTTATTTGTAATTAACCAAACTTCAAGGGTAATTTTTGTAATTATCTCCATATACTTACTATACTTTTCCAAAAGTAAAAATTATCTTATGATGTGTATATTGCTAGAGATAATTAAAAAAAAAACAATTATCTTTCACAATTACATATACCCCTTGATGTTTGTATTTGTTTTACAAATTGTCCACAATTTGTAAAACAGAAACATAAGTGAAGGGGAGTATTTGTAATTCAAAAGATAGTTGGGTTTTCCTGTAACTAGGCTAAACCTCAGGGGTAGTATTTGTAATTACCCCTACACTGACATTTAGAAATATACTGATTATGTACCTGTTTATTTTTCAGGCAAACAAGATTCCCATGTACATAAATGGGCATGAACACTGTCTAGAACACATCAGCAACATTGGAACGTAAAATATTAACCGAAAAAACAATACTTTCACATGTTTATCTAACATATTTCGAAATGTTCCAATAATCTGAATGTTTTTGCAGGCGGTTGAATTTCTGACGACCGGAGGGGGATCAATGGCATGGAGAAACGTTACACATTACGAAAGGTACAAGAAAAACTTAAAGTTTTATCATGATGGACAAGGGTTCATAACAGTTCAACTTACAAAGAGCGAAGCAAAAGTAACCTTCTATGACGGTCAAGGCAAAACCCTGCATAGTTTTAAGCTCAACGCAGCAAATAATATAAAAGCACAGTGAGGGATATTTTCAGCACACAGTCCTTAAAAGAGTTCTATTTATTTGCAATTATAGGATTATATATGCCAGAACTGAACAATAACAGTGGTTGAAAAGAATTTATCAAGGAATTATTGCTAAACTGATGTTCTTATATGTATAATGATATTCTGTCGAAGAACTCGATATTTTTCTTTATCTATGGGCAATCAAAGAGCACACACATTGCTTGAATATCTATAATGGATTACTTTCAAATAACTGCTCGTATTATGTAACTGATAAAACCAGTTTCTAGGATTTTGCCGCAGCAAAGAAATAAGGAAGAGTTACAGAACCAATAAAAACAAAAGAATAAACACACTATTGATTATCTTCAAGAGTTGTTCATACAAAGTTCTAACGTTACTTGTCTTATTACACTTGCTGCACCCTTAGAGAGTGGTACTCACTGAAGTGTGTTGCAAGGTGAATATGGGATAGGGCACAAACTTCATTTGGCAAAATCGCCATATATCTTTAGAAGACTTTCGAATTTGGTCCTCAATTCGCCGCAAATTTCAAAATAGCTCGGAAAATCTCAAGTGAGTTGCAAGTGAACACAAAAAACTGGGGACTTTTGAATCTCCACCAGAAATTAGGATTTTCGGCCAATTTCGGGTCAAATATTTGGTTTTTCCCCAACACCTTACCCAACAACTACATCCCGATCAATTTTGAAATTTCCGGCAAATTGAGGACTAAATCTGATAGTTTTTCAAAGATACATGATGATTATACCAAACAGAATTTAAAAAAGACTAATTTGTCACAACCCCCTATAGACAGGACCAAATTGCATTTCACTCAATTTTAGAGCAGCAATGTGTACAACAACAAATAAGAATCCCTTACTGTACCGCATTACCAAAGTTAAGAACTTAAGGTTGCATTTGGAGGGAAGGATTTAGATTTGAGGTGATGATTTATTGAACATATTCAAATGACTCCATATAAGATTGACCACCACAATTACTTAAAAAGTAACTAAATAGAGGATCTAAGGATTTGAAATCATAAGAGTACCCAAACAAGCTCAATGGATTTGTTATTATTAATTTGAAATTGTTAATTTCAAATCACCCTATCCAAATGCAACCTAAAGGTAGATCCACAAGATTCTGATAGGCATTACCACGATTAATAAGCAAATTCCATCACAACGCGCAGGTCAATTTGAGCAAGGCCCCCTCAAGGCTCAAATACATCATTAAAGAATGTATTTCGTCAGTGAAACATCCATCACAACGTTTTTCGGAGAAAACACTCAGCAATAATTAATTTGCAACAAAATGGTACCTTGACTCAACATAGCTTTCAGCATCCCAAAGGAACGCACCGAAAGTCACGGCCTCTAAAACAAGTCTCTTAAGCCCGCAAAAGCTAATCTTGATGAGTTCATCTTTAGAAGAGTCGATGGTTCCTTGAGGTGTGATAACTATCTCCGGCCTACCAAACAAAGCTTCCGTATGTTTCTCAACGATATCAACAGCCTCTTTCGATCTGATGGTAGCGTATCTGTAAAGTGTCTCCCCGTCAAATGACATGACATAATATCGCAATCTGGATCTCTTTATTCCGTCAAAACTGCTTTTGCCACTCTCCTCTTGTTCGATATTGCTTTTTTCAATGTCAATGCTCTGTGGAAGGATTTTCATTGTCTTTTCCAACTGAAACCTTTGGTCTATGCGTTTAAGGAAATATCCGTACATCAAAGATGCTGCGTAAACCTGGCCAACCTTTAGTTTGCTTATTTGTGCAACCGAGTTGGAATCACCGAGTCGATTTTCGAGAATGAGCGCTAGGTGATTCTGAATCATCTCATAAGCTTCAGCTGAATGGAGACCCTCTAGCTTTGCTTCTTGGGTGGGCCACGTATCGACTTGACCAAAATCGTTTGGTGGTGATGGGGTTATAGTTGGAATTAGGGGCACATTAGCATCCATGAATTTTTGCACCACCAATGCATACAATATCTCTTCCAAGGCCTTTCTCCTTTCATTGGCTTTCACCTCCGCAATTCTCCTAAAATCAAAAGAATCCAAACACACGTGAACAACTTTTTGGAATCTTAGAAATCCAAACTGTCACACTTTATTACGTTTTATTAAGTTAAGTCACACCAATAGATAGATTATGCAACATTTTACTAAGGGAGTATTTGGCTATTTGTAACCAAAAAAGAAAGTGATTCTTAGCTTTTAGCTCAAAAACATCACTTTTAGTGTTTACAAATGCTAGCTTTTGCTTCTGATAATCTAATCAAAATTTAAAAGCTGGGAATGTGGTGCTTCTGATTTTAGAAAAGTGTTTTTTGGTATATATATTTTTTTAATGAAAAATAGTTTGCTTTACATTCTTATCTTCAAATTTGAGAAATACAATAACGATCCACTAATAATAAGAAAACTGCATTTGTCTTTCTATCCAAAACCTCAATCCTGAAACTGCTTTTCTTCTTCTCCCCCCAAACACTTAAACTTGGATTTATTTTCAGCTTTTAGCTTCTATATGCAAACACCACCAACTTTTGATTACCAACTACTCTCAGCTTTTGCTACAATAAATCACTTATTCTTTTTTTTTTTTTTTGAAAACAAAGGAAACTATTTCATTAATCAAGCAGATCGAACTGCAAAGCATTACAGATAAATCACTTATTCTAAAATAATAAATGTTTGCAAACACTCCCTAAGCAAACAACCACCTTGCAAGAGGGGTGCTCTACCAACACACAAAATACCTCATAAGCCAGAAGCAGTTAACTGTAATCAATACTAACCTGTATAATACTAGTTCAGCACCAGAAGTAGATGACTCTTCCTTATCTTCCTCGGTATCACGGTCAGTCTGAAGCTGTTCAAGCTGCTGTTCCACTGCAGCAGGGACAAGATGTGGATGGCTTATTAGAATCTGAGATAGAAATTGCCCAACTGGAGATTCCAGCTGAAGTGGAGCAATAGGATCAGCTGAACCGCCATAATCAGAAGCTTGCACAGATGCTCTGATCTCAGTCTGCTTCCTGTTCACAAAACTCATTTCTCTTTTCCCAAATTTCATATGAGAAATCAACAGTTTTTGCTGCAATGCACCATAACAATGAAAATTGGTTTTCTCAAAAGTCACACGCAAAAACAAAATTAAATTCGAATTGTGGACAAAATTGAGCATTCCCAGAATCCATTAGTGTTGGGAAAGAGTGCCAAAATAAATGACACCGGCACAACGGAAATAGTAAAATCTTTTCCCACCTAGCTGGATTAAAAATGGGAACCAAACCAAGAATACCAAATAATAGTGCAAGACGATAAAAATAGGACACAAGAATTTTTACGTGGAAACCCAAATCGGGAAAAACCACGAGACCGTAGTCCAGATAAATCCTCCACTAAATGTATAGTAGGCTTACAATATTTCTCCCTAAAAATAGGGGATATACAAATTATCTCAAGTCACTCAACTTGGAATACCCGAGAAAATAGGAATGCTATTTTGGGTGAGAATGAAAAATTACTACTAATTTTTCTCTCTTTTTCTTCACTCAAAACACACACTTATAGAAATCTCTCTACTCTCTCTTTTTCTCTCTTTCTCAGCAATTGATAAATTGCTTCTTGCTGGTGTGTTCTGCAACGTATGCCCAAGGTGCCTTTTATGGGCAAATAAATGATCAAAATTCCAACATGTGAAAACTTTGTCAAAGTTTTCAGCCACCACGTTTCTTCAAATTCAACAAAGTTGGGCTACAATGTTTTTTTTACCTACCATTTGTGATGTAAGCCATGAGGTGGGATGTTCAAACTCAACGGATCCAACTACAATATTTGGAAACCGAGTATGTTGGATCTTCTCTACTGCAAGGATCTTTATTTGCCCTTGAAAGGTGATACTGCCAAACCAAAAGATACAAGTGATGACGAGTGGAAAATCCTACAAAGAAATGTGTAGGATATATCCGGCGTTTCCTTGAGCATAGCATTTTCCATCATTTTGCTAATGAGGAAAAAGCTGATGTTCTGTGGAAAAATATTGAAACCATGTTTGAGAAGAAAAATGCCTTGAACAAAGCTTATATTATCGAAAAAATTGTTCGCTCGGATACACTAAGGTGCAAACATGACGGAGCACCTAAATGCGTATCGGTCGATAAATCAATCTACCACAATGAAAATATCCTCTTGATGATGAAGTAATTGCTTTATTGTTGCTCACGTTACGTTACAGCGGTTGGGACACGCTTGTGGTGTCGGTCAAGAACTCACCCCGAATGGTGAACTGACTATGCAGATGGTCAAAGATTGTCTTCTTAATGAAGAGTCCAGAAGAAAGGAGTTAGAATATTTACGAGCCAAAAGCCTTAGTAGCTGAAAATGACAAACGGGGAAGGAGCAAGTTCGAGAGGTTCTCAAAATAAAAGAGACAAATCCGGGGAGGTCCAAATCCAAAGGACTCCAAATGTCATTATTGTGGTGGTCCAAATCACTACGAGAGAGATTGCGAGAAAAGAAAAGAGATCAAAAGAATGGAAATAATGAAAACCGGATCGATGACAAAGATACTACAAATACCGCGATTGATGGCGATGTTGTCATCATTTGTCTTGTACGACGCTTCGATTCGGCAAAGATCGTGACGACGATTATTGATTCAGAGCTTCATATCATATCACACCTCATCGTGATATGTTCACATCATACACCGGTGGTAGCTTTGGCAAAGTCGAAATGGCCAACCATGGTGTGACGGAGGTCGTCGGCATAGATAACATCATATTGAACACCGTCGAAAGCGGGACCAGTATTCAGGATGTCGGACATATTCGACATTCGGCTAAATATTATTTCCACCGCAAACTTGACGATCTTTTGCATGACAATCACTTTGGTGAAGGAAAATGGAAGCTCACCAAAGTGCTCTATCATTGTCGCTAAGACGTATGACGAAATTCTCTGTGCGATGCAAGCCGATTATCCAACGGAGAGGTGAATGTGATTGATAAAAGTTCCTCCATTGAGCTATGGCATAAAAGGCTCGGACATCTAAGTCGAGAAGGGCTTGGAAGTTCGACTTTGAAAGAAACTTCTCCCGGAGGTAACCAAGATGCCCCTACAAACTTGTGTTGATTGTTTAATTGGAAAACAACACGAGTTGCTTTTAAGAGTTTTTCACCTTCAAGAAAATCTCATCCTTTAGATCCGTGCATACTTGATTTGTCTTTACATGAAAGATAGAAGTCTTGGTGGTGCAATATATTTTGTTACATTTATTGATGATTTCTCTAGAAAAGTCTGGTGCTTTGCTTTGAAATCTAAAGATCAAGTTCTAGGTATCTTTAAAATTTTTCAAGCAAGTGTTGAAAGAGAAACAGGAAAGAAGCTGAAGCGAGTTCGTGCTGACAATGGTGGTGAATACCAGGGTCCATTTGAGCAACATTGCAGGGATCATGGAATCAAACTTGAGAAGAGTGTTCCAAAAACTGCTCAACATAATGGCGTAGCAGAAAGGATGAACAGGACAATTTGTGAACGAGTCAAATGTATGTTGTCACATTCCAATTTGCCCAAATCCTTTTGGGGTGAAGCAATGAGGACTGCAGTTGATCTAATCAACCTTTCTCCAGCCACTCCTCGGGTGGCGACATTCCGGATAGAGTTTGGATGGAGAAGATATTTCCTACAAACACTTGAGAGTGTTTGGTTGCGGCGTTCGTGCATATTCCAAAAGATGAACGATCGAAGCTTGATGACAAGACCAGTCATGCATCTTCTTGGGCTATGGCCATGAAGAATTTGCTACGAGTTATGGGACCCATCGAAGAAAAAGTTATCGAAGCGGGGATGTTGTATTCCTCGAGGATCGACAATTGAAGATGCCAAACAGTTGAGAAATCAATCAAACCAAGATGTTCCTGATGACGTAGACCCGCTTTCTTCTCCTAGAAATCAAAATCACGGGGAGGTGTGCAAGATCAACATCATGATACAACCGTGATGTCCCCCGATTCTACCACCACCGAAGACGCGGAAGGTCCACCGACAAAGACAACCTTCTACTACCAAATATAGCCCACATGAGTATGTAATGCTCACTGACGGGGGAGAACCACAAAATTTCGCAGAGGCCATATCACATGATCGAGAAGGATATGTGGATGGAGGCCATGAAAGAAGAGATGAACTCTTTGCGGAAAATCACCCCTATGACCTGGTAAAGCTACCGAAAGGTAAACGACTCAAAAATAAATGGGTGTACGGGTTGAAGGCAAGATCAAGAGCAAAGCTTACAACCCAAGGTATAAAGCCAGCCGGTTGTGAAGGGGTTTCATCGGAAAGAAGGGTGTTGATTTCAAGAAATTTTCTCACCATGGTGAAGATGTCCTCAATCGAGTTGTTCTCGGTATAGCCCCGCATGGATCCGGAGATCGAACAACTTGATGTGAAGACTGCATTCCTTCATGGAGATTTGAATGAAGAAATCTATATGGAGCAACCTGAAGGATTCAAAGTCAAAGGTAAGGAAAACTTGGTATGCAGGTTGAAGAAGAGCTTGTACGGCTTAAAACAAGGTCCGAGACAATGGTACAAGAAGTTTGACTCCTTCATGACAGACCATGACTACAACAGGACCAGTTCCGATCACTGTGTATTCTTTAAGAAATTTAGTGATAATGATTTTATCATATTATTATCAGTATGTGGATGACATGCGATTGTAGGTCATGATGCCAAAGCAAGATTGAGAAGCTGAAGAAAGAACTTGGCAAGTCTTTTGCGATGAAAGACTTAGGACCGGTTAAGCAAATCCTTGGGATGAAAATCTCAAGAGACAGGGCAAGCAGGAAGCTTCAAGAAAAGTACATCTAGAAAGTTCTTGAGGGATTCAACATGAGCAAGTCAAAACCAGTCAGTACTCCACTTGTGGGTCACTTCAAGTTAAGTGCGACACAATGTCCCACAAGTGAGGAAGATAAAGCAGAAATGCAAAAGGTACCATATGCTTCTGCAGTTGGCAGCTTGATGTATGTTATGGTATGTACTAGACCGGATATTGTTCATGCAGTTGGTGTTGTTAGCCGTTTTCTCTCTAATCCAGGGAAAGATCACCGTCCAGCGAAAATGGATATTTAGGTATTTGAGAGGTACTCTAAATATTGTCTAAAATTTGGTGATGACCAAACCTGTATTTTAGACGGATTCACGAGATGCGAGATATGGTGGTGATGTTGATTCCAGAAGTCCACATCGGGATACCCGATGAGATTTGCGGGGGGAGCTATCTCTTGCAATCGAAACTTCAAAAATGTGTGGCATTATCCACAACTAAAGTCGAGTACATTCTTTGTGACTAAGCTTGCAAGGAGATGTTGTGGTTGAAGAAGTTTCTGCGAAACTAGACTTGAAGCGGGAAAAGTACACGCCTCTTTGTGACGATCGAGCGCAATCCACTGAGTAAGAATTCTTCATTCCACTCGAGGTTAAAACACATTGATGTGAGATACCATTGGATTCGAGATGTCTTTAGATGAAAAGTTGATGCAACTTGATAAAGTTCACACCGATGAGAATGGCGCGGATATGCTGACGAAGTCTTTACCAAGAGATAAGTTTGAAACTTGCAGAAGCAAAGCAGGTTTGGTTGATTTCCCACGTGAGGTGAAGGGGGAGAATTGTTAGTCCACCTCATGGCTTACATCACAAATGGTAGGTAGAAAAAACATTGTAGCCCAACTTTGTTGAATTTGAAGAAACGTGGTGGCTGAAAACTTTGACAAAGTTTTCACATGTTGGAATTTTGATCATTCATTTGCCTATAAAAGGCACCTTGGGCATACGTTGCAGAACACACCAGCAAGAAGCAATTTATCAATTGCTGAGAAAGAGAGAAAAATAGAGAGTAGAGAGATTTCTATAAGTGTGTGTTTTGAGTGAAGAAAAGAGAGAAAAATTAGTAGTAATTTTTCATTCTCACCCAAAATAGCATTCCTATTTTCTCGGGTATTCCAAGTTGAGTGACTTGAGATAATTTGTATATCCCCTATTTTTAGGGAGAAATATTGTAAGCCTACTTTACATTTAGTGGAGGATTTATCTGGACTACGGTCTCGTGGTTTTTCCCGATTTGGGTTTCACGTAAAAATTCTTGTGTCCTATTTTTATCGTCTTGCACTATTATTTGGTATTCTTGGTTTGGTTCCCATTTTTAATCCAGTTAGGTGGGAAAAGATTTTACTATTTCCGCTGTGCCGGTGTCATTTATTTTGGCACTCTTTCCCAACAATTAGTTCATCCATCAAACAAGAAACCAAAAGCGATGAACAAATTCGCAAAAAATTAACATAAAATTAAAACGAAAATAAAAATATTTGCCAATCGATTTCAAAAACACAACCTATGAACTGGATAAAAATTTAACAAGCAATAATTGGATGAAAATAGAAGAATTTCAAACAAGCCCATTACATTACGTAATTTACTTCAGCTTTGCTTCGTGGAGCATATAGAAAGTAAAAGCGTAATTACCCAAACCCAGGCGCCGGAGGGTAGGGACCTGGACCTAACCCGCAGAGTGTCGACCCGGGTTGGCCCGGATTGGACGGCCCGATAAGGCCTCACGTATGCCAGACTGCTGAAAGATGACCGAGAAACCGCCATTGTTTCCATCTTCAATCAACGCTACCACCCTTTCCCTCAACAAACGAAGGATTGAAAATCCCAAATTTCAGTTATTTGCATCCAACTCCTAAAAGTTTTGAATTTTGGCATTAACCTCCCCTAAAATATATATTATAATATTTTAGTCAAAGATTTTCTTTATAAACACAAATATCAAATTGAATATATAAAAATAATCATCATTTTGATATTAATTGACTGGAGTTATTTATTGAAGTTGACCAAACAAGTACGTAATGAGAAAGAGAGAAAAAATAATTCCAAGACGACACTTTCCATTTTACGTGGATAATTGTCAGTGTATATATTTTTCCATATTAATTTTTCGGGAATAGATCGTGAATTTATAAGATTAATAATAAACGTTAAAAACATTTGTCATTCATATTGTAGAATAATAGATGAATATAATTTGGGAATAATATTTTTTTGGTCCACTAAGTGGATGATTTGAGAGATTTAGTCTACACTTTTAGAAATTGTTGAAATTGGTCCACTAAGTGGCAAAAATTCGGACATTTAGTCATGTGACCTGCTATTGCAGGTAATCTTGACCTGCAATCATATGTGGAATTTTTTTTCTTTCTTTTCTTTTTTTTTCCTGCCTTAAATGGCATATTATGTGGCATTTTGGAGGAAAAAATATTATATTAAATGTAAATTATGTAAAAATATAATAATCATATGAATAAAATGAAAATAATTTACATAATAAATTTAAATTATTTATAATCAAAAAACACAAAATAATTTAAAAGAAAGTCGATGAAAAATAAGAATAATGTTAATAAAATTTAAAATACTTTAATTGGATAAATATATTCAAAACTATAAATAAGAAAAATAATTTATATCATAAGTTAAAATTACTTCTTAATTTAAAATATTTTAATTGGATAAATATACTCAAAATTATAAATAAGAAAAATTATTTATATCATAAGTTAAAATTACTTCTTAATATTAGTATTTTAAAAATATTATACTAAAATATAGAAAAATATATTTAATTAAACTATTAATAAAAATATATGTGCTAAAAAAACTATTTAATTATTACTCTTTAATTATAAAAAATGAAAATATTATTTATTCAAGAAAATATTATGATATTTTTCAAATTATAAATAATTTAAGGCAAGAAAAAAAAAAGCAAAAACAAAATTCCCACAAGATTACGTGCTATTGCAGGTCACTGGACTAAATGTCCGAATTTTTGCCACTTAGTGGACCAATTTTAAAAATCCCTAAAAATGTGGACTAAATCTCTCAAGTCGTCCACTTAGTGGACTAAAAAAGTATTTTTGCCAAAGATATCATTTACCAGAAACCATGATTTTTGTTAGTATCCATATTGCACACCGAAACACTATAAAAATATTTTTTTTCTAAATGAAAGGAAAAGGGCACAAGATTGCAATTTTTTTACACATATAAATAAATTTCTATAAGCAGTGTTTTTAATGTGTCACAATAATCATCAAGAACTTTAGGCATGGAAATATGCCACGAAAATCTCGTAAGTTAAATTTATAGCTTGTAAGCTCATATGGGGTATCCTAATTCTTACAGTGTTATATTTGATATGTATTCGTCACGTATATAACATAATATCAATATTGTAAACATTAGATGAAAAACAATAAGAAATGACATATCCAGACTGCTATAAACATGCTTGTGAACTATTTTAATGCATAATTTCATCATGTACATTACAAACTTCAAAATAATATTTGTTCCTTCATGATTAGCAATTTTCATATACTATTATATACACATAATTAACATGTATGGTTTTCTACTTATTACCCAATTGTCAATTAACGGAGCTTCTGCATCGGTATTGCGACCCGCAACTCGTTCGATATCCTTAAGGAGCTTGATGCCAATCGTTAACAGCAGGAGAAAAATCATATCAATTTTGATGGTGGAGAATTGCATGGCAATGGAGACAGCATGACGGTTAAGAATAATGATAACGATGCTCAAGGAAACAAGGAGTGTTCGTTGGTGGTCTACAAACCACAACCATCAGATATTGTTCGTGCGCAGGCTGATGGGTTGGTTCACAAGGAAAAGGCTGACTTAAATAAGGTCATTGCGACCATGAATAACAGTAACCCTGTTAGTAATTACGTGTTAAAACCTAGTGCTCATTCGGAAAGTTTTAATTCGATTGAACTTTCGGAGAGATTTCAAGCCATGGCGGCAATAGCCAAAAGAGGTGGTCTGATATGACGGAAGACAAAGAGCAAGATGAAGAAGAACAAGACAAATCAGACGCTTTAAAGACCAAGCTAGGCGATTCTTCAACTACTCCGCTTGTCATTCACTCATGTGTCCCCTCAGAAGCTATGAAGAATATGAACATTGTAGCTCGAGGATCGTGGGCCAACATTCCACAAGATACATCAGACCATCAAGACGATACTCAAGCACGTGCAAAAACAACAAATGATAATATCACTCGAAAATCCTTGAGACAGAAACACTCTTCACTTATTTGCATTTTTAAATTATTTTTGTGTTTTTTTCCTGAAATTTTGCATTGTTTTTCCTTTGCTACCTGATTGGCTTGTGATCAGGACTTTTTCCTTTCTTTTTATATATTTCCATTTATCTAAAAAAAATGAGATATTATACCCAATATAACATACCCTAACCCGATATGTAAATGATGGACAAAACCTTATAATATTTTATTTGTTATCATATAAAATATGTAACTCAATAGGTCTACCTTATAATATATTACTTTTTATAAAATAAATATATCAATCAATTGGTACTCTCTGCTGAAATCAACTATTGGGTGAGTTATTGTCTGTGTCATAAAAAGTCACTAGAAGTATCAGAAGTTAACTCGATCATTCGACGCTCAAATTAGTTATAGAGCAAATAAATACAAGTCGTTACAAGTATCAAGGGCTAACATCATCAATACCTTCCGACGCTCAAATTAATTACATGACAAGTAAATATATGGTACATAACTTGAGAGCAGTTTAGGGCTTAGGAAAAAAACATATTAAGATTACAGAAAAAGACCCGACTCTCCCGGGGGCCTTGACTTACCAAACAAGTTATTCCAACGTCCCTCCAAATCACATTTCCCGATTTTAGCTTCTACATTTTATACATAAAACTACCCCTCCTCAATTCATAAACCAGAATGTCAAAAGCCCATTATTATTCAAAGTCGGTAGCAAGGAACTGTACAGGAATGCTAAAACTGAGAGAGAAAATGTAAAATTTTATTCATGATGTGACAGAACTTGTATAACAGAATTCAGTTGATGCTGGTGCATGCAACCCAAGTATATAAACCCCTGGAAAAGGAAAAAATGAGATTGCAGAAACAAAATCTCAGTATATTCAAAACCCTGGGCTATAGGGGTTTGATTGGTTGGTTCTCTGTGTTGAGGTGTGAAGGAAAAAGGAAATGGCGGAACAGTTGACGGATGAGCAGATTGCTGAGTTCAAGGAAGCGTTCAAACTTTTCGATAAGGATAACGATGGTATCTGTTTCTTTTTACGTCTTCTGATTTACTATCATTTTTCTGTTTCTTTTGGAAGTTGCGTCGTAGTTTTTTGGTAGTGGATTTCTGTGCCTTTCTTTTGGTATGTTGAACGTGTGGAATGAAGTTCATGTCGAGTTTTTGGTCTTTCTAATTTTGTGCAAATAATCTAATTTTGGTGAAGTAGGAGAAAATGAGAAACACATTGCTTTACTTGGTTATGTATGTGTGTGTGTTTCTTGATTATGCATTTATGCGGGAACATTGTTCTTCTTTCGTTTCATATAATTGTTAAAGGGGAATAAAATCCCTAGAGATTTGAGGAAAAATCACTTTCCTCTGGAATTTGATTTCTTGGGTTTCATAGCTGGAAGTGCCAATTGGGACTGTTGGTTGGGTCAATTTGAATTGAAACATATAACCATTGCTGTTCCCAATCTTCCTGTTATTCAGTATTGAATGCTTTTCGTTTACTATCTGAGATCATGTCTGTGTTGGCTGTTAATAGAAATATCTTGAGTTTGGTTGTGGGCTGGGTTGGGTTGGGATCTTGAACCTCCCCAATGGCGGGCTCCTTTTCATGTAGAAATTCTCAATTGTAAGTATGTATAAGCCGGACATTGACTTCCATTGGATTAATACAATTTTGTGCAAGTCTTTCCACCAAAAACTACATCAAGCATTGAAAAAGTATTTCATTTGACGGTTAAATGATCTTTTAATAGGCTTTATCACATCTGAGGAGTTGGGAACGGTATTGAGGTCACTTGGACAGAATCCCACGGAAGCTGAACTGCAAGATATGATCAATGAAGCTGACGCTGATCTAAATGGCAAAATCGACTTTCCTGAATTCTTAAATTTGATGGTTGCGCAGATGAAGGTAACTCTGGTTTTACTTGTTCAGTAATTTTTCTTTCTTTTTTGCATTTTTCAATTTTGAGTAATGTCGTCGTTATGTTTCAGAGGCGGAAAATATTTTGGCTGTTGCTCTGTTGTATGGCAATGAGGGATACGTACATCTAAGCGTCTTCCACTTTGTCCATTAGCTGGAAAATATTTTGGCTGTTGCTCTGTTGTATGGCAATGAATTGCTTGTCTAGACTACAGTTGGTAATTGTTATACTTGTAGGTCCCAAGGGGTGTAAGTGTAAGGTTTAGAAGGGGGGGGTTGAATAAACCTTACCAAATTTTCGATTTAGGCCTTTTAAATCTGAGAGTTCTACACAACAGTCCTTGATGGACAATCGAATTAGTCACTCAAGAGAGTTAATCTCTCAATGCACTTCAAATTGAGTCATTAGTGGAGTAACTCAAATTGTTGGCTATAATTTGACTTAGTTTGGTTTTTGTTTTCATTGGAAGACTTAACACCCTTAAGTTTGTTTAAGCAAGTTTTTACTGACTTGATTTAGTACTTATAGATTATCGGATGGATAGCAAATTTATCACAGATATAAGCAATTAAAAGTGCGATATTTAAATGTCAGAAAAGTAAATGACACAATAAAGTTTTTATAGAGGTTCGAAGATGGGGTAATTCTTCTACTCCTCTCTTCTCCAACTCCCGGAGGAATCCACTAAGTAATGATCGGTTTACAAAGTGGTAATGTCCGGATACAAGTCTTGATCACAACAAAGCCGACTTGATCCTTTGGGACTCGATCTGAGACGCCTTGATCACTCACCAAGCTTCTCGTGCGACTCGAAACTTTCTTCACAGGCGGTGCGCTTTGCTACTACTACACTCACTTGCTCAAGCACTTTGGATTTGATCACGAAGCCCTCCAAACGCTTAAGACTTGGTTCACGCTTGAACCTTTCTACAATCCTTCTTGGAATGTAGACCCTTGTTTTCGATAGTTTCCTCTTCAACTCGATTGAAGTTCTCTTTCCTTCACGAGGTAAGTGTTGGATTGATGTTCTTCGAGATGTAGGCTTGAGGATTGAGAATATTTCAATTTTGATAAGCTTGTATATCTCACGTGTGTGTCATCCACGCATCATCTTCTTTCTCAATCAAACTCCTCGGCCTTTTATAGTGAACTTTCAAAAATTTGCCCGTTGAAGAGATAGGCTCATTTTTGAAAATCACTTTGCGATCGTTGGTTTGCACTTCTTGGAATTGCCATTTCCTCGTATGAAATGTTTTATCACCTTTTCGAGTTCGACACGGTGTAGTGCTTCCTATTGGTTCATTTCTTTGCACGCTTCGGGACCGAGCACTCCAAGAAAGGTAGTATGAAGATATTACTTGTTTAAGTAAATCTCTTGATTTACGTAACGGTTCTTTTTCGATTATCTCGACTTGACCGCATTTCCTCGCTTTCCCCAGGTGACTTAGAGTCGACTTCCAATCATTGGATGACTCTTCATCACTTGACTTGAAACTTAGCCTCTTTGAGTTGACTTGACCGATGTTCCACTCACCGCATCTCACCGCTTCTTCATCGAGTTCTGTCGTCTTTTCTTTGTTGTACTCAAATTGTCTCACAGAGTTTTCCTTCAAGCCTTCGATTGTCTTCTTGCAAGTTGGAGCGTAGGCGACTTAACTCGGCCTTGGCCACTCTAATTGTTACAATACATTTCAAAGCAAGAATTGGGAGCCAACTTTCTATTCTAAGTTTTACATGGCATTCATCAAAATCTAAACAATAAAATTCCTAACAATTTCCCCTTTTTGATGATGCCAAAACTTAAATCATACAAAGATGCAAATAACAAAGATACATACTGAGATAGTGTATTGACATAGAATGTATGCGCATAATCGATCTTTTTATTGATCATATCATTCTTGTACTTAACACAATTGTTTACAAGGTGTATCGAGTATGTAATTGTCTCAAAAAATTATAGCATTATTACGAAGACTTACATTGTATGTATTTACATATAAAATACACGAAGGGTTGGACAAACACTTCATCTCCTTCGTCCTTGTCTCCTTCTTTCATCTTGATCAAGATCTTCTTCTCTTCTTCTCTTCTTCTCGTCATCACCGCCTTCTTTTTTCTTCTCATATGCCTTCCTGGCGACTTCATCTTTCCTTATTCTTTCCTCGTCTCTCCGCCATAGCCGAGTTTGTCTCTTGTTTTCTTCTTCTATCCTTCTTGCATACTCGGCGTTGGTTTTGGCCACTTGCAAGTTCGCCACATGGTCAAGCCCACCCGAGTAGATCCCTCCTTTCTTTCCTGGATCTACGTATTCAATATTCTTGGGCGGAGGCCTAGGTGTCAAGCTTCTTCCTCCATCACCGCTTCTTCCTCTACCTGGGGCGTATCTTTGCACTTTGGGGCCTTCTTTCTTTGAGTGCCCGGCGGAGTGACCAAATGAGTGGAGGATCAGGTTGTCTGCTGTCTGTCAACCTTCTTCACATAGTGTGAGACCCTTTTCCCAAGATGTGATCCCAAGCTTGAGCTAAGGACAAATTTGCAAAATAACCTTGATTCGAGCGTTTTGAATTCGTCAACCGATCTTGCTCTCTGTCCCGACATCGAAATGGCATACGTGTCTCTCATTGGAATGCCTCCGTGTTCTTTCAAAATGTTCATCACCCTGGCATCCATTCTTCCTTCCACCTCCTTCATCCCTCGCTTCAATTTCTTTTCTCTTCTCGGCCATAGATACAAGAGTGTTGGAGTGGCGAGTCACTGGAGTTTGTCGCTTATAATGTCACCGTGACAGGACCTGTTGGGGGTTTGTGCAATCATCAAGGTCATATTCTTTGATCCTTCCCCCTCGATTTTCCTTTCTTCGATTTCAAAATTTCCTCACCGATTTTCCTTTCTCAAATTGCTCCTTTGTCACCGCTCCTTTTTCTTTTTCACTTGATTTTGTTTCTTTAAGGTATTCCTCTTCCCCTTTTTGGCATCATCAAAGGATAGAGGAACCCCAGGGAACATCTTTGGCAAGCATGAAGTCGAGTCTTCGATGGTTGAATTTTGCTTCAAGTCTGTGCGTTGTATCTTTGCCGCCGACGGAATTGAGACCGAAATAGCGTTGGATTCTCACAAATCGGCTTCATCTCGGCCATGAGAAGGCTGAATTTTCTTGTCATGTGTTCTTCCAAACGCTGTATATCATTTGCATTACGCTCACGCAGCGGCCTTGATCTCGGCGGTGTGAGCTTCGTGCATATGTTCAATGTGTTCCCGCACCGTTTTTTCGCGTCAACATTTTCGACTCTCCACACCAAGACTTGTTGAATAATTGTCTGAAGTATCTCACTGTTCCACACGCATTGATTCTTCTTTTGTTGCCACCATTCCCTTATCCTGATTGTGATGCCTCTTAAGTCACCGTAAGATTTGCATCTCTGTTGTCAGCGCATATCCAAGGAGGCTCGATGCCTCTCCATCTTTTCAACTTCAAAAAAGAGTGCCTTGAACACTTCTCGTACCTCACCGATTCTTCATTGCGGTGATGGCCATCTGGCGTCGAAATCGAAGCCGAACAATGGTGCCCGAGTGAAAAACAGGGGTGATGCGTGGTAGCGTGCTTGCTCATTTTCTCGATTCTTCGTGGAGTTCGTATCTCCGGTGAGAATGGGAAAGATTCCACAAAGGATTCATCACCGCCATCCGGGATTTGTTCGATGATAAGCGGTGGACGTGAAGTTCTTCTCGGGAATCGATCCACCTGTGGGCTTGAGGAGCCGGAGCGGTGGTCTCTGGTTCACCGGTTTTGTGGTGCGATGAGACTCGGCTTGCGAGCCTCGGTATCTTATTAACAACTTCGTTGGTCTCACCGATTTCTCCTTTTGAGTAAGCTGGTCCTCGGCCTTATCGAGCGTCATCGGACGATGATGAGATTTCCATTGGTGGCTCATCATCAAAATTAAAGGTCGACGAGTAGTCTTGGGATCGACTTGCTCGTGCCTGGAACATCCGCACTGAGTCTTTTGGATTTGTCATGGGAGTTGACTCGAACCTTCCTCTTCGCCCTCGATCCGAAAGGTGACATCGGGGTTGTCCTGGGAATCATGAAGTGCGCGATCTCCTTCTCGAGATGGATCGATGGTTGCGGGAGGGATGTTCTCTACTTGTTGTGTTACCCTGGAAGTCTCAACCTCCCGTGGGCCTTCATTTCCTCCGCCAGTCTCTCTGCTGGCTGCGAGGCTGTCTTCCCTTTCGACGATGTCACCGTCTTAGGGTCTTCTACAGTGGCATCCATTGGAGTCTCAACCCCATGGATTGCGCTTTCATTGCCAGTGTTAACTCCCGTGTACATTCGTTTCCTCCGTGCCTCGATTGCATCGGCGCGTCATTAGCCTTAGCGTGAGTTGGCACCTCACCGAGACATACGATCTCAATCTATGCCGAGCTTCGTTGATGGCAACTTGTCTTGTTTTTCTTGTGTTTGAGTTTTCTTTGCTTCGCCTCCTACATTCTTTGTGGAGTCATCTGCAATCCTCCGACCTTGCTGCAGGTGGAGGGAGTTTCCCCCGAGCACCACCGAGTGACTTGGAGTGGGGTCACTCGTCTCCAAACTCCCATTGCTGCGCTGATTGATGGTTCGGCCCGTTGGGGCGGTGGTGGCACACCTTCAATAGGGGTTGGCTCGACCGGGTCCCCACATCGCCCGCCATCGCCATCTCCTTATCGCCTTCTTCCGAGTCACCGGGAAGTGGTAAGCGAGAACATCGATGGCTATTTATTTGAACCACTCCCATTGGATCGATTTCGGTTTGTGTTACGGAGGACTCTCCGTCCCTCCATCGATCTTTGCTCGTGAAGGATTCTTGATTCACGCAATGCTTGCATCTGCAATTTTCGTGGCGGCGTGACATCCTCCTCGTTCCTCGTCACTTTCGGAGAAGACATCAAGGAGAGGATGGAAGTGTTACGTGGTGCGGGAGATAGGCGGATACTTGCCTTTTCTCGTGCTTCCGGCTTCTTCACTTTTGCTCTTCTCTCTCTCCTTGTCCTTGTAGATCTGCGAATATTCATGCAATTGTCTTCATCTAGAGTCGGGAGCACGAAAGAGATAATCGAGGAAATTTAGCGATTCTCTTCTTCTTCTATGAATTCAGCCGTTGGAACTGTTCCTCGACTTGCTCAACTTCCATTTTCTCCACTCACGCAGACGATTACGATGTCCGGGTAAGGTGGAGATAGGATCATTACATCACTATCTGCTGGCCGGTTCTTTCTTGAGTTTGTTTGTGTGAGCTACTGTTGTGTCTTGAGTTGCCTCTCGCGATCACCTTCCGGCAGAGACTTGGCCGTTTCATCAATTACATCCGGAGACTCTACTTCTCGAGTAGTCTCCTAGATTTGTGCTTTGGTGAGTAGGCCGACTCAAATTTGGTTTCTCCCGCTCGGATTGCTTTACAAGTCTTCTTCGTCTCTTGGTTTGTACCGGGGATTTAGTTGAGAGACGGTGTCCTCTCGAGTCTTGGGCGGCCGGGGGCCGTGCTTGTGTTTGTTTACGAGGAGCCGGCCGTCTAGGTTTGTCGACCTCCTCTTTTTGACGATCGAGAGAAGGAATTTGTGAGTCCTTCTCGACCGCCGCAGTGCGAGGGCGGGTGACACTACCAGGGGCGGTGACTCTGCTGCGGCGGAGCATGTTTGGTTTTCTTTCTTTGCAGCGGCGAGACTATGGCAACCCGCGGCGGCGGCACTAACTTTTTCTTCTGTTGGAGAGGAGGCGGTTTGTGTCTTGGTCACCGATTCCCCTCACCGTGTCGGCTCTCTTGGCGTCACGACGCTTCGAGCACCGAGAGATTAGCTCGAACATCCTCTTGTTAACATGGAAAGCTTTCCCATGTCTAAGAGGTACTCCTTTCACCTCCAATAGCCGGCCAATCACTAGGCCATATCCCGGATCCTCCAAATGACCCATCTTCTTTGAAGGACTTGTTTCCCACGTTTTGGCGAGTCTGCTGTAGATAAACTCACCAGATTTATCTTCTTTTCTTCGATTATTGCAGCCATCACAATCAATTTTGCCTTTGACATTGGTCAAAGCCGCAAATTTGATGTCGATACACTTGGCAACAATGTCCAACAATTTGTGATAATCCTCTCCTTCGGCAGTCTCTTGTTTCTTTGTGAATATTATTTTGTCGGAACATCGGACTTGGCTATTTCTTTCCATCGTCGGCCAAGTTTACATCACCTCTTTGATCTCGGATGCTCCTCTGGCGGTAGTGAGCAATATTCACCAAATCCTTGGCTTTGTGATAGTCACCGCTTCCCGTGAACAGATGACTTGATTCCTTCGTCGTGAATCTCGGCATTCACGTAGAATTGTGCGACCTCCTCCACATAGGTCATGGGATACTCCAGTGTTAGAAACGGTTTTGATCCTGCCGTTTCTAGCTTCTCGCGATTTTCTTCACCAGGGTGTCGTCGGACCCCTAACTTCACCATCCGTCGAAATCCACGGTCGAACCGGTGTGGATTTGTTTTCCCAACTTGGTAAAGTCATATGTTGGTGCCATTTCTCGAGAATAATTTCAAGAAAAATTGAGAAATAGATTTGAAGTTTGATAGGGTTTTGAGAGTGTTTGCCTTTGCTTTTTGAGAGATTGAACAGTTTTTAGAAGTGTGAGAGAGAAGCGGACGAAAAATGGTTTAAATATGGTTTATGAAAGGGCGTGCGAGACGGTTTTGAATCGTGATCGAAATCAACGGCTTGGATTTCGCACGCATATTGAGCGATTCATGTCTCGTATTTAATGCGCGGCATTTATATCCAATCATAAGCTTGGTGTGCGGCTTTTATGTCCTGACACATCATCATTATCTTTGACGTGTTCCTTAAAACATTCCCGCTTAGTCAAAACGACCATTTGCGTTTTTGTCATTTTGCTCATAAGTTATTCAACATCTCTTAGCCGATTTAACTCTAACTTCTCACATTTTCTTTTAGTGACTCATTATCACTTGACTTGGTATAATGACTTTTCCGATAAAATCTGACGATTCTTGAGCTAGTTTTTGTTTTCGACTCTTTTTCACCTTCTTTTTCTGTTCCATTTCGTTTCTTTGACTCTTCGTGTCTCGGCTTAGCTCAATGAGCCCCAACTCATGTTTGAGTTCTTCAAATCTTGACTCACATAATGGTTTTGTGAAGATGTCGGCTAGTTGCTTATCGGTTGAGATATATTCCAAGATAATGTCCTTCTTTTCAACATGATCTCTTATGAAATGATATCGACATCTATATGTTTTGTTCTTGAGTGCAACACGGGATTTTGAGTGATTGCAATGGCACTTGTGTTATCACACATGATTGGAATTTCCTTTTCTTCAATTTCATAATCTCTCACCGTCTCATCCATAGGACTTGGGCACAACAAATTGCCGCAGTATGTATTCTCGCACCGGTTTGTAGAGGTGGCTATTGAGTTTTGCTTGCTAAACCAGAAATTAGTCTGTTTCCAAGCATTTGACACGTGCGAAAGTCTTTTCTCGGCTCTGCATCCAAGATAGTCGAGTCCGAATAGCCAATTAGCTTGAATCCACCTTCCTTTGGATACCATAGCCCTACTTGGCTTCCTTTTAAGTATCTCAATATTCTCTTAGGCTGCATCATATGGCTCTCTTTTGGAGCGATTGAAATCTTGCACATACACCTACAAAAAAAGGTGATGTCCGGCTCGCTAGCGGTGAGATAAAGCGATGATCCATAAGTGCTCAGATCTTGTTTGATCTACTGAGGCTTGCCATCTGCGTCCATGTCCATTTTGACGATGTGTTCATTGGTATTTTTACGTAAGACTTCTCCTCCATACCAAATTTCTTCATTAAATCTCTGGTGTATTTTGTTTGACTTATGAAGGTTCCATCCTTCACTTTGTTTCACTTGAAGTCCAGGAAAAATGTCACTCTCCCATCATGCTCATTTCAATTTACTTTGCATGAGGTTTGAGAATTTTTCACACACTCTTTGTTAGTGGATCCAAAAATGATGTCATCCACATATATTTGAACAAGCGATACTCTCTTCTTGTCTTGAATTACGAAAAGTGTTCTATCCACTTTTCCTTTAGTGAATCCATTTTCGATTAGGAATTGTGACGGGTATCATACCATGCTCGGGTGCCTGTTTCAATCCATACAGGGCTTTCTTGAGTTTGTACACTTTGTCTCCAAGAGTCTTCTCGCTCAAATCCTGGAGGTTGTTCAACATACACTTCTTCTTCCAATAATCCATTCAAATGCACTTTTTACATCCATTTGATATACAATGAAATCTTTGTGAGCTGCGTAGGCAAGAAACATCCTTATGGCTTCCAATCTTGCTACAGGAGCAAATGTTTCATCAAAATCTATTCCTTCTTCTTGGCAATATCCTTTGGCTACCGATCTTTGCTTTGTTTCTTACCACAGATCCTTCCTCGTTCATCTTATTTCGAATACCCATTTGGTTCCAATAACATTTTGATGTATGGGTCTTTGTACTAATTCCCATACTTTATTTCTCTCAAACCGATTCACTCTTCTTGCATAGCTTGAATCCAATGTGTGTCATCCAATGCTTGTGACACATCTTTGGGCTCTATCTGCGAGATGAAGCATGTGAACATTGCTTCTTGTTGAGTTCGGATCTTGTCTTGACACCTTCTCTCATGTCTCCAATGACAAGTTACGGTGGATGGTCTCTCGGCCATCTTACGTCGGGTTGAAGTAAGTTAGCCGGATTCGATCGACTTGCAACGTGTGTTCTTTGGGTCGACTCTCTCGTGATCACTCACCGCAGATTTTCCACCGCTTTTTGAGATTCGGCTATCTCATCTTCTTCCGAATTGATAATCCCTGCTTCGACTTGAGATAGGGACTCTTCTCAGTAAGGTTGGATGTTTCAGAATTTATCACCGACTCTTCAATGTCTTCTCCATTTATGTTTGGCTCATCGAATACTACATGAATGGATTCTTCTGTAACCATAGTTCTTTTGTTGAGTATTCTCAGTAGGCTTTGCTTTGCAAATTGTATCTAAGAAGATACCCTCATCGCTTTAGCATCAAAAGCCTTTAGGTTGTCTTTGCCATTATTATGGATGAAGCATTTACATCCAAATATCCCGAAATATGCAACATTTGGTTTTCTTCCATCCGGATCTCATAGGAGTCTTTGTCACCGCCTATTTATCATACATCTGTTTTGGGTGTAGCGGTGTGTTGATTGCTTGACCCAAAACCTTTTTGGTAACCTGCTTGACTAACATGGTCCTTGGCTTCTTCTTTTTTGAGGGTTCTGCTTTCTTCTTTCTCGCAACTCCATTCTGTTGTGGAGTCCTTGGTGATAGTTCATGACCAATACCATTCTCAACACAAGATCTTGAGTTATTATTCCATTGACAAACTCGGTTCCTCTATCGATCTTATTTTGATAATGGTTTGACTCTTTCTCATTTTGTATCCTCTTCATCACCGTGTGGTAGCTTTTGTAGAGTTTCTTTCTTCTTGCACATGAATATTGTCCATGTATATCTTGAGTAGTCATCTACTACCACCAAGGTGTATTTCTTTCCACTTATGCTTCTTTGGTTCCACTTTGGACCAAATAGATCCATATGAAGCGGTCTGATATTCTTCTTGTTGAGGATGGGCAAGTCTTTTCTTGGAACGACGACTTGATTTGTTTTCCTTCCGTAATGCATCACATATACTCTCCTTCTTGTATATCGAGTCCGGAAGTCCTTCCACAAGATGACTTCTTGCTAGCTTATTAATCGTTTTGAAATTCGGATGACTCGACTTTTTTTGCCACGCCCAACTTGATTCAATTTGTGCTCTTTGCTAGTAGACAAGTCTTTGGGTGTTGCGATTGACCAATCCACTACATACATATTTCTCTGTCATGCGCATCCTTGCGACAAACTTCATTAGTTTCAACATTTTTGATTTGGCATATTCCCATGTTGAATCCAACATTGTAGCCCTTGTCGCGAGTTGGTGATGCTTAGTAAATTGAAGTTTAGTCCTTCAACATATGCAACATCTGTGATTTCTAAACCATTCCTCCGGATGGATCCAATGCCTCTTATTTCACCAGGAGCTTCATTTCCTCCAAATATGACTTTGGCTCCTTTGACTTCCTTGAATTACAGATTTCTTTTATTTCTGTCATATGTCCGGAATGCGACCGCTATCCATGTACCAGGTTCCTTAAGGCACTCACTTTCGCGAACCTCGCAATCAAGGAAATTAAGTTTTAGGTACCCATTCTTGTCGGGTCCTGAGGGGTTAAAATTATAAGATGATCCAACCAACCTATAGCCAAATGATTTGACTCAAGAGGTTGCCATCTATCGATGCCATAATCATAATCAATCCTGGCAAATTGCTTGGGAATCTAGGTTCATACAACTTGTCTCTTTTGTCTCGTATGCTGCATATGTGTTTTAGCAATTGCCTTTCTTGGGTAATTGTGGTGTCTTTGAGTGTAGTGCCTGGGTGCATATGTGTCTTTGATGAAAGCTCTTATGCTTTTGGAATGGCCTTTGTTGAGTTCTAGGCCTTTGCCATTTGGGCTTGTATTCCATAAGTCTGGTGATAGTACATTATTCGATCGGCTTGGCTTGGATATTTTCTACCATTCCCATCATATGTATTTCTTTTATGAGTTTTAAGGATTTTTGGTAGCTCTCTTCTTCTTTCTGAGTATTTTACGTTTGGAGTCTGCCGAGGACTCAATTGAATCTCTTCTCACTATCCTTTCAAAGACTCTCTCAACTTTATTTTCCTTTTCTTTTGTAACCAAGGCCGATTCGCTTAGTATTGTGCTTTGGATTGAAAGTGTGTGCATCATTTAGAGTTTTGAATTTTTCGGACTCTTCATGACTTGAAGATCCTTTTTCAAAATTACTCTTGAGGTTTGACATGGCACAAAGGAATTAAATCTAGCTGTCTTGTCTCCACATTTTCTTTGACTCATAATAAGATCATCCAATGATTTAGATGCCTTAGTGAATGAGGCATAACATTTTTGAGGTCATTCTCCCTCTTTTCTATAGCGACAATTTCTGCTTATTAATTTAGCATTTTCACCTTTAAACTCTTATTCTCATCGGCTATTTGACTTAGAGTACTCGGCTCCTTAGTCGACTTTGAGTTTTGACTTTTGAGTAGGCTTTTTTCCTCATTCAATAGTGTGTGTGAGGTTTTAATGTGCTCAAAATCTTTCATCATTTTGCCTAATGAATCATAAAGATCGAGTGGGTGATGAAGTGTGTGTGTCACATCACTATCACTAGTGTACGAGCTTGTTGAGTTAGATTGTACCTCATCTTCTTGATCTTGTTCTTTGGCCATTAAGCGGATCAAGGCTTCTTCGTAGTCACTTGAGTAGTCGAACTTCACACTCTCTGAGTCACCGTCTCTCTTGACTTGGTTTGTCTCGGCAGTCTCTGCGGCCATCATTGCCTTTTTCTTCTCTTGTCTTCTTTCTCAAGACCTTTCTTTCTTCTTCGTTTAAATCTTGTTGACTACAGGATATGAGCAAATCAATGGCATAGTGACCTGGTTGTCTACAATTCCAACATAGATATTGACCTTTTGCTCAAACTCTTTCTATTCTTGAGTTGTCGATCCTTTGATACTCAACTTGTTGATGATCTGTCCTCTTGGTTGGCTTTGTCATCCCTTGATTTGGAGGGAGCCGAGTGTCTTCGGAGGATTCACCCTTTCCTCTCTTGTAGTTCTTGTTAAAGAACTTGTTAAATCTTTTAACCATTAGGGCTATTTCTTCTTCGGGTCAATTGCCTCTTTGACTTGACTCTCCTTCCATCTTTGACAACTAGAGCAGTTGTTTTGGGTACAAATTGTCTCTTCCTCTTTCCTTCTCACTCAAACTCATAGGCTTTGAGGTCCGAGAATAACTCATGGTTGGATGTCTTTGATAGGTCCATGGAATGTCTCGATGCCATGACCTTCATCTCCCATTCAATTTGGAAGACTTTTCAGGGATCTTCATACACATTTCATTCTCGTGTATATTCCTTTCCAAGTGTAGAACTTCATTTGTGATTTACTCAAATCGAGCATCCAGTTGATCCAGGTTTTCTCCGAGATCATTTTAAAGTTCTCAAATTTTTGTACTGACCACCGAAAGTTTGTTTTCTTTGATTTGCTCACGAGCCTTCACAAATCAATGCCGGTTTGTCCCAGATTTCCTTAGCCGTTTTTGCAAGATTTCACCTTGTTGAACATGGCTTTGTCCAAGGTTTTGTAGAGAATATCCTTGGCTACATTGTCCAGGTTGTATCTTTTTCTCATTCATCATTTGTCCACTCGGTTCTTGGTTTTTCAACCATGATGGTCCGTGTCGATCTTCTTCTCTTTCTCCTTGCAAACTCTTACAATGCAATTTGTGTTCACCTTTAATATTTGCGAGAGGCCCATCTTCTATCACTATCCACATCTCATCATGTAATCTTTGATAGATGAGCACGCATCACGAATTTTCCAATCATCAAATTCTTCAATAGTGAACATAGGAATGCGTGTTAGATTTGCTTCCATGATAATAATTTTTAATGAAAGAAAAGAGTTTTGAAAGTTTAAGTACTAAAGCGAGACTTTTGAAAAGTTTGGAGATCTAGTTCGAGAACCGGTGCGGAGGGTTCAATGAACCAACCGCTCACGATACCACTTGTAGGTCCCAAGGGGTGTAAGTGTAAGGTTTAGAAGGGGGGTTGAATAAACCTTACCAAATTTTCGATTTAGGCCTTTTAAATCTCTGAGTTCTACACACCAGAATTGTGTCCTTGATGGACAAATGTCGAATTAGTCACTCAAGAGAGTTAATCTCTCAACAGACTTCGAGCCGTTTAGTGGAGTAACTCGGTTGTTGGCTATAATTTGACTTAGTCATGTGGTTTTGTTTTTTTCAATGGAAGACTTAACACCCTTAAGTTTGTTTAAGCAAGTTTTTTACTGACTTGATTTAGTACTTATAGATTATCGGATGGATAGCAAATTTATCAATGAGATATAAGCAATTAAAAGTGCAGATATTTAAATCTTTGTAAAAAGTAAATGACACAATAAAGTTTTTATAGAGGTTCAAGAAGATGGGGTAATTCTTCTACTCCTCTCTTCTCCAACTCCCGAGGAATCCACTAAGTAATGATCGGTTTACAAAGTGGTAACATCCGATACAAGTCTTGATCACAACAACCCACTTGATCCTTTGGGACTCGATCTGAGACGCCTTGATCACTCACCGGCTTCTCGACGACTGCGACTCTTCTTTCACAGGCAAAAGTGTTTGCTTGCTACTACAAACTCACTTGCTCAAGCACTTTGGATTTGATCACGAAGCCCTCCAAACGCTTAAGACTTGGTTCACCTTGAACCTTTCTACAATCCTTCTTGGAATGTAGACCCCTTGTTTTCGATAGTTTCTCTTCAACGATTGAAGTTCTCTTTCCTTCACGGGGTAAGTGTTGGATTGATGTTCTTCGAGATGTAGGCTTGAGGATTGAGAATATTTCAATTTTGATAAGCTTGTATATCTCACGTGTGTGTCATCCACGCATCATCTTCTTTCTCAATCAAACTCCTCGGCCTTTTATAGTGAACTTTCAAAAATTTGCCCGTTGAAGAGATAGGCTCATTTTTGAAAATCACTTTGCTGCGATCGTTGGTTTGCACTTCTTGGAATTGCCATTTCCTCGTATGAAATGTTTTATCACCTTTTCGTAGTTCGACACGGTGTAGTGCTTCCTATTGGTTCATTTTTGCACGCTTACGGGACCGAGCACTCCAAGAAAGGTAGTATGAAGATATTACTTGTTTAAGTAAATCTCTTGATTTACGTACAACGGTTCTTTTTCGATTATCTCGACTTGACCGCATTTCCTCGCTTTCCCCAGGTGACTTAGAGTCGCCTTCCAATCATGGATGACTCTTCTCATCACTTGAGACTTGAGACTTAGCTTCTCTTTGAGTTGACTTGACTGATGTTCCACTCACCGCATCTCACCGCTTCTTCTTGATCGAGTTCTGTCTCTTTTTTCTTTGTTGTACTCAAATTGTCTCACAGTGAGTTTTCCTTCAAGCCTTCGATTGTCTTCTTGCAAGTTGGAGCGTAGGCGACTTAACTCACTTGGCGGCTAATTGTTACAATACATTTCAAAGCAAGAATTGGGGAGCCAACTTTCTATTCTAAGTTTTACATGGCATTCATCAAAATCTAAACAATAAAATTCCTAACAATACTAGTAGTACTACAACCAATTTTCGACATATATAGAACCTACTCTTGTTTCTTGTCACTTGTTATGGTAATCGATTAAGTTGTTTCTGTAATTAGCAAGTGTGAGATTATTCTTGGTGTAACAATGCTTCTAACATACCCTAAATATGCTTTATGTTAGCAGTCGAGCAAAAATGCTTGTAAACTCAGTTAATTTAGAAAATTAAATTTCGTTGGTGCCTTAAGATCCATAAGATGCTATTTGATTAAGGGTCTCAAATCCATTCTTACAAGTAATATGTGCTAATTTTGCGGAACTTTCCTCCGAGTCACTATACTCCCTGTTCTCTTAAATAACCAAATATCATAGTAAATGTCAATAAGCATAATGCGCCCTTTCCTGTTTCTAAGTATTGTAATCACGAAAAAACATATGCTAATGTAGTTCTATGCTTGTGAAGGATCTTTGACTCGGAGGAGGCACTTAGAGAAGCTTTCAATCTCTTTGATAAAGATCAAAATGGCCTCATTTCTCACTGCAGAGATACTTTCCAACTTTTTCCCATTCCACTTTTCACACATAATTCGTTGTTTTTTTTTCCGATTTTAATGCGTATTAAATATTATTTTTGCAGCTTCATCAAGTGATGACGACCGCTGGGGAGAAACGTGATGTTTGACGAGGAAGTGGATGAGATGATACGAGAAGCGGATCTGGATGGTGATGGCCAAGTGGCTATGAGGAATTTGTTAGATTGATGCTTGCTAAGTGATTATGCTTAGCTTCAAATCAGAGTTGAATTGTGGTATATTAGTACAAAGTAGCTACCTCCAAAATGTTATAGATGGCACACTTTGTTTTTACGATACTCTCCTTTACTTTAGCAAATTAGGACTCTCTCAAGTATAGGGGCATGAACTTCAATAATATCTAGTTGGAAATCATAGTTCGCTTCTTTTAAGCATGCTTGGGGACTATTATGAGCCTCAATATTATCAAATATATCATATGCGATAGTTGCACTCGCCTTACGTTCTTGAGCTTTGGTCACAACAAATCGTTAATAGACAGGTTGCATTTGGATTGGAATGATTTGAAGTTAAGGATTCGATTTCCATAATAACAAGTTTATTGAACTTGTTTGGGTAGACTCGTAATTCAATGGATTTCAAATCTTTAGCTCCTATTTTGAGTTATTATCTGAGTCGGTGCACTCAGACAGTGTTGCAGAGGTCGTCACGCATAGAATTATCGCACGACTTTAGCATTCAAACATTGTTGATCCATGGAAATCAGAAGTCACGTTTCATACATCTTAACCAAAGGAGCAATACAATAAAAATCAATTATGCATAACAAAATGAAGAGCAAAAGTTTGTTATTTGTGAGTTATCGGAAAAATTCGAACATTTACAGCAAATTCAAGAGCTCCTGGTTTGCTAGTTTGAAACATTAGCAAGAAACTTAGTGCTACATCTCAGGTTCTCGAATTCACCAGATTAATCTCGGACCCTCATAACCTCGTTCCGAGAGTTATGGGCGTAGCCAAGATTTTTGGTCAGTGCGGTAAAAAAAATTCGTTTCAATTGGGCGATTATCGAGCCGCAATTTTAAAAAACAGAACATAAAATATATTTCAATAAAAAAAGCAAATTTGAAGGTCATACGTGTAACAATTCTTTGTCGATTTTCATACTCTCCAGTTTTGGGTTATCTTGAATGAACATTTTGAAGAAGTGACTTATTCAAAAGTCAATGCTAAATTAACAATCAAACAACTATTATTATTATAAAAAAACTTTTAGATCTATCGAATGCTCCAAAACTTTTTGGAAACACTTTTCAAATAAACTTTTAGATCTAAAAGTTTATTTGAAAAGTGTTTCTAAAAAGTTGTATATTATCAAGTTTGGAGCATTCGATGATTAATTGGCCCAGGTGATGTTTAATTCTTTTGGCCTTTTAAATTTTATCTTAATTTGTTCTATAGGCTGAATTTTCAGTGTGGTCCAACTCAAATTTAACAGGACCATTCTGAGTTCCAGTGCGGTTCAACCCAAATATAATAGGACAATTTCGAAATCCAGTGCGGTCCGTTGACCACACTGGGCCTCATGTGGCTTCGCCCATGCCTAGAGTCTTAGAGGATGTTAGAGCTAGCAAAAACCAGTCCGGTCCGAGTTTTGGGCCGGGTTGGGCTATGATTTTCCAAACCCAAAAAAGTTCGGGTCTATTGGCCCGGCCCGACCGGTCCATGAGCCGACGTAGCCCAGCCCGATAATATTCATGTTCAAAGGGTATTTTCGGCTGGTTTGGATCATGCATATTTGATCCGGCCTCGAAAATTTTCAAAAACCCAATGACCCCGCCCATGGCCAACTCTAGAGCATGTAAATCGCATAACGTGACTCAACCATCCTAAGTTAGCAATTATGGTATTAAGCAATGAAGAGCCAAAATTGGGCTATCCCAAGCTTGATTGGTTCCAATAATCCAAATTTACTAGAAGTTTTGGGCTAGCATTTTGGTCCTTATCAAATGAACCCAAATTTTAATATCTTTTCACTTGGCCCAGTGGGCCTGTCGTTCTTTCTTCCTATTTACGTGCTTCTCCTTCTTCTACAGTTCTACTGGGAGCAAAATACCACACACACACATGTATACTGTATACATATAATCTGTATGTGTACATAGAAAAAGGGAGATACAGAGAGAGAGAGAGAGAGAGAGAGAGAGAGAGGTGCGAGTTTGATTTTACCGAGAAGCTCCCGATAAATTATTACCAGAAGAGATGAAACTCCGGTTCGCAATGGTGTGCTCGTCGAATCAGAACCGGAGTATGGAGGCGCACGCGCTGTTGAAGAGAGAAGGGTTCGCCGTGGCGTCCTATGGAACTGGGCAACACGTTAAGCTGCCTGGTCCCTCCCTTAGAGAACCTAACGTCTACGACTTCGGCACCCCCTATAAGCATATGCTCGATGACCTCCGCCGCAAAGACCACGAATTGTAAGCTCATAATTTTTTTTATTTTTTTTTGCTTATTTGTATCGATGTTTTGCTAATAATTTTGTCCTTATTTTTAGAGGCTTACTAATAGTGCTCTTTTTTATTTTTTATTTTTTATTTTTTTTAAACTCTTCGAATGCCTTTTCAGACTCTTGTATTTGTAGTTGGTAAATTAACATGTAGATCTCTTGCTGTATAATACTATAAATGTACGTGTGAGTATGAGCAAATGAGGCTGCAGAACAATTTTATTTTGACAGTAATAATATATGCGATAATGTACTTTTTGAAGCATGGATATTATTCTTTTAATGGGCTTTGATTATTTGTTGTTATATTGGAAATTGAAGCACGGTTATTGACATTAAAATGGAGGGCTTGAAAACTTCCATTGATTATGATTAGGGGCAGCCGGGTCCTTGGTTTTAACTAATGGCAAAGGAGGTATCAATAGACCCCAACATGAGGATACTGAGTACTTGCCCTAGGATTATTAGGGATTCGAGTTCTGTGAATTTTGATGCACCAATATTATCAGTATGACAGTGATATAGAGACACTACTTTTTCTTAATTTCTTTTTATTTTTTGTTTTTTTAAAGTGAGTTAGGTTTTGTTGATAGATTGATATTTCAGCCTCACAAGTTGCAATTTTACAGGTATCGGCGAAATGGAATACTACCAATGCTCAAGAGGAATGTAGCTGTGAAAACTGCCCCTCAGCGTTGGCAAGAAAATGCTGCTGATGGTACCTTTGACGTCGTGCTTACATTTGAAGAAAAAGTTTTTGATATGGTTGTTGAAGGTTTGTATGTCTATGAACATAATCATCACTTTTTATTCTGTTATAAATGCGAGGTTAATGAGGTTTTATATTTGCCTGTGCCAACAAATTACAAGTTGAAAGCTTTTGTTCTATGAGAAATTGTTCTACCCATTTATCAACTGATAGAACAAAATTATAGTTAAAGTTCTCTCGTAATAAGTTGTATCATGCCACCAAGTTTCCGGAATTGCATGAAAATGTTTTGTCCAATGTTAAGGAACAATATTTTTCGGATTCATTACAAAAATTTCTGCAGATGATGCAAGATAACTTAATTTCTCAATAAAGTAGCCACGACCAGAATTGCACCTCCCACATGACTCGAGTCATGATGGTATTATTGGTTTTTAAGCTATCAGCGTTGGTAGCTGGACGGGGGGTGTAGCCACCAATGTTGGCGGAATTTCTTAGAATTGGAGTTGGAAATTGGCAGTTGCAGTGGGATTGGGCTATCAAGGTTAAATGGTCTTATAAAAGCAAGATATCTTCCTTTAAGTTGCATTTGGGTGAAAAGATTTGAAGTTAAGAATTTCACAAGTCCATAATAACAAATCCATTGATCTTGTTTGGGTAATCTCATAATTCAATATGGAATCTAAATCCTTAGGGCCTATTTTCAGTTATTTTATATGTCGTGGTGGATTTCAAATCCATCTTATATGAAGTCATTTGAAATGTTTTCCCCAAATCCTCCCCTCAAATTTAAATCTTATACTAAGGTTGCACTTGGATAAAAGAATTTGAATTTGATGGGAGAATTTGAAAAATAATTCAAATGACTCTTTATAAAATGGATTTGAGATCCACCAAAATCACTCAGAAAATAGCTCAAAATAGGAGCTCAAAGATTTGAAATCTATTGTATTATGAATTACCCAAACAAGCCATGATGGATTTGTTATTATTGATTTGAAATCCTTAGCTTCAAATCCATCACTCCAAATGAAGCCTTAAGGAATTAATATTTTTGATATGTTGATGCAATGCTAAAAATGACTGCACAACTGAATTATGTCATGTATTATATACTCGAGGACAAAATCATCTCGCATGAGCTAAAGCTTATTGTTTGTCTCGGCCGTGACATTATGGTTGACACCAGGATATCATCCTTTCTTTTGTGGATTTGCAACATCCACAGTACCAAATTGAGTCCATATATGCAAGCAAAGATATAGCTTTACTTCTGTAAAATGTTCTACTTATTCCAATATTTGTACTTTTCTTCCTGTAATTGATCAGTTCAATCCTTCGTGGAAAATGTTGCAGATCTACATAATCGGAATCATGTGCAATTGAAGCCTGTTTTAATTATCAACTTGGAAGTAAAAGATAACCATGAGGAGGCAGCTATAGGCGGACGGCTTGCTTTACAACTATGCCAAGAGGTACACTTTGCTGTTCTGATCAATTAAAAACCGATTTTCGTAAGTTTTTGACTGATCACTGTTATATGCAAAACTATATGCAGCTCGAGAAAACTGAATATTGGGAGGATTCCATCGATGATATAATCATAAACTTTGAGAGGCAAAACCACAGGAAACTTGTTTACAGCATCTCGTATTATTGATGCCGGCATTTTAATAGCAGGATTGAGTAATTTTTCTCATTAATAATTGAGAGAGACACTGACTACTGATATGCACAGAAGTATTTGTGGAATTTAGGGTGAAAGTTTAGTTACTAATATTTGAAGCTTTGTAATATTTTCAGACAAGGAATACTCACTTGTTGTCTCTAGATAGATTCTCAAAAGAAATAAAATTGTAGCACTATCTTTGTGTGATAATTTCTGAGCTGTACATTTTTAATTTGTGTTCAGCAGTCCTTGAAGAATCATGTTCTTCTGTTTACTCATTTTGTGTGGCGAAAACTGAATTTATGTTATCATGAAAGATTACTTTCTCTCTAAGTCCATTATGAATTTCAGTGAAAAACGACATTATTTACGCCAGGAAGTTGATAGTGTCCACTCAATTCCATGTCACCCAAGTGGGTAGCTACCGATACCGATTTGGGTGTATGACCCTTGGATCTAGGGATGACAATTTCCTCCGAACCCGATGGAGGATCCGATACCTGACCCTAACGGAGGAGGGTATGGAGGGTATTTTTGTACCCGATTAAATAAATGGGTACATGGTGTATGGGTATTTTCGGGTATGGATATGGAGGTGGGTCTAGGTACATCATACTCATACCCTACCCATTACCCAATTAAATAATATTATATTAATATATACATTTATATTTATTTATGCATATCTATGTATTTATATTTAAAAATAAGTTTTTTTTCCTAAATTCCAATCAAAATCCACTAACCCGCATGTTTTATGCCTTTTCTAATATTTTGTTATTTTTCTATAATATTTAGTTCATTAATCCTTATCTTTATTCTTTATTTCTTATTTTTCTCTTAATAATTTAGTAAATATCCATAGCTTCATTGAAATAACTGAAATTTGAGAAAATACAATTTTAAGTGGTAATAGGGTATGGGTAGGGTATGGATACCCGTTCATCCGATGGGTATGGGGATGTGTATGAAAATTAAATACCCGATGGGTATGGGTATGAAAAATAAATACCCGATAGGGATGGAGATGGACGATATAGAATCCTACCCGAATACTACCCATTGTCATCCCTACTTGGATCAAACATACACATGTGGGCGTGTATGTGTGTGTTGATCTAAAGGCCATGCACCCAAGTAGGTAGCTACCCACTTGGGTGACATGGAATGGACCGATAGTGTCGCATTGACCTGTTGGCTGTCAGGAGCGTTAATAATAAAAGAAAATGTTCAAACTCATTTGATGTCCATCAAGTATATGTTTGTTTCCAATGCCAAATAATGCAATGGACATTAAGAAGTTGTATTCCCACTTGTTACTGTTTGATATATGTGAATTATATTTATATTAGTCTATTTCGTTATAAATATTCTATTTTTTAATCTCAATCTTATATTCTTACACTTATTTACTTAATTTTTAACTCTATACTATATCAGGACCTACTACAAATACAACTACCACATATTTAATATTTTACGTTATATTACAAAAGTAGGACTCACTATCAATTATATCCAATTGTATCACATTTTTCAATAAAAAAAACGTTGAAAACTTATCTTAATGGGATAGAAAATATTTTTTCTTGACAGAGCACCATATCCGTCTCAATGGCATGTTTGTGAAAACTTTTGCTTGGTATATTTGCAAGAACAGTTTGAAAAGTGGAATAGCTGCAGAACAAATATACCATTCATTGTAGAGCTCAATGCACCAAAGAAAATGTTGCTCAATACACCAAAACTAATTTTCCATTCTTGGTTAAACACATGCAAATCATTTTGACACCAACAATGATCTTTATCTATAACATCTCATAGGTCATCTTTTTGGGACAAACAACCCGAGTAGGACACTACGATATCAAGTTACAAAAGCCAAACACGGCATTAAGATAAGCACATTGCTCTTACTCAAACCATATACCTAACTCCTACAAAGCAATCAGATGTTTGTCATATTCCATCACCTATCAACAATATGAACATAACAAGAAGTCTCAGTTCCACCAAAGATCAATTACCTCTTGATCGGCCAGTAATAAAATCGGCTGGCCAATTAAAATGTCCCTGTACTTGTGGTCAAATTATCTTCTCCTGCCGTAGTAAAACCCAGCACCCGAATGATAAAGATGCCGATGACGTGGCCCAGCTCTACCATGTCCATCCCATGTATGTCCCCTGTTTGCAACTCTGCCTCCACTTTGAGTCCAATTCAGTGGTTGTGACCCTCCACCATTCAGTTCCTCCTCTTCTCTATCGTTGTACTCTAAGACGAGCCGTTTTATGTCTTGTTTTTCTTCGAGCTCGGCTGCTTCTTTCTGTTTCGTGCCCTGCACTAGTGAGCAATCGCGTGGAATATACATCTGCTTCGTCTGTTGCTTGTTGCCGCGTTTCACGAGTACTTTCACCCGGACTTCCTTAGTTCCTCCAGTCCCGTCGTCTGTTTTCTCATCACCACTTTCGCCTTCGATTCCTCTTCCGTGGTGTTCCTTCGTGGTGGGGCCCTCGAACACGTTCATTGGTATCATCATATTTATTGTTGGGCGTGAGCGTAACTCCAATTTTCTTGAATCCAAGCTTTCCTGCAACCGTTTCATAAATTTTTGTTAGTCGTTGTAACTTGAACATTTTTGTCGTTACTTCCATACATTTTGGTGATAATTACAAATACTACCATTGAGGTTTAGCCTAATTGCAATAAACTTAGTTATTTTTCAAAGCTAAAAATACTACCCTTGAGGTTTAGCCTAATTACAATAAAACCCAGTTATCTTTCAAAGCTACAAATACCTTTTGACATGTTCCTATTTTACAAATTGCACCTTGTTGAGGGGGTAATTTGTAAAATAAATACAAACATCCATGGGGCATTTATAAGGTATTTGTAATGTTAAAAGATAACCGGATCTTTTAATCATTTTTTTGCAACAAAGCTAAAGGTCAGGGGTTGTTTTCGTAATTATCCCTATAAAAAATCTTGCCTGCATTAGGGCCCGTAGTTCTCGGTCAAAATCAGCCACCTCCTGAGGATCTACCTCGGCCACCTTCTGCCTAACATGTACCTCGTCGTCTTCATCAGAAGCAGGTTCGCCTCTGTCATCATAATCATCTTCAGTTTCGCAGCCCTCGTCTTGGTTCTCTCCATCTGTTTCTTCGTCGTCGTGATCAATGGTGCCACTCCCGGAGTCACTATCTGTCTCCCCTACATCTTCATGCACCTCACCATTTTCCTCGGTGCCATTAGTAAGATTTCTTCCATTGGCAGATAAATTGCCAGAACTCTTCCTGCTGGGAGTTTTTTCTGAGTCCAAATACTTCTCGTTATGAGACTTCTCTGTCGAAACTCTGCGCTCAAGCTCTTCGAATTCAGTTAGAGCAGCATTAACCTCTTCGAATGATGAATATCGGATCATGTTTGGTCTCAATTCAACAAATAAGTCCTGAAAAAGTTTTCAATTGTAAGCTCAGCCAAGAAAGGTTATAACCAAGAATTTAAGGAATGGAAGAGAGGAAAGTGCAGTAAGAATTATCGCAATGAGACACAATCGAACAGAATAAGCATTTCAAACCAGCTAACTTTCAGATGACCAGAAAAAAATTATCAAAATAAGACAACTAGAATTGCCTTATCGCATGAACATATTATGCGATGGTGTGATACCATTTATACAGTTTTTTTTTTGGATGAAATGTGAATAATATATAAAATGTACAAAATATTCTGGGCAAGCCCAGATAATTACAACACAATGGGACTAGATGTCCCTAAAAGGCTAGTACAGCTTGATGGCTAATACATGCCATTTACACACAACAAACAAAACGAAAATGCACTAGAACTAATGTCCCAAAGCAAGGTGTTCATATTGAACCAAAACATGAGGATACGAAGAATAGCAAGCATTCCAACTACCAAATAGTCCATTGTCCTTACGTTCAACTTTTTCTCCTATTCTCACATTTACTTTTGCTTTTATTTGATTATTATTACATTACCTTTTCTTTTTTGGGGAGGGTGGGGTGAGGGGTATGGGTTAATTAGGAACTTGCATTGAATTTAAGAAATAATTCACAGAAAAAAGAAACAGAGAGGGAACTAAAAAGCTATAAAAAAGGTAGAAAAAAAAAATTGAAAAGATTTTTACCCTCAATTTGGCCAGATCCAATTCAAGTCTCGTACAAATCCAAATCTGTAGGTTTGAACCCAAACCCAACTTGAAATCCTAAGAGCCACTAATTCAATTGAAATCATGACAATATATCTTATTCCACCCACAAATACACAATTTCCTCTTTCTTGTTGATACAAAATCACCTCAATTAAAATGAAATAATTCAATGGATATATTTATCCTAATTTCATTCACTGATGTATCTGGAAAATGCAACTCTGGTGAGAAAAATAGTTCAAACATGAATACAACAATAATAAGGGAACAAAAAGTACCCCTGAGGTTTGACCTAATTACAAAAAAACCCAGCTAACTTTAAAACTTACAAAAAGTACCCCTGAGGTTTGAAATATATTTCAAAATCCCCCTTCATATTTGTAAAATCATTGCAGATTTCCCCTTAATTTTAACACTAAATCAAACCTCAGGGGTACTTTTTGTAAGTTTTAAAGTTAGCTGGGGTTTTTTGTAATTAGGTCAAACCTCAGGGGTACTTTTTGTAATTATCCCTAATAAAAAAATGAATAATACAAGTTAAAATACTGACCTGCAGATCAAATTCAACATCCAGGGGAAGGGCACCTTTGCTCAGTATGTATCTTTGGAAATGAATCAGGAATCGATCAAGCTTCCTCTTTGATGAGCCTCTATCAAAATAATGCCCACAGGTCTCAAGAAGTGTGATGACCATTCTGATACGAAAACAGTCCTCTGGAGGATCCAATGTATCTTGCTAGCATCATGATAATAAAGAATCTCATCAATATTGCTTATCCAAAATATCAATAGCAATAGAGGGACAACTATGGCAACATAAGACATGAAATGTCATAAAACAGAACTTCTACTTAACGTGGACCCAGGCATTGGATTCAACAAGTTATCATATCGCAAAGAGACAAAATGGCACAGAACTTCGCAATCACAAATATCAGATTCTCCTCAGTGCAACATTAGCCATTTATTGTAAAACATACAAGATAGTCAAAGCATATTTTCAAATAAATATCCGTGAACGAAGAAGCATATAAGCATTTTAGTTTCTTGGCCCAAAGTAAGGGGATTTTGTTGCATATTCATAACCAGATATCAATCGTTAAACACTGGCACCCTGGTGCATGTCATGCAATGGCACAAACAAATTGAAATGGGTTACACCCTTATTCTTTATCCCTTCATGATGAATGCTTCATTCATACAGAAGGGCATGCGGCGCATTACTTCATCATTATTAATCTATATACCTAGTACATGGTTCTCTTTTCACCTAAACTACGATGGTCTTGTGTTCTTTAAAAATTCTCAAACTAAGATGGTGCCCTACTGGATTGGAGGTCAAAGAAATACTGATGCTTCAAAACGGACATAACAAGTTAAATAAGAAATACTGATGCTTCAAAACGGACATAACAAGTTAATTGATTGTCATTTTGTCAAGACGAATGAATATGTTTTTCTATAGTAATCAGCACAAAAGAAATGTTAACCAAAGAAAAGGTTAATCTCATCAGAACTTCTTCAGTTTATTATTCTCAAATGCAAATCAAAGAATTGGTCTTTTTCAAACTCGTCAAAGACAAGATAACAATGAAAATCTTATGCAACTTAAATTTGTAGCCCATTAAAAATTGAACAATTTTATCATAGAAAGTGACTTGAATCCATACCTCTGTTGTCCCATGACCAAAAGCGAGAATCAGATAGAGTGTATCAAAAATAACAGATGAATCTACAAGTTCATAATTGTACAGTTCCCCCAAGAAACGCATGTATGCAATGCGCTGTTGCTGCATTCCATAGTCATTCAGCTCCAGTCCGCGTCTAATTTCCTCCAAAACCTGAAACCGAAACACAGAATCGCATATCTTAGTATGAGTCCTCTCAACTAAAATATGTTCAGCAATGTCTATCCTTTGTTTCCATGTTTCACCTATGAGAAATTGAGACGTGAGATTTACAGCAACCATACATTATAACTTGCATAGGTAAAATGCCAAATCATGCCAAAATTGTTTTTTTTTAGGAACAACTATAATCAGAAACGGCTTGATTATATAACAAAAAAATGTTAGCATATGAAGCAATTGACCGCGCAAAATCAATACTAGATCATAAATATATTTCTGCTTCAAATTAAAAACAACCAACACCATAACTGACAAGGCACCTGCACCAATGGGCAGCTTAGGCAGACCACCATCTTCTATGTGATTAACTCTTGGGTACATATTTTTCCCTTTCCCTTATCTATTTCACTTTTTCTTCTCATATCTATACAGAACAACAAGAACACGAAAGTACTTCGACAAAATCGTAAACTATTGCAGACCTACAATATCAACCGAATCTACATGTGAAAAACATCAATGACAGCAATAACAAATAAACTTGAGGTATGACAGATGATAACGATATGGCGACACTTAAACTTATTTTTAGAACCGCTAAACAATCTATCTATCCACAAACAACACGAAAATCCAGGCGTAAGACCCCACAAAACTGACAGTGACTTAATTTTGCTAAATTGTCATGTAAAGCAATTTAAAACATTGCCAGTAACTGAACCTGGTCAAAGTAAAATTTAATTATAGGGCAACAAAATTTACCTGCACCAGCATAGTAAATCTAATGCTTAATTCTGTAAACATAGAATACCATGCCCATGGGCAGCAAGATACTTGGGGGTTGGTATTGCTTTACTGAGCATGGTAGAAAACTTGTCAGACACGGCATTAAGGATAAAGTACAGTAACACAATTGCCTGGAAGCTAAACTGAGAATATTCATTCAGGCTTCATTTGGATGGAAGGATTTAAGCTATGGATTTTAAATCCATAATAAGAAATCCGTTGAGGTTGTTTGGATGAGTCATTCTATAATGGATTTCAAATCCTTGGAAGCTATTTTTGGAGTCATTTTGGAGGATTTCAAATCCTTCCTATTCGGAGTCATTTGAAATCATTCCCTAAATCCCCTCCCCAAATCCAAATCCTCCCATCCAAATGCAACCCCAGGCAATTTGATTAACTGAACTTCAAAGATGAAGGACATCATATTTGATATCCAGGGTAAGATTCATATAAATCATCGGGTTATCAATTTTATGAAAGTACAGTACAAACATCTCCAGCTTGTAGGATCACATGCAAGACACGCAGATAACTCAAACAGGGATGACACTACCTCACTATATTTTTTCCATTTAATCTGACTGTTCAGACTGCAATCTGCATATTGAACTTAACAATGCAAAACATTTGGTAATCAGATTCGGACATCGAAGACCTAACCTCATCAACAACAGCAACTGCGAAGTCATCGTGATAGCGACTCAGACCAGCAGTAAGTGATGCAATCAAATGAATCTGACCATATTTTCCCTTGTGAACCTTCAAAAAACACTTCAAAAGGTATGGCTCACATTCATTCCAAGGTAGCTTACGTAACTGTCGCAGAACATGCTCGATGGAAGACTTATCGAGATCTGAGAAAAGTAGTTTCCTAATATACTGTGGAATACATCATATACAGTGTTAAAACAATTTTCCCATAATATGGCAAACCATAACATCCCGTGTATACCAAAAATTACCTGATGCAGAGGAGGGCGAACTTTGGAAACTCGTGCAGATCTTTCTGGTGGTTTACACAAGTAATAAGCATTTTCCACTAAAGTACTATGACGGGGATCCAAATTTTTGACATTTTTCAAGCGCATCAGTATCTCTAACATGTTTGACATGCGTACAGTGGTCTCAGGGGACCGGTAGAGAAAGCGACCACACGTCTCAAGGAGATTGCAAGCAACATCAATATTATGGTGAGTGAAATCATCTAAACAAGCCTGAGATTAGAGAAAAGTGTCAGGTAGTAAAGAAGAGAATACTTGTCTCAGACTGACCCTAATTCACCCACCAATCTAACTGGACAAACATGTGCTACACTTGGAAATAATTTTAGGAGTTTAAACACCATTGCATCATAACAGGATATATACTTCAGGAATAAAACAAAAGAAAAGTGGGATACACAAAAAAAAGCCAACAGTTGAATGTGTCGCATTTAGAGAATTAGAAAACAAATGTCTACCCCAAATGATGGGAGAGAAGACTCAATATAGCCAACAAAAAGATAAAACCATAATTGTTCAGGCAAATAAGCTCCTGCATACCAACATATAACATAATTTTTTGGTATGTGTGAAAGGTAATATATTATATTAATATATAGATTTTTTTAATACCTTCAGACAGCTAAAGACCAGGCCTGCCGGGGCAATTTTAAACTTGCAAAGTTCTCCAATAAACCGAATGTTCCTGATTTTTGTTTCAATATTCATTTGATCCTGCAATGCAATAGAACAAATAAGTATATCTGAATCATACATTGTAGTTCGAACATAATGCATGTGAATCTGCAATTATCACCTTCTTATTTGTTAAAGTGTTGAATTCGTCCTCCAACAACTGCAAGAGCATGGAGGATACATCTTTCATACAAGTTGACAGTGTAGCAACCATGCGTGAGTAGTATGGCAACAGCTCCAGAGATGTTCTTGGAACATTGAATAAAGCCCTCGCAAGCTTTTTCCTACTGGACTTTGAGTTCAAATAGCAAAACTCTACCTGTAAAATAGTTTAACATATAATGAGAGCTTCATCTTAACATCTATTCGCTGCAAAAAAGACAAATAAAAGTTACAAGAAGCTTAATCACGAAAGATGAAATTTACTGTCAGCTGGTCGATCAGGTCGCGGCTCACACAGTTCGGAAGCCTATGCAGCAAAGCTTCAAGATTTGTTCCGTCAAGACCTTTAGTTTTATCCTTTTCACTTTCTCCTCTTCTTTCAGTATCCTTCTCTTTTCCCTTCTCTTTGTCCTTTTCTTCTTTATCCTCCAGTACAGTTTCAGAATCAGCAGAAATCTCGGGATTCTCTTGTGTAGCTACTTGACCTTTGTCTGATTCAGAAGCCGCATCCTTCCAAAGAGATAACCATGTCAGCAGACAGCCATATTTATAATAAAAATCTCAGCATTACATTATATTGAAAATAACATAGCAAAGCAAACCCTTTGATATAAGCATCTTATGCATCATAATAGAACACAGGAATGTCCGAATAAATAATTTATCGTCTGGTAAATGATACCATGCGAATGAAAAGAACTATGTAAGCCCCCATAGTAATAATAGGAGTAGATTGTAAGCAGCATCTGCAAATAGCAATCAAGTAATGTGCAAATCTTCAGAAAAGTATATAGCTAGGACTTTTTTTAAACTGGATTTGCACTTTAATTTTTCAATATGCCCCACTTGATCCAACCACCCCCACCTCCCGCCCCGCAAAAAAGATAAAAAAAAATAGGTCACATATGAATATGATATTCCTCTGTACATTCTTGATGAAGCATGCTAGAGAAGGAGCTAAGTACCAGCACTAGATAATCATGCAGGTAACCACCCATAGTTGATATCTGTCATAAACATGATTCAACAAGTTTCTTCTTGCAGGAATAGCCAGAGGAGGAAGCGACTGGAAACATTACCAAAACAACTATTGTTGGAGAAATAAAAGCAACATTAGGTACTTACAGATGATAGTTCTTGTGTCTTTGAAGATTGTTCATTCGACTTTGGTTCTGCCTCTCCCAGCAACACAGCAGGCACAAAAGCTCTAAACAGGATATAAGTGAATGATATCAGTCCACATTATTTGATTTAGGGAAGAACGCAAGAATTAAATCATAAACCAGCCACCTGAGGTCAGGTAGGCATTCGTAGAAAAGCTCTAGTATCTTCATCATCCCAGAGGGCTTCAAGAGCAGAAGAATCTTTGCCAGCAACAGGAGATAAAACATCCTCTCCTGATGTGACTCTGGTTGTATGACCATCCTCTGGCATCACGGGAGGTTGCATATCTAGTGCTTCCGCTAAACTACAGAAGGAAAAATAATAATAATTCAGCGGCACTATGAGTGAACCGGAAAACAAGAAACTACAGAAGTGCTAAAGAAACACAGGTACAGAACACAAAAATTAATGACAGACGGCGATAACAGAGCATCCCTAAAATGTTACAAAATTAACACAATGTAGAATATACAAGTGTTGAAGGGCATAGTCATAATTAACTCACGATGAGATGCCACGACTTAGATTGTCATACGATTTCCGCAGCTTTTCATATGAAGAGGCATTTTCCTCACTCAATTCACCCTTGGCATTCAAAATCTTCGCATTTTCATGCTCCATATGGCGTAGTGACTACCAGTTAAGATTTTAAACAGTTAGCGCTTTCAACAGAAGATCGCATTTCTAAAATAAATAAATGAAATAGAAAAAATCTAACACCAACATTCAACTTCATAAAGGTACTAATTTCTTACAGCATGTTCAGCCTGAAGAAGTTCCACAGCAGCGTCATAATAAGTTTGAAATGCCTTCCGAAAGTATTTTTTTTGGTCTGCCGTAATATTAAGGCCCTTGAAAAACTGTGAGATATTGACACCAGCACAATTAAATCAATAAAAAACAACAAAATGACAATACACTCAAATTCCAAAGTATAGAAATTCGTGCAGTAAAGACTCCAGCATAGACCATGCTGTCAGCTAAGCACAACTAATCCTTCTGGTAATAGAGGCAACCATCCTGAGCAATCATAGTTTACAAAATTTAAGCCAGTAGCCAACTGGACCACTGACTGTATAAGAATCTGTCAAAATAGTTGCTAAGTCCACTGTTTATCTCGTCTCATAGTCATTATAGACCATGATTAAATTCGGATCCATGAACAAAGAGCAACCACTAAGGCTGAACTTATTTTCAGGCCAAAAAAAAAGGTAAAAGTAAAAGAAAAGATGTACCTTAACCTAGACCTACCTATACACCATTTATCAAAAGGCCATATGTCCAATGTATGAATAAAAAAGTAACAACCTCCAGATATCATGTAGGTACGTGATGTTACAGAATTCAAACGATGTGGGTTAATGAATAGTTATCCAGGTTAAGCCACAGGATTCATCAAATTTAGTTTTAAAAAAAGGGTTCAACAGAGACCTCAGCACAACAGCAGAAAGTAGACCGACAAAGTGTAAAGTTTATAGCATGTAATCAAGAATAAATTATACTAGTTGTACCTCTTCAAGAATATCTTGTCCAGTTAGTGGAAGTCCAAGTAGAAACCTTCCATGTCGAGCAAAACTAGCAAGAAGGGACAAATTAGTCTGGGTTGCATCGCGATCCTTCAAATGTTCTGTGCTAGTTAGATCCTTGATGATATTTACGAAGATGCCACTATCTTCTACAACTGCAACAAAATAAAGTTCCAAAAGAAGCTTCAAAGTACTCCGCTTCTTCATGGCCCGTGAATTTTTGTCTGCATCTAAATCCTCCACGGATTTTCCCGGTGCAAACACTTTCAAGAGACCTTGAACAAGACTAGGCGAGAAGTCTCTGTACCTTTGATGAAGCAAAGAACAAATCTGATGCCAAAAGAATCTTATTAAAAATAATTCAGTAGGGACCAATTGCCAAAGAAGTCCAACTATAATTAACGTAAAGGCGGCAAAGAGCTGATAGAAGTTATGATGTGCAATCATGATTATGTTACTACCAAGCTATTTATCCCTTAAGAGTGCATTTACATCATTTTCTAAAGCTATTTTCGGATCATTATGAAGGATTTCAAATCATCTTGAAATTGAGACAGTTGGCATCATATTCATTACTCGCCTGAATTCAAATAGATAACATAATTTGAAATCCTCAGTCCAATGATTGTTGTTTCCAAAAGCGGATCTTTTAAAATTGATTAGCTTTTCTTCAGGCTCAAACCTTTCTCAAATCCAAATTCTTCAATCCAAATGCAAGCATGAGTGTTCGAAAGCTTTCATATTTTATGAGCAGGTAAGTCTTATTTATGCGGAACAAATATGTCGAAAGAAAGCAAGTGTATAAAGAGAAGCAGAGAGAAAGTAATAACATAGAGTATCCAGAAAATCTAATGCTCGTGTCAAGCAGAAAAAAAGTAACAACATAGGGCTAGCCATCTGGAAAATCTAATACTCATGTGTATGCTACTATCTTAAAACTCTGATTAATATAACAAAAGTATTATAAACAAGTATTTATGAAAATGTAGCTATTTAAACTAAAAAAGATTATGAGCTATTTGCAAAAAGACCTCAACAAATACCTTCCCTAACATGATTTACCACAATTTCATTTTAACTTCTCTCATCGCGTCGAATAACATCTCTGTCCAAAATAGTAACTTCTTCAAAATTCACATCGGAATCCCAAAAAAGGTGCAAGAGTGTCAAGTCTCTAACATTTTTTGTTCCTATAGAGGACATCATTCCTGGTACTGTATGAATATCCACTAATAATTCAAGCTAATTTTCTTGGTTAAACATATTAAGCTACATTCTCATGTAACTAGCGATGATTATTATTATTATTATTATTATTATTATTATTATTATTATTATTATTATTATTATTATTATTATTATTATTATTATTATTATTTATAATTTAAATAGATATTTAAATTATCAATGGCCCCATTATCCATCAACCATAGGTCAGCGGTCCTAATGTACCTAAAGTTGAAACAAAACGAAAAAGAAAAAAAAAAAAAAAGAGTAACTGAGTGCTCAAAACACAGTTAGATCAAAGCTGAAACTTTAACAACCAAAAGAATTGTAATTTTTTTTATTCATATGCTAATTTTCCATAAATCTGTAAAAAGGACTTGACTAGAAAATCAGAGGAACTATTATCAAATCAGTTACTATGAAACTGAATTTTGTGAACCAAAGATGTGCAAGTTAAGATGCTGTGTTTTTCCTATCATGTACCAATAGAGGCTGCATGCCGAACAGATTAATCATTTGACTCTTTCTCATAATGCACAAAACACCAAAAACCTAGAGCGGACCAGTCCTAATTCAAATCAACAATTCAACTTTATTAGTAAACGAGAAACTCAACAGTAAACCAGCTGTCATAAAAGCAACCTAGACTCAACACAAGCATACTAGGAAACCGATTAGCTAGTAATTATCGCTAATTTTAATGAGCCACTGTGCAATCATGGCCACACAGACATATAATCATAAATCATTGCCTTCGGCGCACAGCGCATAAGTTTTGAGTAATTCAATCCAGGAGCCATGATGAAGTTAGTTCTTATAACTCCACAATTCTAAAAATGGAAAATCAAACCAACTAAATGAATAGCTACCTGTACAGCAGGTTGTATGTCGGCTGCTTTAAGCTTTGCCTCACAGATGGCAGTTACCGCTTCACTGACAAATTTGCTTAAATTGACACTGCGCAATTCATCCATTAAACCTTCTCGCTGCTCTTCATTGATCTGCTTTAGTTTTTTAATGACAGCTGTGTTGCGCTTGATGCTAGAGTCCAATGTCCTGAGAAAGCCTGAGTCTGGAATAGACAAGTAGCTAAATTGACTCTTAATACAAGAGAACTCCATCCCAAATAAGACATGACACATTTCAACATTAAATTTGTAAAGAAAGGTTGATATTCTACAAGTTCTGCTCAAGTATAAAGGCTGATCAGACTATAAAGACTTGAGAGTAGTATGGCTGGATTAAAGTAAGCAGTGGAGGGAAATGGAAGTTTCAGCCATCTTAGCCTATATATAAGCAAAGGAATATGAGAGCTGTTTGCTACCAGCAACAAAGCAATCAAAAGCAGAGGATTCTTAGTCAAATTTGGATATCATCTTCTCAAGGAAATACTTTCCCACGGCAACCTTATATCAAACAAGAAATAAAAGTATATCATATCTTCCTCTATAGCCATAGCTATTCTCATGTTGCATTCGACAGGGTCAGGGTAGGGAAAAAGACGTAACAGGACAAAACAACCAGTCACACAATATCAGTTACTAAAAGCTCTTTCTATATATAGGTAAGTGAAAAGTGCGAGCGATTGATGATAGTAAATTGATAATACTTTCTCAGCATCACTAGGCACAGTCGGAGACTAGGGGTTGGGTGCATAAGAAGAATGAATAAGCACCAAAGTTGAACCTAACTAAATGTGACATACCCAAGTAAAGAAGTGTGTATCTTAAGATAGAAAAGAATAATAGATATTCGACCATCCATTATTCCTTCGTCAACATAAACTGCTTTTCTGTGAAGCATATGACTTCCCTTGCATGCCCATATTAGGCTTTGCTCAAAAATTCTTCCTTTTCAAATTCATATTTGCCAAATGCCAACAATTAGGCTTCATCAGTACCAACACCAAAGAAAGATCTTTTTACATTCATCTCCATCTATTCATCATAGCATATTAGCAATATTTTTAGCTTATTCTCAGCTTCGAGATCAAAATTTAGAAGGCAAAAGTATAAAGCTCAGGACATTGATTTTAAGAAAGTATCGCAATAACCAGATAACAAATTGAATGCAGATCATTACATTTCTAACACTTAAATACTCGTATTTCCATGCATTAAAGACAAAATGAAAAAAAAAATTGCTTTGCACTTTAGTAGGTATGGTGACAAAAACTTTATTCTTCGAAAGACAATTGAAACACTGTTGGCTGGGCATGTGAATCTTTGCATGTACGTATGCTGAGGGAAAGCAAAGTTCGTATGCTTTTTCAGCAATTAAACGACTAACATTTGAAGTTATCTGTAAAAATGTGTATCTGTTTGTTTCCAAATCACAAGTAAGCTAGGGGAAAAGAAGCTCAATATCTCAAGCACTCTGCAGGTTAAGGATTGAGTATTTTAGAGATGCGAAAAATAGATCTCTACCAGAGACTACAATGTCCAGAAGAAGAAAATCAAAACGGACAATGCACTAACAAAACACTCGGGCAAATTTATTACCAAACCTCAAGACAATTGTGCAACTCATGGCATTCAAAATATTTAAAAAAGTCTTCTAGATACTTTATGCATGATATCGTAACAAATTCAACAGTAAATAGCATGCTTTGGCAATTGAAACGCCCACGTGAATTTTTAAACATAACATTAGAAGTTCACACTCTTAACTGTTGAAGCTGTGAAATTCAACTCAATATCTCTCAAAGAAACTACTAACCAGGCCTGTCAGTATTCAAGTTACTCTGACGCAGAGCCATTTTCGCTTCAACGGATTTCTTAAATTCCTCGAGACGAGCAACAGCTTCCTGCACCAAATAAATTTATTAAAAGCAATTTAAGTAGAGCACCTAGGCTCCCATAACGTAAGAAATAAACTATATAATTTTAACTTCTGCTGAAACAACAAATTAATCACAACCGAAGCAAAAATCAATTACCAAAATTACTCCATCTTTCATCAACTCAAAAGAAAACATTAAAGTAAATAAATAAACAACGGGCTCATTATGTCAAGTACGCTATCACTCGGCATCCAAATCGAAACAAGGGTTTCACTAAACATACAAGGGACAAGGGCATCCACTGTGAGTAATTGATACAAACAAATAAATGGGGCAAATAACTAAAAATGAAAATTGACCTCGTCATCGTGTCTTCCTTCATCATCATGTTTCTCCTGATGTTCGCCACCATTATCGTCACCGTGTTCCATCTTCTTGACCAACGAGCGGAGAGAGGAAACTGCGCGGGGGCGGGGGTGGGAGCGATCGAGAGAGGGTGGGATTAAAGCTTGGACGATGGAGTAGAGTGGGTTGGGGTTGAAGATTGTGGGAAAATAGGGGTACAATTTTTAATTATTTCGAAATTCGAAGATTAGATATTTGGGTCAGGTTTATGTTTCAATTAGAAATTGTCATCTCTAGCATTTATATCGAAATTTTAGGACGCGAGTGGATATCTTTATCTTTAATTATTAAAAAATCCAAATAAAAATAATGAATTATAATAGTGTGATTGGATATAGAAATTTGAAATAATTAAATATGATAAATAGTTATAAATATTTAAGTGAGTTAGTTAATAGTATCTAAAAAATGGGTAGTAAAAATTGGTGATTTGATGGGTTTTTTTGGAAAAATAGTAGGAATGATTGATATGAGAAAGATATGAAAGTGAAAGAATAATATATTTTCTAGAAAAAAAATCATAAACATATTTTGGGAAAAAAATGGATTTCTAGCTGAACGAAATGAATTTTATCATAAGCAATAATTTCTAAAAAAAAATTGGTAGGGAATTACATTTTGGATAATAAAAATTTATCTATTGGAACGAAATGAATTTTTTTTTAGCATGCACTACTCAACTGATGTGACGACATTGAGCAAAATTTAGAATTAATTTTTTCATAAGCAATAGTTTCTAAAAAAAATGGTAGGGAATCACATTTTTGGGTAAAAAAAAATCTCTATAGAAACTAAAATGGTTTTTTTCTTTTTTTAGCATGCACTACTCAATTGCTATGACGACAGTTGAGCCAAATAAAGGTATCTTATATAAATTCCTTATAGTTACGGCGTGTTTGCGGTCCTAGATAACTCAAGATCAGCTGAGTTATCTAGGCTTATTTTATGTTTTGAAGCCTAGTTTACAGCCCGAGATTAATGTCAAGGCCCAAGATTAAATCTTGTATATGGCCGATCAATTATCATCCCCCACCCCCGTGATAGTTTTATCTTGACTTTATGTTGGATGTGCTTTCTCTTTTTTGCCCTCAAATTTGTTAAAATAATTACCACCTTGCCCTTATTTTTGGGGTTTATTGCAAATGGCCATTTCTTCCAAATTAGCACCCAAACCCTACGCCCCAGCCTCCATTTCAGCATTTACCCAAATCTGAAGAAGGGAGTCGAACCCTAGACGAAGAAAACGAAGAACTAGACAAGGTAAATTATCGAACAATATATCATTGTTCGTTCGATATTTGGTGACCACTTAGAAAGCTTTTTGCAATTCATGTTGTTTTATTTCAATATATTTCTCGATTATTTGGTTTTCATATTTCGATATTTGACCAAGAAATTTGTTCATTTTTTTTCTTCTTGAAAGGTACACTAAATTAGTACGTATCAGAAATCGAATTGTTGTGGAGCTTTGAAGGTAAGAAATCATGAAATTTTATCTATGAATGTATTTCCTGTTATATTTCTGATTTCTGATATGAATGTACACTAGATTCATATATTTCTGATTTCTGATATGAATGTGGAGCTTGAAATGAGTAATATTTCTGATTTTTGCTATGAATGTATTTTATTATAAGAAAAAATTTCTGAAATGAATGAATTTTTATCTTGAAAGGTACACTTTTTATCTGGTATGAATGAATTTCTGATAAGAATTTCTGATATGAATGAATTTCTGATAAGAATTTCCCTAATTTTTATCTGATTTCTGATATGAATGTGGAGCAATTTTTTTTTCTTAATCTCATATATTTGTATGATTTTGTTTAAATTAGTAGATACACCCGGACCAGATATATGTCGTCTTGATTGTAGAAGAGATTATTACCATAATAAAGTTTTTCTTCATGTTCGCCGCTATTTATCGAATGTTGTTTATCGATAGACGTCGTCGTAGAACCAATTTTGTTAGACAAGCTTACAGACTTGTTGACCGACTACCGCATCAAAATTAAACATATGCGTGAGCTAATCAATATAAGTGACACGGATTGTATTGCATGTACTCTGCATGGATAGGAATGCCTTTGGTAGGTTATGTTACTTGTTGGAGAATATAGGTGGCCTTGTTCGAACTAGAAATGTTCAAACAACTGAACAAGTTGCAATATTCCTAACTGTTTTGGCACATCATAAGAAGAATCGTGTTGTAAAATTTGACTTCAAGAGGTCCGGCTACACTATTAGCAAACACTTCAATACCGTTCTCCAAGTCGTTCTTAGGCTCCACTCTATTTTATTGGTTGATCCGAAACCAGTGGATGAAACTTGCACAGATGATACATGGAAATGGTTCAAGGTAATAAAACTCAATTCAACATAAACTCAAATTTAATTTAAATATTAAACTTACTTACAATTTCCAACTTACATACTATCTATATATCCGATTTGATAGGGTTGTCTAGGTGCTTTAGACGGAACATACATTGATGTTCGAGTCCCATTAAATGTGAAAGCGATATAGAAATCGAAAAGGAGATATTTCACAATGTTCTAGGTGTTTGTGATCCATCCATGAAATACACATTTGTCCTAAGTGGTTGGGAGGGTTCTGCTGCAGATAGTCGGGTATTACGTGACGTTGTTACTCGACCAAATGGTTTGAGAGTACCCACGGGTAAAGAACTATTTCCAAATAATTATATTAATATTAACTGAAAGATAAGCCAACTTATCAATTATTACAATCACTTCAAAAACTTACCAACCATTAATTTTTCAGGTAATTACTACTTGTGTGATTGTGGATATACAAATGACTCAGGATTCCTAGCTCCATATCGAGGTGTTAGATATCACCTAGATGAATGGTCTTCTGGTCGTGCTGCACCACAAAATCATAGGGAACTTTTCAATCTAAGGCATGCTAAAGCTCGGAATATTATAGAAAGATCTTGGTGTCTATTAAAATATAGATGGGCAATACTACGGAGTAACTCGTGGTACCCAATTAAGACTCAGAATCGTATAATTATGGTGTGTTGCTTACTCCATAATTTCATACGTACTGCAATGCCGGTTGATCCTTTAGAAGATGATGTTCCTGAAGACATTGGTGGTGGTCACAACACAGGTGATGGGCCTGATTTTGTTGACCAAGTAGAGACTTCTCAAATATGGACAACTCGGAGGGACACATTTGTCATTTATATGTACAATGAATGGAGGGGCAACACTTGACATTATTTGAGAAGATAGTGATGGAAAAATTTATGTACCAATTAAATTCTGTAAAACACTTTATAATTTCTGATCATTAGTCTTCTACATTGTAATATCTATGACAATATATTATCATTGTGAAACTCTGTTTTTGTGTAATGCTCATTTCAATTAGGTCAATTATAGTTGTAATATGCGCTTAATTATAAGTACAACAGCTGTGTTATGATATATTGTGTCATTGTCCAGTTTTTTAGACTTTTGTTTCATGTTTTTTTATATCTTTATGTAGTGTATATGAATTTTTATATGTGTTTATTGTGACAACTAGTTTTGGAGAAACTTTGAGACAGTATGTTTTCTGTAATTGTAACAGTCATTTTTTTTATTGTTGTCTGTGACATTTATTAGTAATTATGGAATCAAGTAAAAGTGTTGGAAAGGGTGTGACGTCCCGTAGTGTAAGACGGAGCTGGACTACTCAAGAAGAGTATGTTTTGTTGCACGCTTTGAAGAAACTTGTTGCCCAGGGTTATAAGTGTGATAACGGGTTCAAAGCTGGATATCAACACCTTTTGGAGAGGTCATTGTTGCAGGCTTTCCCTGGTACTGAATTGCGTGCCGAGCCACATATTGCATCCAAATTAATGGTGTGGAAGAAAAACTATGCTTCAATATGCATGATGATGCGTAAGTCTAAGTTTGGATGGGATGATTCCAATAATCAAATCATTGTTAAGGAAGATGCCATTTGGAATGATTATGTAAAGGTATGTTTAAAAATATTTAATACAAATGGTATTTTTCTAATTATATTGGAAATGGTATGGCTTTTTTAACACATCGTAATTGTTTTGTTTTACGTAGACGGATGCAAATGCAAAGACAATGAGGTATAAATCATGGCCTATGTACAAAGAATGGTGTGATATATTTGGCAAGGACCGAGCAACGGGTGAAAATGTTGAGGTTATTCATGACGTAATACAAGAAGTCCTAAATGGGGGCCAACCAAATGGCGTTAGAAGTGAACCTGAGCAAATTCTTGTGACTCCTAATTCACAGTTTCAACCTGATACTACTTCTGAGGTTCGGGGTGAAAGTAGTACGACAAACAAAAACAGCCGCAACAAAAAAAGAAAGAATAATGATGCTATGGAAGATCGTTTCCTGGACCTGATGGCATCCTTTTGTGAAAAAGCTGACAACCGTTTGGGTGACCTAACGCAAATAATAGGATTTGACCAAGTGATAAGGGTCTTTTTATGCATGTTTTATGTGTGTATTTGAGTAGAATTTGAGTCATTTTGTTGTTAGTTTCATGAGTTTTTGATTGTACATAGTTCATATTACTGTGAGGTGTTTTTATTGGTGTAGATTGATCATTCGGAGCTATTTTTGGTGGATTTCGGACCATGGATTCATGTCAAAACATATCCCGGGGTTTATGTATGCAAAAACACTCGAAATCCCAAGCTAAACGCGTCATTTCGGGGCCTTTCGAGACAAACACGACCAGGGTGTGCTTTCAAACACTGCCATACTTTTAATCAGCCAAAAAAGAGCAAAAAAATGGCATGGCGTGAAAAGCACGGCCAGGGTGTGCTTTCAAAGCACGGTCGTGCTTCTCGCAACCCCAAACAGCGTGAAAAACACGGCCAGGCCGTGCTTTTGAGCACGGCCGTGTTTCAGGACTGTTTCTGCATGATTTTTGAAGGGTATTTTGGGTAAGCACTTCAACCAAGCCTTTTGACAACTCTTTTTGTACATTTACACCTCATTATGCTTCACCAATTCATTACTTTCCCACACGATCACATGAAAATAATGATTCTAACAACCCAACTCATAAAGTTGGGCATTAAACTATCAAAAGATGACATTATTAAGGAATACTTTCTCCAAAATAATGTCTATAAAATCCAAGAGTGTGGGTTGAAGGATTAATTCATTCATTGATATATATATAAATCAAATTTTAGACATGAAAGTTCATATTTTGGAGAGGAAAAACACACATTGTGGTGAGGAAGAGAGTTAGAAGGCTTGGATCACCATGGAGAGGCGTTAAGGCACAAGGATTGAAGATCGCTCGGAGAAGAAGATGAACTCCACCACTTCATCATCATACTTCCAACAGGGGAGTCTTATGTTGATTTTGGAAGTTTTAACTCCAAGTATTCATGTTGATTTCGAAAGAAACTTCTTGTTTAATTGTTGTTTTCATTCTCAAATCCATCATGAGTTAAATCGCTAGTGTTTGAATGTGATGAACCCTAGAACTTATTCGTGATTATTGGTTTGAATGTTTTAATATATTTCTTATGCTTTTATGCGAGTCACTTATGTTATGCTTGTTTATTCGAATTGGTATATGCGCAATATTGATTTGAAGTTTATTTTTCACCGGGAAATCGAGAGATTCATGGTGAAATAAAACCAACATAAGTGAAAGGAGTTGCATGCAATCCTAGATATAGACGACATAAATCTTCCGGATTAGGGTCAAACCTAACATGGGAATTCACAAATCGTTAATGCAATCTTGGGGGTTTTAACTAGAAAGAGATTTCAGTTAATCAACTTGAGGTTAGGAGTTTTCGCCTTGAGAAAGGGTTTAACTTAATTTAGGAATGCCCGGTCCATGAAGCATGAAAATATGTTAAGGGATGGTTAAAACTCAAGGGTTATGTTTGTATTTATTTTGGTAAAATCACAAAGACGTTCTAGAGGGATTCACATTCAAGCATATTTATATCCAACATCTTCCAATCCGAGTGTATCTGATATCTTTCGTGTTCTTAGTTGCCTCTTCCACTTTTATTCGCTTTCATTTTATTTTTACTTTGTAACAAACTATTCGGCGAATTTGTAGGCTAGATAATAAAAAGACGGTAATTACTAGTACTCATAATCCTCGTGGGAATGACACTCGATACTCGCTTAGCTTTGCTATAAACGATAGGTGCACTTGCCTAGGCCGTTTTTAGGAGTAGCTTCCGAGCCATCACCAAGATACTAGGCAACAACGCAAGGCTGTGTTTGACGCACTTTCAGAAATGAGTTTCCTATCTGATGAGGACAAGCTTGCAACTACAAATCAACTTTGCAACAATGCACAAGATCTTGGCATGTTCTTCAGCCTAAGTGATCAGTACACACTTCATCTCTTGAAGTGATAGTGTTCGATTCACTATCCCAAGTGACACCGTGTTTACGTTTCAACCAGCGGAAAATGCGATACCGCTTTTCGAGCATGGCAAGCCTAACAATGCAAAATGTGGGGTCGAAGGCTTGATTGAACTGCTTGTTGACGACGTCCATTGCAATAAGCAAAGCAATTTTGTTCTCACGAAGCGGATGGATGTTGTCAATTGGCTGTTGATCGAGTAGCACCTCGATAAACAACTTGTCCGCTGCTTCTGTCCATTTGTTATCGTAGAAAAAGTATTCTTGCTTCAGCTGATACTTAGGAGCCATTTGCAAATTGTAAGCTGTGAAAATTATGAAACAAGAACAAAACAGATGCAAGATAGGTTAATGAAGTATTCTGGAGGACTGTTTTATAGACAAAGCAAAGTAGCATGTTCTGTTTTTTTTTTTTAAAGTAAATCATCATTTTCCACATGCAGCAACAAGAGAATCTGAATATGAGGGAGAATATATTCCTAAGCCTGAAACTGATTTAACAACACCAAAAAAACAGATTTTCCTACTTTTTAAGATTCCATAAAGCAGATTTTTTCAGAAAATATTCCTGCATATATTGGACAATTCAATAGCTAATGCAGAAGATTCTTTCAACAGCTCAACAACAACCTTATTCTGAAAATACGATCACAACTCATATTTGCTTTTATAGCTCAACAACAACCTTATTCTCCATATTTGATTTTACAGATCACAAATATGATCACAACTCATATTTGCTTTTACAGATCACAAAATACACAATTTCTCCATTATATCCATACGTACAAATATGATATTTACCTTATGATGTGTGCCAAGTCTAGAAGAGGGTATTTGTTGCAGATCACAGCTCATAAGCACTTACTCCAAAATTTCAAAACCACCCCTAAAGTTTACTCGGATTACAAAATAAACCCAACATATCAAAGGTAACATGAATTAAAAAAACTGCAATAATTTTAATAAAGACTGCAATCAACATATAAAACTATTGAATTAAATAAACTGCAATACACTTTAATAAAAAAAAATATACTAAATATTGAATTGCATTCAACATATAAAATGATAGGTACCATTACATTACATAATAAAACATGACACGAGTTCTTCGAATGACACACTAGCCATATAGTTCAATACATAAAACTAGACACTCAAAATTTAACCTAGCTACAAAGAAATCTGCCGTGTACATATGCAACAAGAATGGCGACAAATGATATCATCCACGACACAAAACAAACGCGTACTAAACGTTGTTCATATTGTTTGCACTTTGCAAGTTCTATTTTAAGGTCCTTTAAATTATCGACCAATTCTGCCATAATAGTTTTCGATCTATCACATATCGGTTCACTGCACCAAGTGAAGTAGCCACACTTGTTGGGCTGCAATGACAAGAAATACTATATTAATTAAATTTTTTTACAAATTGGACTGCCGGGGAAAAAATTAACAATAGTCAGATTTATTTCATATTAACCTACCCGTCTTTGAGGACAAGACATAAAACGTCTACCCGGATTGGACTTCGTCCAAGAAGTTTGAACCTTTAACACAAAGCCGCAGTGACAACGAACAGGGACATCCCTACAACAACTTGGACAACGAGATGTGTTGCTATTACCAGTTGAGAGTGGCGAACAGTTGGAAGCGCTCATTTCTACAATTCCAATCTGTACTTCCAAGGTATATAGATTTAAAAATATTGTGGAATGTTTCTTAAAGGGAATTAAACCATATCAGAAATACATGTATCCACTGTCCTTAATCAATTCACACTAACCAATTCCAATTATTTCTAGTTACTAATAGCCCAAAAAAATCATTCCTAATCAGTTGCAAATATTTCAATTCATGTACATATGACCTACCAAATAAAGCATATACAATAACATTTATACATATCATACATGTAAAAACAAAGAGAATCGCGAGCATAGTGTGATCTTTTACATGATTCACATATGATTAAGATTTAAGGGTCTCCATTTATAATGTAAGTGTCAACTAAAACTTTAGTGTAAAAACCCTAACCGCAAAGAAATTGGGGATTCTTACTCAGATTTTGGGAATTGAGATGCTTACTCAGATGTCGAGTCCAAAATAAAACTTATCAGTGTCCGTGTGTTGATTTCGGTGTGCGATTTTGGTGAAGGCGTCGAATGTCGCAGTTGGCTTTGTGAGGGACAAATGTGAAACTGGCGATGAATTTGGGGTTGCAATTCGTATGTTTTTTGTTGGCTTTGGTAGAAATGGAATTTCAATTTATTAGGGACATTTAGGACATTTCCTGGTTTTATCTTACCCAATCACAATTCATAAACATGTGATAGAACTTGCAATAAATGTATGCTTTTTTCGTTTGATGTAGGATTAAAATTGACAATAGAGATTATCCCGAGTTGGGTGATGATGGCAGTTAAAATAAAAATAAAAAGTCTAAATATTACGTGTTGTGTTATCTCTCAATTACTTAGGGTTTAACGGTCTAGTTCATGCTACCCTAAGGGTAGCACCCTAACTCATCGGGATTTTGATATGTGTACTATAACCTATGTTTGTTAAAAACAAAAAAAAATTTAAAATAGAACATGGTACAAATGTCAAAATTCGATGAGTTAGGATAGTACCCTTGGGCTCGTTTAGATTATAGATTAACCAGGATTAACTATTTTATCCTATCAGTATCCTATGTTTGTGATATTTGATAAGGTCCCGTTATTATCTTGAGGGTCGGATTCAATCCAATTCTCAATTGATTATTAATCTTACCCAACGAGGTGGTATTAGATAATCCCAAGTTGTCCGTAAGTCAAATATCGATTGTGCCCTTCAATTTATCTCGAAATGAGTCCAAGATTAATTACAAAAATACATCATTTAAATACATCTTCTTCCTTGTTCAAAAACCCTTCGCCCGCTTGAACAATGCGTCGCCTCTCTCGCCGTCGCTCATAGATTTCACGGCGAACGGCGACAACGTGACGTCCGATGAATCCAAATTGAGGTCTTAAACCCTAGCGACTCCAGGTGAGGGCTTTGAGAATGTGAGACGCGACATCCTTGTTATCGAGAGAAATGGCTCGATCGGCTTCGTCTATGGCTTGATCCGCGATCGAGCGGTCGGAGGATGATCTGGCTTGGGAGATAAGCTGTGCGCCGATGACAAAGTGGCGCTTGGCTTGGTGATTGGATCGGCGGTTGAGGAGAATAAGCTTCGAGAAGAGCTTTTGGGGATGCTATGAATCATTGGATAAAGAGGAACATGAATAGCGCCGCCTGTAAAAGTAGATCGCTCCACATTTTTCTTTTTCTCTTTTGGATATGAAATTATGAAATTAATGGGAAATCTATGGGTACTCCAAACGTTGTGACATTGAAAGATATTGGATTATTTTGCAAGTTAAATCCGGTTTAGTTCATGATATCCTAAAGACTCGTTTGGGATTGGATAAAATTTTGAGATATGGTACAAATAAAAAGTCTAAATATTACGTGTTGTGTTATCTCTCAATTACTTAGGGTTTAACGGTCTAATTCATGCTACATTGCTACCCTAAGGGTAGCACCCTAACTCATCGAGATTTTGATATGTGTACTATAACCCATGTTTGTTAAAAACAAAAGAAAAATTTAAAATAGAACATGGTACAAATGTCAAAATTCTGATGAGTTAGGATAGTACCCTTAGGGCTCGTTTAGCATTATAGATTAACCAGGATTAACTATTTTATCCTATTGTATCCTATGTTTGTGATATTTGATAAGGTCCCGTTATTATCATGAGGGCTGGGATTCAATCCAATTCTCAATTGATTATTAATCTTACCCAATGAGGTGGTATTAAATAATCCCAAGTTGTCCAGGTAAGTCAAATATCGATTGTGCCCTTCAATTTATCTGTGAAATGAGTCTGTAAGATTAATTACAAAAATACATCATTTAAATACATCTTCTTCCTTGTTCAGCAAACCCTTCGCCCGCTTGAACAATGCGTCGCCTCTCTCGCCGTCGCTCATAGATTTCACGGCGAACGGCGACAACGTGACGTCCAATGAATCCAGCGTTGAGGTCTTAAACCCTAGCAGCTCCAGGACGAGGGCTTTGAGAATGTGAGACGCGACATCCTTGGTATCGAGAGAAATGGCTCGATCGGCTTCGTCTACGGCTTGATCTGCGATCGAGCGGTCGGATGATGATCTGGCTTGGGAGATAAGCTGTGCGCCGATGACAAAGTGGCGCTTGGCTTGGTGATTGGATCGGCGGCTGAGGAGAATAAGCTTCGAGAAGAGCTTTTGGGGGATGCTATGAATCATTGGATAAAGAGGAACATGAATAGCGCCGCCTGTAAAAGTAGATCGCTCCACATTTTTCTTCTTCTCTTTTGGATATGAAATTAATTGTGAGTGTGAAGTGTGAACTATGAACTGGTTGAAAATGTATGAGAATTGGTGGTCAACTCTTGGTTCATATATTCAACAATGTTGAACCCAAAAAAAATATCTGAATAAGTCTATTTGGAAGTGGAAAAGTGTAGTGGAAAATGTATAAGTGATTAAAATATTTGGAAGGGTAAATAAGTCTATTTACTAAACAATCTCATTCAATCATGGTTGTCAAACACAATTTTAGATAATTTATTCTAACTTTTTATACACCAATCTTACATCTCAAACACAATGTTAAATGAGATTATATAATCCATAAACAGTGTAATCCTATCATATCTCAAAATTTTATCCAATCCCAAACGAGTTATTAGGATATCATGAACTAAACCGGATTTAACTTGCAAAATAATCCAATATCCTTCAATGTCACAACGTTTGGAATACCCATAGATTTCACTTGCAAATAATCCAATATCCACTACTTAAACAAATCTTAATAATGCTGAATATATTCCCAGAAAACCTTAGGCTGCGATTGGATATGAATGAAATTTTATTTTCGTTTCGCTAGAGAATTTTTTTTGACCAAAAATGCGATTGTGTATGAAAATTTTCAGAAAATATACTATTCTCTCATTTTCACTTTTTCTCATTTTTTTTTTATATCAATCACATCTACACATTTTTTCACAAAATACTAATCATTATTACACATTCTCCCACAAATTTTACTATCCACTCACTCACACATTTCTAACTATCAATCACATCCAATCATTATTTTACTATTTTTAAATCAAATCAACTTTCATCACTACATATCCATTCACACTCTCAAAATTTTCCAAATACTTTCATCAGAATATTTTTTTTCACTATTCTCTAGCGAAAAGAAAATTTTTAAAATAAAAATATATCCAATCACACTTAGTCGTCTTCTCATTTTTCATATTCTTCATTCCTTTCTTCTCTCATCCTCCATATGAAGGATGAAGGATGAGGAAAGTGTTTTTCGGTGTTTTTAGTCTTTTTTTTTATGAATAAATTTGTCATTATTGGTGGTTTTTGTTTGTCCCGAACGAGTTGCTTTTATTTGCATGTTTCCTATTCAATAAAAACGAGATTAATTTCATTGGTACATGTTTAGTCCAGCGCATTCATTGCAATTTACTGTATGAATCAGTTAGATCTGTGTAGGTTTAAATTTTTGTTTGAGATTTGTATTTTTTTTTGATCCGTAGGCCTTGTAAGTTTAAATTGTTGTAATCAGATGTAAATTTTTCCTAATGAATTAAATTAATTTTGATGCTTAAAAAGAAAAAGTTACATACGATTTCACAATTTTTAGAATAACCACAAAAATAGCTTATCTCATGTAATAGACCTAAAGAAATAATAAATTAGTTTGTGATCATAAAAAACTCAAATTAACTAAAAATATCAATATATTAGCAAGCGAATAACATATGGCTATTATTTTACTGAAATACTCCACCACCTAAATAAGGATTTGATGGGAAATTGTAACATCTAGATATTTTGTATAGTAGATGCACATTTCAATGCTTCAAAAGTATGTTAGTATCTACATTGGAACATTGCAAAGATTGAACGGGATGAGTAGAGATGTTATGGCTCGGACCGTTCAAACCGGGAAAAAAGAGGGTTATGACCGAATTATTTTGACCCCTTTAAATCCGGACTTTTTTTACCCGAACCATTTAGTTCGAGGCTCGTTAAAGCTATCCCGTAGGTTAACCGGACTAGCCCGCCAATTGTGTTTTTTTTAAATAAATATAATTTTAATATTATAAATCTATTTTATTACATATTACCCATTACCATATATATTTCTTCACCATATATATTTCTTCAAGCTCACATCTCATCATCTTTAATAGGTTTAAATATATAATTCTTAAAACTATGAGTTTATGACTTATAGTCAAATGAATATTGTTTTTCAAAAAGTATTGTTTTTTTTTTCCATTTTATATGGGTATATATTATATAATGCTATCTTTTATTATTATAGTTTTATTTTAAAAATTTATATAATGGAATATTTAAATTTTATAATTCTATTAATACAATATAATTATAAACTATGCAATATTTTTTTATAATGAATACTTTAACTTAAACATGTTAAACTTAAATATTATATATGTTCGCATTTAAAATTTTAGATTTAAATATATAATTTTTTATTTTTTTGACTTATACCGATAGTGACCGTTCTCAAAACGGCCTCTAAGGTTAGGGTTGGATTCAAACATCTTCCCATTTAAATTAAACCCGTTAAGGCTGGCCCTAGATCTATAGGGATGAGTAGTCAACCTAGATAGAAATTTTCTGTTCTCAAAAAAAAAAAAAAAGAGAGAGAAATTTTCTCGAGCATATTACTATATATTTACAAATTCATGGGCAAAACTGCAATTTTTCAAATTAGAAACATGAAATACATCCTCCATCACTTTTCCAACTTCACCTGTGTACTACATTCACATTCTAAGTTCTAATTCGTTTTCTTTATACTGTTTTGCCATTGACAAAGGACTAGTCTCTAACAAGATTTTCGTATGAAAAAAGCAACCCCACAACTCCCATTATTCTCACTTCTCTCCCTCTTTCTTCATTCCAACTTTATTCTTTTTTCTTTTCTTCATTCCAACAGATATACGAACCAGAAATACACATACTAAGGAGTAATTTTCGTGAAATTCAACTTTCAGTAATTAAAGAGCTAAATGAAGTACATCCTCACACGAAACAAATACAGTAGTCATGAAAACATAAAATTTCGTATGATGTCAACAACTATTACTCTACTCGTCCTTGTACCTCTTCTCTATTTCCTCCATGCTTCGAATCTCCCTATGATACTTGCAGATACGGTAAATGCACCTGGGGTAGCATTTAAAACCAGGCATGTAAGCATAGTGAAAGAAAAAGCTCAAGAACTATAATCCGAGACGAAGTCAAAAATGCCAAGTCATTGAACGGTACCAATAAAGAAGGCATGCAGCGACACATAAGATTGCATTCCTCTGTGCCTTGTAGATCTGCATCTCAACACATAACACAAGAATTAACAGAATGGATGAAACGGTTAAAAGAAAAAAAGAGCAAACGCCTCGAATCATACTAAGAAGCATTCTGTTTCATCACAAAAATATGGTTACAGTCTTACAGACATCGCATAAGGCATAAGTGTTTTTTTTTTTTTTTTTTGTCGAACGATAGAATTTTATTATAACAACTCAAAAACTAAAATTACAACTATAATCGCAGCCAACGGGCTAAGAGCCGACAAGACTAACTAAGAGCCAAGCGGGGAATTGGTAAAACCAATTCAGATTCACATGGACTAAAAAACTACCCACCCCAAACTACACACTCCACGCCGGGAGACTTCAACACTCATTAAAGGAGACTGTAACACACCAAAAAAAACTAAGATCGGGCACGAGCAACCACTACGTACTGCAGAACAGAAAAAACTGATCCGCTACGAGTTTTGCAAATCAGCCGAGAAAAGAAAACACAAACAAAATAAGAAAACAACAGCTTTACTAACAAACTAGAGAAAAAACAAAAAATTGCCTCTCCCTCTCCCAAATCTACTGCCGTAGCCCATCGTCTTCTCCGCTCCGAGACACCTCGGTGAAGCTCCGACCCGCTTTCGCCCTGGACCAAAAATTCCGGCCACCTTCATACGCCCAAGTGACCGCCAATTGGTATCCCTCCAATAGAAAACATGGAGGGGGAGGGGGGCGGCTATAATGGGAGAGGGAGGGGGAAATATGCTAGGGTTTTTTTGGGGGGTTAGAGAGAAGGGGGAGAAAAAAGGTTAGAGAGAGAAGGAAAAATAGTTTTTCTCATAAGGCATAAGTGATCATGTGAAGGAATTTGAGACACAGAGCTAAAGATGACTGACGCGTATTATGTTACTAGTGTAATTTCAAGTACTAACTTCTAAGCTCTGTGCACGCAAATATAAAACTCATGTCTTAAAACCTATTTTCTTTTTGAATGAATAATTAGCTCCCCACGGGATATATCATCATATATCGAACAACATATATCCTAACCAGTGTCTCTCCAGCAAGAGTGAAAATCTAAAAGGATTAGAACGACCGTTAAGAATACTTTATAAAATCCATCAGTTTTAGACCAAAAAAAAAAAAGAAAAATATTTTTTTTGAAAAGAACGAGAAAAAATAGATGAGATGCACAGGTGCTTTACATTAGTTTTCTTCGTCCATTTTTCCTATTCTTTACAATCAGATAAAGGAGCAGAGGTCGAACCATACAATAATATAGACACACATAAGGTTTTTCTTCTTCCCTTTCCAGAAACATCACAAAAGCAAACAGGACATTCATCAAGCTACATATAGTGAAAATCTAAAAGGATTAGAACGACCGTTAAGAATACTTTATAAAATCCATCAGTTTTAGACAAAAAAAAAATGAAAAATGATTTTTTTGAAAAGAATGAGAGAAAATAGATGAGATGCACAGGTGCTTTACATTAGTTTTCTTCGTCCATTTTTCCTATTCTTTACAATCAGATAAAGGAGCAGAGGTCCAACCATACAATAATATAGACACATACATAAGGTTTTTCTTCTTCCCTTTTTTAGAAACATCACAAAAGCAAACAGGACATTCATCAAGATACATATAGAGGATACTTAGTCAAAGAAAGCTACAGGGTAAGATGCAAAATGTAGAAGTCTGACATTGATGATGAGATAACATATCGTCTCTAGCCTACCACCTTATTGTTGAGGTTAGTTTTAAATTGATTACTGAAAAACAACGTATAATTACAAGGAAATTTTGCAGATTGTGAAGGAAATGACTATGTAAATGAAGCAGCATCATAGAATTAAAGCTCATTTAGAAACCCTTATTTCAAAGTTCAACAGAAACTTGTGCAAATACTTCCTAATCAGATTCATTGCAATATATAGAAATACATTAAAAAACAGAGAACTCAGATAATGCAACTGTTTACAACCACTCAGGCTGCCACCATGGCCCAAGAATACACCAAGGCTAGAAGAGTTTCATTACTAAAAAGTCTGTTCTCATTCTTTCCTATTTTGAACTGATATTGCATCAAACAAACACTTAATGTCAAATGCTAAAATCTTATATGTACTAAAACTTTGCACCTAATACGATAGCAAAATAGCAATGACGGGCTCATTTGTTGGGGGGAGGGGTCCAACTGTAGGCAACAGTTTAAGATGTTACCATGCATAATTTCGATAAAACCTGACTAACCTTAAAACACAAATTAAAACGACAGATATTTGGTAACTAAAGGATCATAGTGATCCAAGCTCAATAATTGGATTTAAACGAACAATACACCAAAAATGTTAACAACTACATCCAGAAAAGGAAACCAAGAAAAAAAAACATTGTTCTGCTTAATGTCTAGTTTCAAACAAGCATAAAATCTTCTAGAAACACAATAATTCCTGCATATGATACCCAATTTTCACGTAAAAATAACAATCACTTACTAATTTCTATGAAAAAAAAACTGCCCAAAAGAATTACCAACACAAGAAAAAAAAGAGCCAATTACCGATTTCTCATAACGATCTCTCTCCGCAGCAGTGCAGGTCTCCCCACTACACATCAACCGATGCTCATTCTTCCAATATATATCTATCATCAACCCAGACAAACAATTAATCCCAAAAAACAGCACTAAACCTACTTCAAATTGCAACAACTAAAGCCCAAAAATCATAATAAAATCGACAACCAATTTAGCAAAATAGAAGAAAAACTGCATACCCAGAAGTTGAAAGGCGGAGAAGGGTATGATAAACAGCGAGGGCTGGAGAATAAGCGAGACGAGTGATGCAATACGAGATTTTACAGCTTTCGGAGATGGCAATGTCAAGATAATTGCCACCGCAGCCTCTGCCGCCACAACGTACGCCAGTATCATCCATTGCAACGCCATTTTTCTCCTCCTTGAATTTGATATTTTTCACTTTTCTGAACGTTCTTTCGGTGTTTGTTGCTTGGTTCGTACGGTGTTTAATGAGATTAGGGACCGTTTTTCCTCTGCTTTTTTGCTTAATGAGCAAGGTTGCAGAAGGTTCTCACTTCATATTTTCAGACAGGTCATTTGATTAAGTGTGTGTAACAATTTACCCCCTAAATTTATGTAGATGTTGGCACTTTGCTCCTTTCTTTCCTTTTTCTTTTATTTGTTTAAGGGTGGCTGATAAGTGTATTTTTATGCATGTTTTATGTGTGTATTTGAGTAGAAATTGAGTTATTTTGTTGTTAGTTTCATTAGTTTTTTATTGTACATTGTTTATACTACTTTGGGGTGCTTTTATTGGTGTAGGTTGACCATTCGGGGCTAATTTTGGTGAATTTTGGACCATGGATTCATGTCAAAACATACCGGGGGGTTTAAGGATGCAAAAACGCTCGAAATCCCAAGCCAAACGCGTCATTTCGGGGCCTTTTTGGTCCAACACGGCCATGTTGAAGGGGATCAAAAGAAGAGGAAAAATCGCACAAAAGCAGACCGAACACGGCCTGGCCGTGTCGTCGCATAACACGGCCAGAAAATGCGCACAACACGGCCTGGCCAGTGTTGCGACACGACGACGTGTCGTCGCGATCTCTAGCAAATTTTGTGCAAAGACGGCCGGCCGTGGCCGTCTTTGACACTGGCGTGTCCGGGACCCTTTTTGCAACTTTTCCATGTGAAAATTATGGAAAACTCACCTACCAAGCCTTTTGACCACTTTTATACACCTTTAACACCCAATTTTGCTTTAACATGTCCCCATATTCCCTCAATCATCATGTGTATACAATGATTCAACCAACTCAACCATGAATGTGCACACAATGATTCAACTAACAAGCATGGAAATGGGGCATTTGTTAATATGGTATTTCACAAGATGGTGCTTATAAAAGCCAAGAGTTTGAGTTGGAAAATGATTCATGTAGGATTCATTCATTGATATACAAGAAATCAGATTTTAGGAATGAAAGTTCATATTTTGGAGAGGAGAAACACATATTGTAGTGAGGAAGAGATTTAGAAGGCTTGGATCACCATGGAGGCGCTAAGGCACAAGGATTGAAGATCGCTCGGAGAAGAAGATGAACTCCACCACTTCATCATCATACTTCCAACAGGGGAGTCTTATGTTGGTTTTGGAAGTTTTAACTTCAAGTATTCATGTTGATTTCGAAAAAACTTCTTGTTTAATTGTTGTTTTCATTCTCAAATCCATCATGAGTTAAATCGCTAGTGTTTGAATGTGATGAACCCTAGAACTTATTTGTGATCATTGGTTTGAATGTTTTAATATATTTTCTTATGTTTTTATGCGAGTCACTTATGTTATGCTTGTTTATTCGAATTGGTATATGCGCATATTGATTTGAAGTTTATTTTTCACCGGAAATCGAGAGATTCATGGTGAAATAGAACCAATATAAGTGAAAGGAGTTGCATGCAATCCTAGATATAGGGCGACATAAATCTTCCTGATTAGGGTCAAACCTAATATGGGAATTCACAAATCGTTAATGCACTCTTGGGGGTTTAACTAGAAAGAGATTTCGATTAATCAACTTGAGGTTAGGAGTTTTTCGCCTTGAGAAAGGGTTTAACTTAATTTAGGAATGCCTACGGTCCATGAAGCATGAAAATATGTTAAGGGATGGTTAAAACTTAAGGGTTATGGTTGTATTTATTTTGGTAAAATCACAAAGACGTTAGAGGATTCACATTCAAGCACATTTATATCCAACATCTTCCAATCCGAGTGTGTCCGATATCTTTCGTGTTCTTAGTTGCCTCTTCCACTTTTATTTGCTTTTGTTTTATTTTATTTTGCAACAAACTATTTGATTTAATTTGTAGGCTAGATAATAAAAAGACGGTAATTACTAGTAATCATAGTCCTCGTGGGAATGACACTCGATACTCGCTTAGCTTTTACTATAAAACGATAGGTGCACTTGCCTACGGTTTTTTAAAGGTAGCTTTTGAGCCATCAAGTTTTTGGCGCCGTTCGCGGGATTGTGATATTAGGAACGCCTTATTTTTATTAATCTAGTCAATTTTTTATTATTATTATTTTTCCATTTTTTTTCTTCTTATTTGGGCAGATTGAGAAACTCGCTGTGGAACTGGGAACTTTACTTGGTAATATTGTGACCAATTCGTGCGACAAACTTCCACAATAAGGTGATGTAGTCCAGCTATACGACTATAAAGAAAGCGATGATCGGGAGGCAACCCGATAGTTCATTGTTTTCTATTTTTTTTATTGAGTCATAAGTTGTTAGGGAGTCAAGAGTCAATAATTGGATATTTTGGTGGGTGTTGGTGTCACCTCTATCTTACTTAAGAAAATTTGAGCTTTCATGGTATTCGAGTTTTTGTTGCAAATTCTTATTAGGTATGCATATGCCCGTGAAGACCCAAGATTGAACAACCCAATGATCTCTCCAAATCGATTTCACTCTCATGATGGTCGTTTCTTTCCTTTTTTTTTCTTTTTCTTTTTAGTTTGTTGTTTTTGTGTGTTTTTGTTTGTATGTTCATCTCTTTCTTTCACATTGAGGACAATGTGAATCTTTAAGTTGGAGGTGGATGTGATTGCATGCTTGTTAGAATTTTTCTTTGGAATGCTTGTGTGTTTGCTATTTATTTTGAATTTTTTTTATGGAAGATATGATTTTTCAAGGAAACAAATTGAATATTTGTTAGTCAATAACTTGCCCAATTACGCATAAATTAGCTTTATAATTTGTATTTTTTAAATGCAAAGCAATTGATTGTCTTGAATAGATTGACATGGATGTGGGTTGAATTTAGACGAGACTTCTAACACTACGATACTTGATTTGTTAAGACATATGTGACGATTCTTAGCGCTATGAAAGTCCGAGAACTCATGATTTAGTAGTGGTTAACTAGTTGTTAAACCAAGCTTGTAAAAAAAATGAAAAAAATGAAGAAAAAAACGGACCAATCGAGGTTATACTCCTCTATTTGTTGTTGCTTAGTAACTAGGAGCATTCATGAGCCCCATGTTTGTCTTTTACGTAAAACGGCGACACTAATATGAGTATGGGAAACCACCCTAGGAGTGTTTGAACAGAAATTCAAAATATAAACCTAGTGGAAGCATGCCTCGGGAGGTCCCAAAAAAAAAAAAAAAAAAAAAGAACGAAAAAAAAAAAGTGGAGAATGAATACTCCTTGACTTCTCATTCCAATAAAGTTCAAGAAGCTTGGTTATATGACTAGTAGGCTAACTACAATGATCTATTGAATTCTTATATTTTCATGGTGTTCTTGAATTGAAGTTATTCATAACTATCGATCTCGTGGAGTGATGATTTCAAGTCCGGATAATGCCTACGATATTACGGTCTTTCTTGGCAATCGATCGCTTTGCAAAAATTATGTTTTTACTTAATGGCTAATTTGTGTTGAGAAGGCTACGAATTTGACTACTTATATTCAAAGTGTTGAGGAAAATATATTCATTGTGTGTTGTGATGTATTGAATCCCTCATTATGGTTTTATCTTTTGCTTGAGGACAAGCAAAGTTCAAAGTTGGAGGTGGTTTGATAAGTGTATTTTTATGCATGTTTTATGTGTGTATTTGAGTAGAAATTGAGTTATTTTGTTGTTAGTTTCATTAGTTTTTGATTGTACATTGTTTATACTATTTGGGTGCTTTTATTGGTGTAGGTTGACCATTCGGGGCTAATTTTGGTGAATTTTGGACCATGGATTCATGTCAAAACATACCGGGGGGTTTAAGGATGCAAAAACGCTCGAAATCCCAAGCCAAACGCGTCATTTCGGGGCCTTTTTGGTCCAACACGGGCGGGGTGTCGGGCAACACGGCCATGTTGAAGGGATCAAAAGAGGAGGAAAAATCGCACAAAACAGACCGAACACGGCCTGGCCGTGTCGCATAACACGGCCGTGTCGCACAACACGGCTTTGGCCGTGTTGCACGACACGGCCGTGTCGCGTATCTCTAGCAAATTTTGTGCGGACGGCACGGCCACGTGGCCGTCTTTGCCCCGACACACTGGCGTGTCCGGACCCTTTTTGCAACTTTTCCATGTGAAAATTATGGAAAACTCACCTACCAAGCCTTTTGACCACTTTTATACACCTTTAACACCCAATTTTGCTGCAACATGTCCCCATATTCCCTCAATCATCATGTGTATACAATGATTCAACCAACTCAACCATGAATGTGCACACAATGATTCAACTAACAAGCATGGAAATGGGGCATTTGTTAATATGATATTTCACAAGATGGTGCTTATAAAAGCCAAGAGTTTGAGTTGGAAAATGATTCATGTAGGATTCATTCATTGATATACAAGGAAATCAGATTTTAGGAATGAAAGTTCATATTTTGGAGAGGAGAAACACATATTGTAGTGAGGAAGAGATTTAGAAGGCTTGGATCACCATGGAGAGGCGCTAAGGCACAAGGATTGAAGATCGCTCGGAGAAGAAGATGAACTCCACCACTTCATCATCATACTTCCAACAGGGGAGTCTTATGTTGGTTTTGGAAGTTTTAACTTCAAGTATTCATGTTGATTTCGAAAGAAACTTCTTGTTTAATTGTTGTTTTCATTCTCAAATCCATCATGAGTTAAATCGCTAGTGTTTGAATGTGATGAACCCTAGAACTTATTTGTGATCATTGGTTTGAATGTTTTAATATATTTTCTTATGTTTTTATCGCGAGTCACTTATGTTATGCTTGTTTATTCGAATTGGTATATATGCAATATTGATTTGAAGTTTATTTTTCACCGAAATCGAGAGATTCATGGTGAAATAGAACCAATATAAGTGAAAGGAGTTGCATGCAATCCTAGATATAGGGCGACATAAATCTTCCTGGATTAGGGTCAAACCTAATATGGGAATTCACAAATCGTTAATGCAATCTTGGGGTTTTTAACTAGAAAGAGATTTCAGATTAATCAACTTGAGGTTAGGAGTTTTTCGCCTTGAGAAAGGGTTTAACTTAATTTAGGAATGCCTACGGTCCATGAAGCATGAAAATATGTTAAGGGATGGTTAAAACTTAAGGGTTATGGTTGTATTTATTTTGGTAAAATCACAAAGACGTTCTAGAGGATTCACATTCAAGCACATTTATATCCAACATCTTCCAATCCGAGTGTATCTGATATCTTTCGTGTTCTTAGTTGCCTCTTCCACTTTTATTTGCTTTTGTTTTATTTTATTTTGCAACAAACTATTTGACGAATTTGTAGGCTAGATAATAAAAAGACGGTAATTACTAGTAATCATAGTCCTCGTGGGAATGACACTCGATACTCGCTTAGCTTTACTATAAAACGATAGGTGCACTTGCCTACGGTTTTAAAGGTAGCTTTTGAGCCATCAAGTTTTTGGCGCGCTGTTGGGGATTGTGATATTAGGAACGCCTTATTTTTATTAATCTAGTCAATTTTTTATTATTATTATTTTTCCATTTTTTTCTTCTTATTTGGGCGATTGAGAAACTTCATTTGTGAACCGGAACTTTACTTGGTAATATTGTGACCAATTCGTGCGACAAACTTCCACAATAAGGTGATGTAGTCCAACTATACGACTATAAAGAAAGCGATGATCGGGAGGCACCCGATAGTTCATTGTTTTCTATTTTTTTATTGAGTCATAAGTTGTTAGGGAGTCAAGAGTCAATAATTGGATATTTTGGTGGGTGTTGGTGTCACCTCTATCTTACTTAAGAAAATTTGAGCTTTCATGGTATTCGAGTTTTTGTTGCAAATTCTTATTAGGTATGCATATGCCCGTGAAGACCCAAGATTGAACAACCCAATGATCTCTCCAAATCGATTTCACTCTCATGATAAGGTTGTTTCTTTCCTTTTTTTTTCTTTTCTTTTTAGTTTGTTTGTTTTTGTGTGTTTTTGTTTGTATGTTCATCTCTTTCTTTCACATTGAGGACAATGTGAATCTTTAAGTTGGAGGTGGATGTGATTGCATGCTTGTTAGAATTTTTCTTTGGAATGCTTGTGTGTTTGCTATTTATTTTGAATTTTTTTTTATGGAAGATATGATTTTCAAGGAAACAAATTGAATATTTGTTAGTCAATAACTTGGCCCAATTACGCATAAATTAGCTTTATAATTTGTATTTTTTAAATGCAAAGCAATTGATTGTCTTGAATAGATTGACATGGATGTGGGTTGAATTTAGACGAGACTTCTAACACTACGATACTTGATTTGTTAAGACATATGTGACGATTCTTAGCGCTATGAAAGTCCGAGAACTCATGATTTAGTAGTGGTTAACTAGTTGTTAAACCAAGCTTGTAAAAAAAAAATGAAAAAAATGAAGAAAAAAAACGGACCAATCGAGGTTATACTCCTCTATTTGTTGTTGCTTAGTAACTAGGAGCATTCATGAGCCCCATGTTTGTCTTTTACGTAAAACGGCGACACTAATATGAGTATGGGAAACCACCCTAGGAGTGTTTGAACAGAAATTCAAAATATAAACCTAGTGGAAGCATGCCTCGGGAGGTCCCAAAAAAAAAAAAAAAAAAAAACGAAAAAAAAAAAAAAGTGGAGAATGAATACTCCTTGACTTCTCATTCCAATAAAGTTCAAGCTTGGTTATATGACTAGTAGGCTAACTACAATGATCTATTGAATTCTTATATTTTCATGGTGTTACTGAATTGAAGTTATTCATAACTATCAGTATCTGTGGAGTGATGATTTCAAGTCTGGATAATGCCTACTGATATTACGGTCTTTCTTGACAGTCGATCGCTTTGCAAAAATTATGTTTTTACTTAATGGCTAATTTGTGTTGAGAAGGCTACGAATTTGACTACTTATATTCAAAGTGTTGAGGAAAATATATTCATTGTGTGTTGTGATGTATTGAATCCCTCATTATGGTTTTATCTTTTGCTTGAGGACAAGCAAAGTTCAAAGTTGGAGGTGGTTTGATAAGTGTATTTTTATGCATGTTTTATGTGTGTATTTGAGTAGAAATTGAGTTATTTTGTTGTTAGTTTCATTAGTTTTTGATTGTACATTGTTTATACTACTTTGTGGGTGCTTTTATTGGTGTAGGTTGACCATTCGGGCTAATTTTGGTGAATTTTGGACCATGGATTCATGTCAAAACATACCTGGTTTAAGGATGCAAAACGCTCGAAATCCCAAGCCAAACGCGCGTCATTTCGGGGCCTTTTTGGTCCAACACGGCAGGGGGTGTGTCGGCAACACGGCCATGTTGAAGGGGATCAAAAGAGGAGGAAAAATCGCACAAAACAGAGCCCGAACACGGCCTGGCCGTGTCGCATAACACGGCCAGTGTCGCACAACACGGCACGGCTGTTGCCGTGTTACTGACACGGCCGTGTCGGGCGTATCTCTAGCAAATTTTGTGCGACGGCCTGGCCGTCTTTGCCCGACACGGCGTGTCCGGACCCTTTTTTGCAACTTTTCCATATGAAAATTATGGAAAACTCACCTACCAAGCCTTTTGACCACTTTTATACACCTTTAACACCCAATTTTGCTGCAACATGTCCCCATATTCCCTCAATCATCATGTGTATACAATGATTCAACCAACTCAACCATGAATGTGCACACAATGATTCAACTAACAAGCATGGAAATGGGGCATTTGTTAATATGATATTTCACAAGATGGTGCTTATAAAAGCCAAAGTTTGAGTTGGAAAATGATTCATGTAGGATTCATTCATTGATATACAAGGAAATCAGATTTTAGGAATGAAAGTTCATATTTTGGAGAGGAGAAACACATATTGTAGTGAGGAAGAGATTTAGAAGGCTTGGATCACCATGGAGAGGCGCTAAGGCACAAGGATTGAAGATCGCTCGGAGAAGAAGATGAACTCCACCACTTCATCATCATACTTCCAACAGGGAGTCTTATGTTGGTTTTGGAAGTTTTAACTTCAAGTATTCATGTTGATTTCGAAAAGAAACTTCTTGTTTAATTGTTGTTTTCATTCTCAAATCCATCATGAGTTAAATCGCTAGTGTTTGAATGTGATGAACCCTAGAACTTATTTGTGATCATTGGTTTGAATGTTTTAATATATTTTCTTATGTTTTTATGCGAGTCACTTATGTTATGCTTGTTTATTCGAATTGGTATATGCGCAATATTGATTTGAAGTTTATTTTTCACCGGAAATCGAGAGATTCATGGTGAAATAGAACCAATATAAGTGAAAGGAGTTGCATGCAATCCTAGATATAGACGACATAAATCTTCCTGGATTAGGGTCAAACCTAATATGGGAATTCACAAATCGTTAATGCAATCTTGGGGTTTTTAACTAGAAAGAGATTTCATTAATCAACTTGAGGTTAGGAGTTTTTCGCCTTGAGAAAGGGTTTAACTTAATTTAGGAATGCCTACGGTCCATGAAGCATGAAAATATGTTAAGGGATGGTTAAAACTTAAGGGTTATGGTTGTATTTATTTTGGTAAAATCACAAAGACGTTCTAGAGGGATTCACATTCAAGCACATTTATATCCAACATCTTCCAATCCGAGTGTATCTGATATCTTTCGTGTTCTTAGTTGCCTCTTCCACTTTTATTTGCTTTTGTTTTATTTTATTTTGCAACAAACTATTTGACGAATTTGTAGGCTAGATAATAAAAAGACGGTAATTACTAGTAATCATAGTCCTCGTGGGAATGACACTCGATACTCGCTTAGCTTTACTATAAAACGATAGGTGCACTTGCCTACGGTTTTAAAGGTAGCTTTTGAGCCATCAGTGGCGCTATTAAGTACACTCACTTTCTAAAATTTTAAAAATGCCATTAAGTCAAAAGACTATAATACCCTTACTAAAAAGCCAAGTTCTAAATACACCCCCCCAATCTCTAAATACACCCACATCATTCATTACAATTAAATCTACTAAAACACACTCACCCACATCCTTCAGCTACATTCTTCTTATTCTTATTCTTCTTTCTTGAGAAAAGCTTAAACCTTGTTCTTATAAACCCTAGTTTTTTCGACACCAACACAACAACTTAAATGGACAACAAAGATTTGATTCCTCCAAATATTGTAAGTATTTTCTTGGTTATGAGCTCAAAAATTATGTAATTTATCCACTTTTACCGTTCGATATTTCTGCTGCACCATTGTTTTCCGCCGATTAGCACGATCAACAGCATGGCACGATCATCACGTCGATCGTGCCACATGGCAATATGGCACGATCACATGTTCAATGATCGTGCCATATTGCCATGTGACACGATCAAAGGTGGAACGATCATGGTCGTGATCGTGCCATTTTGACAGTTTGTTTTTTGGTCTTGTTGATTTTGTTTTAATAGGGTATGGCCTCGTTGCCTACGAAAAATAGTGTTGTTTTTCCTCCCAAGAATGATGAGAATGTTGAAGAGCTTGGTGTTGTTACCGATTACACACACGTATTCACGACGTATGAGTTATTTGTTTCTCGGGATAAATTATTTGATTGGGTGCGTGAGAGAGGACATGAGCACGGCATGGTAATTATAATAAGTAGGTCGGACAGTGGTCAAGGAAAGAAAAGACCTCGGATATTTTTGTCTTGTGAACGTAGTGGGCATTACCGTGATTCAAAAAAGACTAGAGATGTCGAACAAAATGATGCTAAGAAATTTGAAAAAAAAGTCTCTAAGAGAGAATCTGGAACTAAGAAATGTGGTTGCCCATTTCGTTTGAGGGGCCTCGGCAAGTAACAATTGAAGGAGAATGGTCACTAAATGTTGAATGTGGTGTGCATAATCATCCAATTGCACAATATTTGGAGGGTCACTCTTATGCCTTGGTCGATATCAAGAAGTGAGGAAGAATATGTGTTGGATATGTCACATGGCAATACTCGGACGAAGGACATTTTGTTTGGCCTACAAAATAAGTTTCAAGATTATAAGTCCACCATACGGACTATCTACAATGCCCGTATGAAGAATAGAGTTGTCGAGCGTGATGGTCGATCTCAAATGCAACAACTTATGCATAAATTGAAGGAGCATGGATATTTCTATCATCATAGACGTTACGAGACGAGTAACACCATGAAGGATATATTCTTTGCTCACCCTACAAGCGTTGAGTTATTGCGTGCTTTTCCGAGTGTCATTTTTATGGATTGCACATACAAAACTAATAGGTACACGTTACCTTTGTTGGAGATTATTGGTGTGACATCGACACATATGACATTTTGTATTGCAGTTGCTTATATGGAGTACGAGCGGGAAGATAATTACATATGGGCTTGCTCAGTCTTAAAATCATTGATGGACCCATCTTCCCTGCCAAATGTGATTATTACTGATAGAGAATTAGCTCTAATGAATGCAATAGAGACGACATTTCCCACTTCGAGACATTTTCTCTGTCGGTGGCACATTAGTAGGAACATTTTGGCAAGCTGCAAAAAAATATTGGCCACAAAAGAGAAGTGGGAATCTTTTAACCTCTATTGTAATTTATTGGTCATCGCAGATTCTGAGCAATCATTTTATGACTTAATTAGGAGATTGCGATCGAATTTTGTGATTATCCAAAATTACCGTACAATATGTAATGGAGCAATGGATGGGGCCGTATAAAGAAAGATTTGTGTCTCGCTGGGCGAATAATGTCATGCATTTCGACAACACCACAACAAATAGGTAATTCACTTTATTGTGCTCATCATTGTGTTTTATTTATATCATATACAATCCTAAAAATTAATATAATATTGTTTGAAAAATCATTATAGGGCGGAGAGTCACCATGCGGCATTGAAAAGACAAAAGGCGTCTAGTCATGGTAATTTCGAGACATGTTGGCAACAAATTCACACCCTCCTCGAGACATCACACAATGCAATCTGCTCTTCTTTTGAGAAGAGCAGAAATGTAGTCTTACATAAATACAAATCGATTGTATTCATGTCACTACGAGGTATGGTGTCTATACATGCATTGAATTTGATCTATCTTGAAATGCATCGTGTAGGCGAGGTAGCGTAGACCCTTTGTTGTGTGGTTGTGTATTGAGAAAGACGTGCGGACTCCCATGTGCTCATGAACTTTCTGAATATGTGAGTTTGGATAAGCCAATTCCACTTGATCAAGTGGCTTCATTTTGGCGAAAATTAGATATATTACCGCCTAGCAAAGACGAGATTGAGTTGGGCCCGAAATCGGGTCTCGATGGACTCGATGTTTGGTGATCTTTTCACCAAATTTGAACAAGCACCCGAATCGAGAGAGGTTATTAATTTTGAAAAGAATTACGGAGATTCTGAATCCAAGAACAACCTCACTAATTGAGCACGAAGATAAACTTCGCACACGTGGTCGCCCTAAGTCCGTAAAGGTTAAACAATCCAAATCAACCAAACGTGACCCGAGTAAGTTCGAATATGTCGAGTCTATTAAAGATAGTTGTTCACCATGTGAAGAAGTAATCTTTAATGTTGGTCCATTGAATCAACCTATGTTCTCTCCGATGTCGGGCAAAAGCTACCGGTAAATATCGCTCTTTTATTTGTGCATGTACACATGACATATTTGTTGCTAATGTCCCACTGCTTCTTCATGTTGTGTTTCAATAGGTTGTGCGTCAAAAGGACCGAGAAAGTGACCATTAGTGGTTTTATGGAGCAACTTCCAACGCGTTTACATCAACATATTATTGGTACTAAGGATGTTATGAGCGATGGTCATTGTGGTTTCCGTGTCGTGAGCGACCTACTTGGATACAAAGAAGATTCATGGGGTCGGGTTCGAGGAGACATATGTCATGAGTTGAACGAAAACCAAGGGTTGTACAATCATGTATTCGCAAACATGGTAGTGTGGACAAAATCTTGTCTCGTCTTAACTACTATAACGAGACAAATGCGATAAAAACATTGGTTTTGTTTACCCGAGATGGGTCACTTGGTTGCGTCGGCTTACAATGTTGCGTTTGTGTGTTTGGATCAGTGAATGTCCCTCACATATCTACCATTACGAATAGAAACGCCAATTGCTCCGAAGCTAATTTGTGTTGGATTTGTGAACAATAACCATTTTATAGAGGTAACTAAAAAATTGAGTAATTTGTCTCGTCTCAACTACAATAACCATTTTTTTTCATTTGTAGGTTTTCTTGAGTGGCGGTCACCCATTGCCTCCCGTGGTCGCAACATGGAATAATTATTGCCATGAATGTGCAGCAAATTGGAAGAATTTGTATACTAAACAACTTGAATTGTATAGTGGAAGTGTAGGAAATAATCCCATTGTCCGTAGTACGGAGACTATAAACTTAGGTTAGAATTATTTGTTTGTTATGTATTGGATAAGTTAAAGAACTTTGTTGGAAATGCATGTGTTTTTAATTGGTGTGATTGCTGTCGGAAATGCTTGTTTTAAGGTGGCACATTTTTATTCTGATTTTGTTAAGTTGATCAAATGGCACGATGGTGGCACGCGATCGCATACTACGATCGTGCCTTTTAGACACGATAGTGACACGGTCACACACTGCTTATTATCATGTCTATAAAGGCGATAGTGGCGATAAGTAAATGCAATGATCGATGCCACATGTTTGATAAATGGTTTTATCATGATTTTGATGATTTTGTTTTATACCAAAACAATGGTTTTAAAGGTTGTCCAAATACTCCTAAATGATTTAAAATAGTTTTAATATTTTCCTGAGTATTTGCTCAAGTCTTTTTTCGATTAATATTGGACAACACTTTCAAAGATTTTATGTCAATGGGTTTTCACATTGAAACTATATTTCTAATGTTGTCTAAATACTCTCGATCGGTTTAAAATGTTTTTACTAAATTTTCTGAGTATTTCTTAAGTTTTATTTTCGACTAAAATTGGACAACATTTAAATCTCGTGGTCGACCAGTCCGCCCTATAGGCAACCCGTGACTGAAGATGTTTTTGAAACAGAAAATGAGACGGAAGAAATTTCAAGCAGTCGACCGTCATTCCAGCGCCGACCGGTCGGTCGACCGTCGCCTGTGGGTCGACCGTGCACTGCAAGTGTGCAAAATCTCCCCTGCTCTATTTTTGGAGAGGTCGACCGGCTAGGGGGTGATGTCGACCGGTCGAGCACCCCCTCGACCGGCCGCCCGTGTAATTTTTCAAGATTATTTCAAACGCCCTTTTGTGCGCGACCGGCCGCCTTTAGTTTGACTAAAATATAACCGTTGTGCAGCAGACCATTCTTCCTTAAAATGTGGGATTGTTCTATAATCGATTTTTGTATCCTTATGAGACAACCATATTTATTTTAATCTCTTTGTCTTATTTGTAGACAAAAGAAAACATGGAGGAGCCCATGAAGGAGCCTATGTTGGAGGAGCCTTTGGAGGAGCCTTTGGAGGAGCCTATGTTGGAATTCAAATTTGAAGGCTCTCCTATAAATAGATGAAAGCTTGAGGGATCAAATACAAGACTTGATACAAACAACAAGAGATATCACAAGCACATAATCTTTGTTATTCATTTCAACATTCTTGTTGTAATAGCCTAAAATCTATCACTTTCACATCTTGAGGTCTAGGCTTTCATTCTTGATTACACTTGCACTTTTGAGTTGTAATATTTTTCAAAGTGTAATCTTGATTGTAATTCATCAACCAAACACAAGATATCCTTGTGAGTATTCTTGTGGTAAGAATACACTTGGGTGATCTAGGTGATAGGTGTTTCAAGAGTGTGGTGCTCTTGAGGTGTTGAAGAATTTGGTATTCTTCAAGATTGAAGATTGTGGTGATCTTCAAAGGTGCCGTTGAAGGAAGATTGTGGTAATCTTCAAAGGGAGATTGTGGTAATCTCCAAAGGTGGTGTTGGAGAGTTCGGTGCTCTTTCAAGTCGGAAGATTGTGGTAATCTTCAAAGGGAGATTGTGGTAATCTCCAAAGGTGGTGTTGGAGAGTTCGGTGCTCTTCAAGTCGGAAGATTGTGGTGATCTTCAAAGGGAGATTGTGGTAATCTCCAAAGGTGGTGTTGAAGAAGAGTGTGGTGCTCTTCAAGGTGTTGTAAGTTGAATTTGTATTAATTTTGGTAATTAATAAAATTCTTTTTCTTTTTCGAAATCCATCCCTGATATCTTTGGGGTGGTAGAGGATTAGGCCCTAGGTGGGTTGAACCTCTTTAAATCGACGTGTGTTGTTTACATTCCGCACCTTATTATTGTGTTTGAGCTTTCGATTGTTAAAAGAGGGCGAAATAGAAAAGATGGAGATAATCTATTCACCCCCTCTAGATTATCGTGAGCCGCTGACTTACAAGTGGTATCAAAGCCAAACTCTTTGGCAAGCTCGTTTCACATCGCGAGTGAAGAGAAGAGAAACGATCGACGCTACAAACGAAGCTCAAATTTCCGGCACCTCCACCACCAAGCCACCTCGGTTTGATTCCAAAAATTTTATATTTTGGAAAGAAAGAATGGAATGCTACTTACAAGGTTGCGGGTTCGACATTTGGAACACCGTCATTAATGGAGAATCCATTCCGATGAAAGATACACCACACACCTCAAAAGGCTTCAAAGAGCTCAATGATGAAGAGAAGAGAATCATCTCCTTAAATGGTAAAGCTCTTAATATTTTACATTGTTCACTTACCACTTTGGAATTTGATTATGTTCAAGGTATTCGATCGGCACATGAAGTATGGCAAAACTAGAAGCCATCTATGAAGTATATGCAAATAAAAGGAGCAACTCAAAAGCATCTACTTCTCAAATGGATACAACATCAAATCCAACAATATGGGATGAGCCTCTTACAAATTCCGATGATGAAGTCGAAAAATGTCTTATGGGCATCGAAGAAGAGAACGAGGTAAGTTCTAAACCTTCTACTTCTTATGACAATGAATTGCAAAATGAATATAGTGATTTGCAAAATGATTATGATGAACTTCAAAATGAATTCCAAAGCCTACTTGTTAAATACAAAAATTTGAAAAAGGAATTCAATATTTTGAAAAATGATAAGGATAGTTTATTTACTTCTTATGAATCACTATCATGTGCTCACACCACCACACTTGACAAGGTTAGAAACCTTGAAAAAGAAAATAGTACTCTTGTTGAGAATATTGATTGCATGAAAAAGGATTTATTAAAATCCAACTTGAGTACCAATAAAATGTCCAATATTGTTGATATTCATAATTGTGATAAAGGACTTGATCATAAGCCTAATGTTGTTAATCATATGAAAAAGGATCAAGTCAATATGCATATTGGTCATTATGCTCCTAGAATTATTACTTGTTTTTATTGTGATAAAAAGGGTCATACGGTAAATACTTGTCGGGCTAGAAATAGCTCTAATTATTGTTGGAGACCTAAAAGTCTCAAGACTAATCCCAAAGGACCCAAACATATGAGGGTACCACAAAACAATGTCATATTAGGTACACGGCGAAATAATGATCGAAGAAAATTCATACCGCTGAAGGCATCAAATGACCGTTTCATTTGATCAAAGAAGGAGAAACTATTCTCAACAAAGCCAATTTCAAGAAGAGGGTACAATCAAAAATGGGAAGAACACAATCCTTGAAATGGCAAAGACATCATCAACAAGATGATTTTCAAAGAAGAAGAGACTTTCAACAATGGGAAAGCAACAAACCTTGAAATGGAGCAATCAAAGAAGTAATCATCAACAAAGTGACTTCTCAAAGGGAAGATATCATCAACAATGGGAACGACACAACCCATGGAAATGGCGTAATTGGTAACCCGTATCTCCCTATTTAAATATGCATTTTATTTTGTTATTATGCATGCTTTTATTTGTGTCTTTATTGCAAAATGAGTTTTCAAATTTTTTTTTTAATTAAGGTCTTCAATATATATTTGTGCTTTTAAATTTTTTTAAAAAAAAAAGAAGACTTATATGATGTTTTTAAACTCTTGTGCATTTTTTGAAAACTATAGTATGTTATCATCTCTTATGGTTTTTTTTTTTTTTGGCATGAGCTTACTTGTGATATCTCTTAGCCTACACTTTTATCATTATGATTTGTGCTAGATTTGTTTTAAGAATTGTGTAGGATTTACATATTTTCACAAATGGCCATTTTCGTCATTTTTATCAAGAAAAGGCATAAATTATCGAGGCACGTTTACTTGTGTTATTCTTACTCTTATAGACTTGATATATGTATTATCATATGCCTATGTGCTTGTTTTTCATAGTATTTCATACAAATGCCATTAAGAGGATTTTTAGATTTTTTGAAAGGCACTATTCGATATTTGATTGCACATATTTGCTTTGTCAACTTTTGTTCAAATACTTTTTTAAATAAGGTCTCAATTATATGCTATCGGATTCTCAATTTCAAAAGAGACCTTTTGTAGCTTTCTTAAGCTTATTTGAACTTGCATGATTTATTAGTCTCTTGATGATATTCTAAATGCATAGTATGTGTTTCTTGCTTCATGATCTATATATATATATATATGTGTCTCTTACTACTATGCTCTTTTTGCAAGATATTTTGTGGTTGACAATTGAGGCATGTTATTTCACTTGGGCTATTTTTCTTGCTTATATAAGAAATGCCTTTAATGAGTTTGTTGAGTTGTGTAGAAAAGAAAATACTCCAAATATTTGGATGTAAATGTTCTATTATGAACACCTTAGATCATTTTGATGCCCAATAGTGATGAAGAAGACAAATTCCTAAATTGATGCTTCAAGATGAAGATTGGTTTTTAGAATCGCAAGAGAGCTAAAAAGGAAATGATACTTGGAAGTTGATGCCATGTCTTTCATCACAAACGATTATAAATGCAAAATGGGCACTCCGAAACAAACTCGATGACCAAGGCAACATTGGTCGAACTAAGGCAAGGTTAGTAGCTCGAAGGTATCTTCAAGAAGAAGGTAATGATTTTGATGTAATATTTGCACTCATAGCTCTTTTAGAAGTTATTTGCTTTTTACTTGCCCATTCTTGTTTTAAGAAAATTTCAAGCTTTACTAAATGGATGCTAATTTTCTAAATGGTTTTATTCATATGGAAGTCTATCGGAGTTTAAAATTCTAGGCCAATTTTTTTAAAAAAGGCTTTGTGCGGTTGATAGACTTAGCTATTTTTGCTAAATGATTCTACAAGAGGTAAAGTTGATACTACTCTCTTTGTTTTTTGAAAAAGGGCAAGATTGTTTACTTGTGCATATTTATGAGAATATTTTTGGTACTACTAATGAATATTTGTGCAAGATATTTTTTCCAAGTTGATGCAATGTGTACTTGAAATGAGCATGATGGGGAGCTCAATTTCTTGCTTGGACTTCAAATTATTCAATGCCAAGAAGATGGTTATATTGAACTCTTGAAGGAGTTAGGCATTGAAGAAAGAAGAAATATCTCAACCACTATGACTAAAGATTGACAAAGGTTGAGAAAGGCATGTCGGTCGACAAACAAATTCGAGGTATGTTTTCTTGTATTATTTCTATAGACTCAAATTCCATATGCATTATGTCTATATGCTCGATTTCAAAAACTATCCCAACGAATCTCAATAAAGTGCCGTTAAAAGAAATTTTCAAATATTTGAAAGGCACTTCTTCTTATGACTTGTTGTATCCAAAGCTTTAAAATGTTCTTATTTTTTCGGGATAACAAGTTTGGTATCTATTATACTATTATTCGTATTCAAAATTTGTTCGTCATAATCGAACTAAACATATTGAGATTCGATATATTTTTAAGGGATTGTGATTTTTAACAAAAACTTGAGATGTGTTTAATTCCGTCTCAAGGATAACTCGCGGACTTTTTGATCGTTAACCGCCGAGTATTTTACCTCATTTCGAGCTTGATTATGACATAATGTATATTGAATGAGGTCTACGTTTGCATTTTGCACGTTTTAAAACTTAGGGAAAAAATCGGATTTTTGGATCAAATTTCGATTTTCAAAACAAAAAAGAACCATCTGGCCGATTGGGGCAAGGCCGACCGTCGTCGCCGCCGTCCGACGGCGCCCATGCCCGGACCTGTCGCCGGATGATTTTTTGGCTAAAAATAGTTCTGTTTCCAGGACTTCGCCATTTTGGCTTATTTTGTCCATTTTTCGTCCCCTTCGCTGAATTGCACACAAATTTCACTCAAAATTTGTTTTATTGCATACATTTTATATTTTGGGGATTATCTAGCTCGGTTATCATCATCATTGCTCGACTTTACCAATTGAATGGTAAGAATTTCACTATCGTTAGCTCAATTGGGTTGAACCATCGAGTTTGTGGCTTATATGTATTTTTCTTGATGCAATTCATATATATTTGTGATGAGCTTATTGATTGTTGATATGTTATATTGCATTTGGTGATGAAAACTTGGCTTGATTTCATTTACAAGGGCTATATATATCTCTTTCAATTTTTACGCCCGCCAAGTGTTCGATAAAACGTTTCAATGAAAAAAAAAAAAATTCATCACCTACACGACTCTCTCGATTTCAAAAGTCTCATATATTTATAGAGATCATGTTTTCTCGCAAATCAAATGATTTTTCATAAGCTTCTACAAGTCGTATGATTCGACTCTTCTATTTGGTTTAAAAGCTTCAATGTTCAAATGGCTCGATACATCGGTTTACTTGCGCACTTTGATAAGAATATATGATGTATTTATCGTGCTAACATTCTTTTTGATGATTCCAAAGGGGAGAAACGAGGTTATAAGCTCTTTAGCTCAAAGAAGCTAAGATAAGCTTAACGAAAAGAAGCTAAGCTATGGCTTCATAAAGCCATAAGTTGTGGATCATATTTAGTCCACTTGGTGTATTATGGTTATGTATGAATCATGGTCCATTGGTTGTAGTATGGACTTATATACGGTTCTAATGATGTATCTTTGACAGGGGGAGCTTTTAAGTTATTGATACTTAAGCTCAATATCGAAAAGCTAATATTTTAGCTTATGTTTAAGTTGCTTCTATATAACTCTTGTTGTGCATGTTGATAGGGGGAGCATTTGCTATATGTGTTTGAATATCTCTACTCCCATCCATGTGTTTTTATTGCATGGAATGTTGTCGCTCACAACGGATAGTTCTCTTTAACCTAAAATTGTTTTGTTTTCAAAATCGACCTCATTAAAATTGTTTTGGTTTGTAATCATCAAAAAGGGGAGATTGTTTGATAAATGGTTTTATCATGATTTTGATGATTTTGTTTTATACCAAAACAATGGTTTTAAAGGTTGTCCAAATACTCCTAAATGATTTAAAATAGTTTTAATATTTTCCTGAGTATTTGCTCAAGTCTTTTCGATTAATATTGGACAACACTTTCAAAGATTTTATGTCAATGGGTTTTCACATTGAAACTATATTTCTAATGTTGTCTAAATACTCTCGATCGGTTTAAAATGTTTTTACTAAATTTTCGGAGTATTTCTTAAGTTTTATTTTCGACTAAAATTGGACAACATTTGCCTGTCGACCAGGGTAAAATCCTATAGGGCAACCCGTGACTGAAGATGTTTTTTGAAACAGAAAATGAGACGGAAGAAATTTCAAGCGGTCGACCGTGCCGCACTCGTCGGCCGACCGGTCGGCCGACCGGCCGCCAGTGGGTCGACCGTACACTGCAAGTGTGCAAAATCTCCCTGTTCTATTTTTGGAGAGGTCGACCAGGCTAGGGTGATGTCGACCGGTCGAGCACCCCCTCGACCGGTCGCCCGTGTAATTTTTCAAGATCTATTTCAAACGCCCTTTTGTGCGCGACCGGCATCTTTAGTTTGACAACTAAAATATAACCGTTGTGCAGCAGACCATTCTTCCTTAAAATGTGGGATTGTTCTATAATCGATTTTTGTATCCTTATGAGACAACCATATTTATTTTAATCTCTTTGTCTTATTTGTAGACAAAAGAAAACATGGAGGAGCCCATGAAGGGAGCCTATGTTGGAGGAGCCTTTGGAGGAGCCTTTGGAGGAGCCTATGTTGGAATTCAAATTTGAAGGCTCTCCTATAAATAGATGAAAGCTTGAGGGATCAAATACAAGACTTGATACAAACAACAAGAGATATCACAAGCACATAATCTTTGTTATTCATTTCAACATTCTTGTTGTAATAGCCTAAGTACTATCACTTTCACATCTTGAGGTCTAGGCTTTCATTCTTGATTACACTTGCACTTTTGAGTTGTAATATTTTTCAAAGTGTAATCTTGATTGTAATTCATCAACCAAACACAAGATATCCTTGTGAGTATTCTTGTGGTAAGAATACACTTGGGTGATCTAGGTGATAGGTGTTTTCAAGAGTGTGGTGCTCTTGAGGTGTTGAAGAATTTGGTATTCTTCAAGATTGAAGATTGTGGTGATCTTCAAAGGTGCCGTTGAAGGAAGATTGTGGTAATCTTCAAAGGGAGATTGTGGTAATCTCCAAAGGTGGTGTTGGAGAGTTCGGTGCTCTTCAAGTCGGAAGATTGTGGTAATCTTCAAAGGGAGATTGTGGTAATCTCCAAAGGTGGTGTTGGAGAGTTCGGTGCTCTTCAAGTCGGAAGATTGTGGTGATCTTCAAAGGAGATTGTGGTAATCTCCAAAGGTGGTGTTGAAGAAGAGTGTGGTGCTCTTCAAGGTGTTGTAAGTTGAATTTGTATTAATTTTGGTAATTAATAAAATTCTTTTTCTTTTTCAAATCCATCCCTGGATATCTTTGGGGTGGTAGAGGATTAGGCCCTAGGTGGGTTGAACCTCTTTAAATCGACGTGTGTTGTTTACATTCCGCACCTTATTATTGTGTTTGAGCTTTCGATTGTTAAAAGAGGGCGAAATAGAAAAGATGGAGATAATCTATTCACCCCCCCCTCTAGATTATCGTAGCCGCTTGGACTTACACCACATGCGTTGATCTATTATTATACTGTCACGTTGAAAACGTTTCATAACAACTTTATTATTACATCACAATCCTCCATAGTACATTACCAACCTTCATAGTACATTACAACCTAACATAGTACATTACCAACCACAACCGCATAACATATGGCACGATAGGCAATATCATGATCGTGTCAAGCCTTATTGATCGTTCCACATGAGGCACGATCAAAAAAATGGCGATCGTGTCATCGTGCCTCATGTATGGCACGATCAATGATATGGCGATCGTGCCATCGTGCCACATTGACAGCAGAATCACAAACAATTCAAGTTATACCAACAGAGAGTTAATCAACAACCAATTCATCCAAATCATTCCCAAATCATACCTAGTTATTCAAGTTAAACCAAAACATACTATATAAAAACTAAATATACAAAATATATACAATTCCAACTAAATACCCACAATATACACAATTCCAACTAAATACCCACAATCTGCACAATATAATCATGGGGGAGGGGTCCAAGTCGATGCATCAGTGCTAAATTTATACACCGTGTTGGGATTTGGTCCAGCATCCTGCCTGCAATGGGCTTTAAAAGAGGCGCGAGGCGCGGCCCGCGATTCGAACTCGTGAGTCTTTGGATTGCATAGTTAAAGGATAGCTTAAAGGATATGATTTGGACTACCTATACCAATAGATGCATCTTCTTTTCTGGTGCCCATTACATAGAAACTCTGAGGTTAAGCGTGCTTGACCTAGAGTAGACATGGGATGGGTGACCCCTGGGAAGTTTCGAGTGTGCGCGTGAGTGAGGACAAAGCGCTAGAAAAGACTCGTGTTGGTTTGTAAGGGACGATCGTCAATCCGAGTAGCGCTAGAGGTCCAACAACTGGTATCGGAGCAGTCACGAGTTCGAATTCCCTTGGAAGACGCTGCATGGAGGTTGCCAGGAGCGGTGGAACGAGATGCTTTGGTGCGGCGGAGGTAAACGGACCGGAATCGAAGGGTAGGTTGCCGTGGCGAACTGAGGTAAAACGGATTTGGAGTCAAGGTGTAGGTTCTTTGGGTGGACCAGAATCAAGGGTAGGTTGCCAAATGTCCTAATCGAGGTAAAATAGATCGAATCGGCGAAGGTGTGTAGGTTCTTTGGGTGACCAGAATCGAAGGGTAAGTTGCCAGTGGCCGGAATCGAGGTAAACAGAAGAAATCAAGGCGAGGGTGGGGGGCGAATCGAGAGGCTTGCGTGACGCGACGCTGAATCAAGAAGTTGGCGTTAGAACCCGAGGGAAGTTTGGCGGCGGAGGTTGCCAAGCAATGGAGCTGAGATCTTGGCAGTCTTTGGGAGGATTGTTGGGATTTGGTCCAAAGATCCCGCCTGCAAATGGGCTTTAAAAAGAGCGCGGCGCGGCCCGCGATTCGAACTCGAGCGCTGGATTGCATTGCATAGTTAAAGGATAGCTTAAAGGATATGATTAGGACTACCTATACCAACATATGCATCTTCTTTTCTGGTGCTCATTACATAGAAACTCTTAGGTTAAGCGTGCTTGACCTAGAGTAGACATGGGATGGGTGACCCCACAGGAAGTTTTCCAGTGCGCGTGAGTGAGGACAAAGCGTCTTTAGAAAAGACTCGTGTTGGTTTGTGGGGACAATCGTCAATCGGAGTAGCGCTAGAGGTCCAACACACCGTAAATGTTACATGCCGACGATAGGTTGTTTTTATATACTCCTCTGTTAAGGACTCGGTCAAATACATTTATAAGAAAACTCCCCACCCTCCTCACGCAAACGGTCCACAACTATGACTATCATGTTGTTCGTAATTCTTTGATGGACCAACAACCTCGATGACCAAGTATTCTCTCAAGGTGTCAACTCGACGCGCTCTTAGTAAACCGGTTTCTTGTCAGAGCAAAATGGAATAATACGTGCAAACGGATAGAGAGCCGCCGCCACGGTCCGGTCCAGTCTAACCTCAGCGGTAGCTTGTGGATGTTGGAGTCATAAATCCAAATCGTGCAATCCTTCACCGCTATCCTCACAACAATCCAATGATCGCCGATGTTGTGGATAAAAACAACCTCGCAAAAATCGATTAGAAATTAGGGAGTATGAACAAAATAATAATTAGTTAATTAATTTATACCGAAAAGAGATAGTTAACTACGTGGTCCAACGAACTCCATGGAGGCACCCCACCCCAAAGAGGTTGTTCACCATGGACGTACTCCACCAACGGCGCCGAGAAAGGTCATCCGGTATGACCTGCACACGATCCCGTCAAACTCTCCACCCGGTGGGTCCTTTCCATGTAGATCGGTCCATACTTTGCCTAGATCAAGCTGTATAATGAAAACATATTTGTTAGTAAAAACACGAATGTACCGAAACAAAATAAATGACACATTATGGACTATTTATCTAAGAAATACATGAAACTTACAAATAACTCTGTGTCAACCAATCCCATACGACCTTACACTTGGGATGGACCACTACACCAGCCAACTCAGGCTGGCAATGTAGTACAACTATGTAGGCATCAATTTGATGTAACAAGCAAACAATAAGATCAATTGTCAATGAACATGAACAAATAACACCCTGGAAATGAAAGAAAAAAACATTAACATTGTGTTACCACAGCTTCCAAATCACCGGTCGGCGACTCGATATCCTTAAAGAAACTATCGCAAATGTGCAAATCGCGTATCCAACATTGCGGTGAGAAAAAACTCGTGTTAAAATCATAAAACAACAATAGTATATTTGAATTCATATATTGATTTAACTTACGTCTCATCGCTATCTAAGAACCGCATGTACTCAACATGTGTGGCATCCTCCTTACGACGCTCATTTGCCGTGAAAGGGCTACGAAGGTACTGACGGCGATCGTGCTCTCACAACACGAACGGACATATCATCCCCTCCCGAGATGAACCCACGGCCGATGCACCAATCCCAATCGGTGTCCGTACATCCGTAGGGGCGATCCAACGAAGCCCCTGTTCGTGCATCGGGTGGAGAGGAGAAAGTAGTCGGTGGCCCACCCGGGGAGTGTCTGCTCTCACCCACCGCCGTGGGGGGGAATAGAATCTGCACAATGAAGGAAACTTCATTAAATAACATAATTCAAAAGATATTCTATTCTAAATGTTTAACAGAAAAACAAATAAATGCGCACTGAAGGCAGATCTCGACGCTGTTGAATAGCGGGATCAATCAAGACTCGACCGACCTCATCGCACGATAGGCGGTACCATAGCGATCGTCTTCTCGACCAAATCCGCACGACCATTTGCACGAAGGTGGAACCTCATGCCGCACCGCTGCAGAACCTCTGCTGCCCGATCGAATAAAATCCGGAACCAACGCCTCGACCTCCCCGTACTAAACGCGGGACCAAGACCTCAATGGCACGCTCAACCAAAGTCGGCACAATGGCCTCCACTGCCGCCGCACCAATTCTTCTAATAGCGCTCGATCGACGCTTAGAGAGGGTGTGGAGTGTGTGGAGGAACATCCGAACAACGCCCTCGGGGCCGGGCGATCATAATCACCCATCTCAATATGTGGATCGACATCAAGGCTATCATCATCATCCATCAATGAAGTCGACTCATGTGTGGTGCGTCGGCCGCTTTGTGGGCTTCTTTTCTTCCGATCGGGTTACCCCGATGAACATAAACAACACCGGATCGGAGCTCGAGATTGACATGCAATAAATAAGGAAGCTCATTGTCCCTCGCAAATCAAAGTCCGGTGCGTATCAATCTACAAAATTGCAAGATCAAAATCGAGTATTTAATTAATTATTACCGTAAGTTAAAATTTGAAAAATGCAAATTACATTTTGTACCGACGGTCAAGAAAGCCATGCGATTCACGGAGGACTTGGAAACTTCCGCGTGTGCGGCGTGGAATAGCAATGTCCGAGTGAACCCCACATGAATCCCAGTTGGGTATGGCCTCGCGCCCATATCTAAGAAGAACAATAAAAATAGTTAAATTATAAGATGTATGTTTGTACTAAATGTAAATTATAAGATGTAAATTACATTAATATCACTTACCAAGAAAGCCCAAACAAATCCGTAAATACGAAAAGTACTCTTGGGCTCGGTGGGTAACAATGAAAGGTAGTGGCATAAAATCTGGAACGAGTACTTCCCAAATGCAAAGACTCCCATTGATCAACGTCATCAACCAAAGTCCACCACGAATCCTCAATGACTGTGGACCTTGGATCCCATGCGAATAGCAAATAATGTGCAACCAACAACTTCGCCACCTTCAACTCATCAGAAGGATCATCACGGAATGCACCGCGCCGCAAAATGCAAGAGTAGATCATCCTCGACACCTTAACACCACGGTAGTGTCTATCATACAACCCATTGGGAGGCGGCGCGTGGTTGGTGTTTGGATTAAATGTGGTGGGGCAAAGGATAGCCCAAGAATTAAAGCGTACTCATATTTGGAGAACCGAATCAAACGGTTTCCAATCCGAAACCAAAATTCGTCCCTTGCACCTTTCTTAACAACCTCATTCGCAATAACGGCATGAAGGGCGGCATTACAACTAACCGCACGGTTGTCCATCCGCAATACAAAACCAAAACAGGACTTACAAACTCTTCATACACAAAATCCCCGCAATCATGCAACTCGAGTTCTAAGTCGTCAAGAATCGACAACCTGATATACAAATTGATCTTCGGCTTTATTGTTAGATAAATGTTTTTATCATGATTTTGATGATTTTGTTCAAATGAGTTTTTATACCAAAACAATGTCCCTAAATGTTGTCCCAACACTTCCGATCGATCTAAAATGTTTTTACTATTTTTGAATATTTCTTGAAGTTTATTTTCAATAAAACATTGGACAACACATTTGTTTCAGAGACTCGGCCGGTCGCCCTATAGGGCAACCCGTACTGAGTTGAGCTAAGAAACAAAAAATGGGACGTAAGAAAAAAAAAGCGAAGCGGCAGACGGCCAGGTCGACCGAGGTGGGCGGCAGGGTGTGGTCGGCCGGTCGGCCGACCGTGGCGACACACTGCACAGTTGGATTTTTGTTCCGACTTCTCTGTTTAAATAAAAAAACGCTGTCGGCAACTGCGTCACGACTAAGAAGCGGCCGGTCGCACCCCTTCGACCGCCCCCCTGTGTGTAAAAATTCGCGAGAATTCAATTTCAATCTTATCTCTGTGCGACCAAATTCGAACCCCATGTTTATCAAAGAAACTATCCGTTGCATTTTCGAATGACTTTTCCCTATTTTGTGGGATTGATTTCTAACACTATATTGATGATTTTAAATGGTTTCTTTTGCAGAAATCACTCTCGAGGAGGAGCCAATGTCTGGAAATCAAAGCCAAGACCTTTCCTATAAATAGAGGCTTCATTCAAGCAACAAGATACAACACTCCATACAAGCAAAGAGCAAACAAAGCAAACACTTTCATATATCTTGTTGTATTAGCCTTAGCACTTCCACTTGCACAAATTTGAGGTCTAGGCTTTCAATTCTTGATTACACTTGTACTCATATTGTATCAATCATTATTGAGTTGTAATCTTGATTTTGGTCATCATTCAACACAAGACATCCTTGTGAGTATTCTTGTGGTAAGAATACACTTGGGTGATCTAGGTGATAGGTGTTTGAAGGTTGTGGTAATCTTCAAAGGTGTTGTAAAAGGATTGTGGTAATCCTCAAGGTGGTGTAAGAGGGTTGTGGTAATCCTCAAGGTGTTGTATTAATTTTTGGTAAATTTAAAAAAAATTTTTTTTTCTTTTGAAATCCATCCGGATATCTTTGGGGTGGTAGAGGATTAGGCCTGGTGGGTTGAACCTCTTTAAATCGACGAGTGTTGTTTTTATTTCCGCATTTACATTCTCGTCTTTGTTTGATTATTCGAAAAAGAGGGCAAAATCTGAAAAACCGAGATAATCTATTCTCCCCCTCTAGATTATCGTAGCCACTGGACTAACAAGTGGTATCAAAGCCAAACTCTTTGGCTAGCTGTTCCGGTAAAGAGGAAAGATCCATGCTACGAATGACGCTTATCTCACCACCGCGCTCCCACCAACAAGCCACCATTGTTCGACGCCAACAACTACGCATTTTGGAAAGACCATATGGAGTGCTTTCTACAAGGGTGCGGATTTGACATATGGAATGTGGTTATTGAAGGAGTTGATCAACCAACGAAAAAAATGGAGGATGGCACCTCGACTCTCTAAACCTTTCAAGGAGTTCGATGAAAATGATAAGAAGGCTTTCTCTCTAAACGGTAAGGCCTTAAATATTTTGCATTGCTCACTTACCGCCACCGAGTACAATCGCATACGAGGCATAAGGTCGGCACATGAGGTTTGGGAAAAATTGGAGATTATATATGAAGGGACAAAGAAGGTCAAGCAAGCTAGAAAGACCATGCTTGTTAAAGACTTTGAAAACTTTAACATGTATGATGGTGAAAGCATCTCCAAGATGGTGGAAAGGCTTGACAACATTGTCAATCCTCTTGTGGCCCTCGGTAAAGTCATCTCCGAAGAAGACAAAGTAACTAAGGTATTGAATGCTCTTCCCGGCTCATGGTCCGAAAAGGTGACGGCAATCACGGAAGCACAAAATCTTGAGACACTCAAGTTTGACGAGCTCATCGGGAACCTCTTCATCTATGAAGTCTATCTCAAGGAGAGGAAAAATACCAAACCAACCATCAATCAATCGGGTATGCAAAATATTCCTAAAGGTCTTGCTTCCTCTTCTAATAATGCATACTATGATAATGATGATGATGATGAGAGACGACCGCACTTGTTCGAAAATTTGCAAAATTTGTGAATAAAAATAAAGCAAGAAAACCAAGAGATAATGCTTGCTTTAAGTGCGGAAAGCCCGGCACTTCATAGCCGATTGCCCAAAACTCAATGAGGAGGAACAAAAGAAAAAGAAGCCTTTTCCGAAAAAGAAGGCTCTAAATGCGGATGTCAAAACTTGGGATGAGCTACTCGAGACATCCGACGAGGAAGGTGAAACCGAACATGGTCTTATGTCTATAGACGATGAAAATAATGAGGTAATAGGGGCTATAACAACCATGGAGGATTCGAAATGGCTCGTGGACAGCGGATGTTCACGCCATATGACCGGGAGGAGAGAGCTTTTTACCAACATCAAGCTTCAAGAAGAGGGTATGGTCATGTTCGGCAATGGCAAAGGAAAAATTCTTGGAAATGGAGAAATTGGTAACTCTTCTTTTCTCTTTGTAATGTTCTTTTAGTAGAAGGGCTTAAGTTTAATTTGATAAGTGTTAGCCAACTTTGTGATTCAAATTATGATGTTTCTTTTAATAAAGAAAAATGCCTTATTCTTAAAAATGGTAATATTATTTGTGAAGCAAATAGAAAAGCAATCTTTACAAAATTTGTACTAGTGATTTGGTTAGTCAAAATGTTTCTTGTCTTGTCGCCAATAATGATTTAACGAGTTTATGGCATAGGCGACTCGGACATGTTGGATACAAGAATTTGAAAAATATTTACAAAAACCAACATGTAAAAGGACTACCCAAATTGAATTTTGAAAATCTTGGCTTATGTGACACTTGTCAAAAGAACAAATTAGTTAAGAGTAGTTTTAAGCCCAAAAATGAAATTTCCACTACCAAACCCCTACAATTGCTTCACCTTGATTTGTATGGGGATATTGGTACGGCTAGTCTAAGTGGAAAACATTACACTTTCGTTATTGTCGATGATTTTTCTAGATACACTTGGGCTCTTTTTCTTGCAAATAAAAGCGATCCGTTAATGAGTTTGTTAAGTTGTGTAGACGCATTGAGAATGAAAAGGAAGATACTATTAAAACTATTCAAGTGATCGAGGCGGAGAATTTGACGGTGAGTTTAGAGTCTTTTGTGAAACCAAGGGATATACACACAATTTTTCGGCTCCAAGGACACCTCAACAAAATGGTGTAGCCGAAAGGAAGAATCGGACGCTACAAGAAATGAGTCGGTCCATGCTCAATGAATTTTCTCTTCCAAAATATTTTTGGGCCGAAGCGTAAGTACCGCTTGCTATGTCATTAATCGAGTTTATATTCGTCCTAAAATGAATAAAACTCCATATGAGCTTTGGAAAGGAAGAACTCCAAATATTAGTTATTTCAAAATTTTTGGATGTAAGTGCTTTATTTTGAATACTAAGGATCAATTGGACAAACTTGATCCTAAGGCCGATGAAGGAATATTTATGGGGTATTCAACCAAGAAGGCAAAGCATATCGGGTTTACAACAAGACTAGCATGGTTGTTGAAGAATCTATTCATGTCAAATTTAATGAAGCCTCGGTGTTGAAAGAATACCCAATGACGATAGTGATGAAGAGGATATTGTTGAACCTATTGTTCAAAGTGATGCTCATAATGATAAACCTTCTATTTCATATGATCAACCTTCAAGTTCAAATGTTCCTCAAGAAGATAGGGGTGATACTTGAATCTTCCCGTAGCATTGAAATTTAAGGAGATCACCCAAAAGATCTTATTATTGGTGATCCCCTTGATAAAGTAATGACTCGAAGGAATTTTGCCGAAAAGCTCTTATATCTCAAAAAGAGCCTAAAAATGCTAAGGAAGCTATTGAGGATGAAGATTGGTTTTTGGAAATGCAAGAGGAGTTGAATCAATTTGAAAGAAATGATGTATGGGAATTAGTACCTTGTCCTCCATCTCAAACAATTATTGGTACAAAATGGGTATTCCTAACAAACTTGATGATCAAGGCAACATTGTTCGAAATAAGGCAAGGTTAGTAGCTCAAGGGTATTGTCAAGAAGAAGGTATTGACTATGATGAAACTTTTGCACCCGTAGCACGTTTAGAAGCTATTCGTATTTTACTTGCCTATTCTTGTTTCAAAAATTTCAAACTTTACCAAATGGATGTTAAATTCGCTTTCTTAAATGGTATTATTCAAGAAGAAGTCTATGTAAAACAACCTCTGGGGTTTGAAAATTTTTCTAGGCCTAATGATGTTTATAAACTTAAAAAAGCTTTGTATGGTTTAAAACAAGCACCCGTGTGCATGGTATGATAGACTTAGCTCTTTTCTTTTGCAAAATGGTTTTACAAGAGGTAAAGTTGATACTACACTCTTTGTTTTTGAAAAAGGGCAAGATTGTTTACTTGTGCAAATTTATGTTGATGATATTATCTTTGGTGCTACTAATGAATCTTTGTGCAAGAAATTCTCCAAGTTAATGCAAGTGAATTCGAGATGAGTATGATGGGGAGCTAAACTTCTTCCTTGGACTTCAAATTAAGCAATGCCAAGAAGGTATTTATATTTCGCAATCAAAGTATACAAAAGAACTTTTGAAGAAGTTCGGCATTGAAGAAGAAAGAACCGTCTCGACTCTATGGCAACCAATGTCAAAATTGACAAAGATGAAAAAGGCAAGACGGTTGATGAATCCAAGTATCGAGATATGATTGGTAGTTTACTTTATTTAACCGCTAGTAGTAGACGGACATTCTTCATGCCGTATGTCTATGTGCTCGTTTTCAAAGCAATCCAAAAGAATCTCATATGAGTGCCGTTAAACGGATTTTTCGATATTTGAAAGGCACTATTCAATATGGTTTATTTTATCCAAAGAATGAAAATTTTTCTCTTAAAGGTTATAGTGATTCGGACTATGCGGGTAATATTGATGATCGGAAAAGTACTTCCGGATCATGTCAATTTTTAGCGATTGCCTAGTTTCATGGTTTTCAAAAAAGCAAAATTGTGTTTCTCTTTCAACGGCCGGCGAATATATTTCCGCCGCATTTTGTTGTACTCAACTTCTTTGGATGAAACAAACCTTAGCGGATTACAAATGCTCTTTTTGAAAACGTACCTATCTTTTGTGATAATATATCCGCTATAAATATTGCTCAAAACCCGGTTCATCATAACCGTACTAAACATATTGAGATTCGACATCATTTTCTAAGGGATTGTGTTTCAAAACGAAAAATTGAGATATCGTTTGTGCCATCTCAAGATCAATTAGCGGACATTTTTACAAAACCGCTAACTTCCGAGACCTTTGCGTCAATACGAGCTCGGTTATGCATAATGCATATTGAATGAGGTCTACGTTTGCATTTTGCATGTTTTTAAAACTTAGGGCGAAAAATCGGATTTTTGGTTGAAAATTCGGATTTTGAAAAATTTGACAAAACAATGGGGTGAAGAGGTTGAGGGCAACCGGTCGCCCTCAACGTCGACGCCGCCCTCAACCACGACCCACGGCCGCCGCCCTAGGCTAAATTTTGGTTTAAGTTCATTCTGTTGACTTTGATTTGATTTCACTTCTTTTTGCCATTTTTCGTCCCCTTTGCCAAATGCACACTATTGTCACTCAAAATTGATTTTCATGCATTCCATTCATATCTTGGACCTTATATAGCATGTTTATCATCATCATTGCTCATCTTTTCCGATCAAATGGTAAGAATTTTCCTTACTTTGCTCAATTGGTTGAACCATCGAGTTTATGGCTTTCTTGTATATTTCTTGATAATTTTTGCTTATGATCTTGTTGAGATTAGTTATTATGTTGTATTGTATGATGTTTGATGTGGATTGGTGATGATTTTTTTTTTGCTTGGATCATTTACAAGGGCTATATACAACTCTTTTTATTCTTCACGCCCACAATGTGTTCGATGAAATGTTTCAATGAAAATTTCAACTTCTACATGATTCTCTCGCTTCCAAAAGTCTTCTATACTCATTGAGATCATGTTTTGGGAAATAAAACGAGCGTATGAACTCTTCATGATACATTTCTCCCATTTTCCTTGGTTTTTAAGCTAAATTGCTCAATGGTTGATAAACCATTTCTTTGCGCACTTTGATATACTTCTATGATGTTTCTATCATCCTAACATTCTTTTGATGATTCCAAGGGGAGAAACAGAAATTGACTCGTTAGCTCAAAGAAGCTAATAAAAGCTCATGATAGAAGCTACAAGCTATGACTTATTAAGGCCATACGTTGTGAAGAAAACTCGATCCAATGATTGTTTTATGAACTTGTTTGCATGGATAATAAGTATTTGTGACAGGGGAGCTTCTAAGCACATGGAGTTGTTGTTTATTTTGTAAAAGCTTGTCTTCTAGCTTATGCAATATTTCTTCTTAATGTGCTTGTTGATAGGGGAGCTTTTGTAAAATGTTTTTAAACGGATAGTTTACTCATAAACCGGAAAATTATTTTGTTTTTCAAATCGTCCTCTTGAAAATTGTTTTGGTTTGTAATCATCAAAAAGGGGAGTTTGTTAGATAAATGTTTTTATCATGATTTTGATGATTTTGTTCAAATGAGTTTTTATACCAAAACAATGTCCCTAAATGTTGTCCTAACACTTCCGATCGATCTAAAATGTTTTTACTATTTTTTGAATATTTCTTGAAGTTTATTTTCAATAAAACATTGGACAACACATTTGTTTCAGTTCGACCGATCGCCCTATAGGGCAACCCGTACTGAGTTGAGCTAAGAAACAAAATGGGACGTAAGAAAAAAAAAAGCGACGGCCGTCGACCAGGTGGGCGGCGGTGTGTGTCGATCGGTCGGCCGGCGGCGACTTGCACTGCAAGTTGGATTGTTGTTCCGGACTTCTCTGTTTAGTAAAAACGCGTCGGCAACCGGTCACGACTAAGAGGGCGGCCGTCGCACCCCCTTCGACCGGTCCCCTGTGTAAAAATTCGCGAGAATTCAATTTCAATCTTATCTCTGCGCGACCGGTCGAACCCCATGTTTATCAAAAACTATCCGTTGCATTTTCGAATGACTTTTCCCTATTTTGTGGGATTGATTTCTAACAAATATATTGATGATTTTAAATGGTTTCTTTTGCAAAGAAATCACTCTCGAGGAGGAGCCAATGTCCGGAAATCAAAGCCAATACCTTTCCTATAAATAGAGGCTTCATTCAAGCAACAAGATACAACACTCCATACAAGCAAAGAGCAAACAAAGCAAACACTTTCATATATCTTGTTGTATTAGCCTTAGACTTTCACTTGCACAAATTTGAGGTCTAGGCTTTCAATTCTTGATTACACTTGTACTCATATTGTATCAATCATTATTGAGTTGTAATCTTGATTTTGGTCATCATTCAACACAAGACATCCTTGTGAGTATTCTTGTGGTAAGAATACACTTGGGTGATCTAGGTGATAGGTGTTTGAAGGTTGTGGTAATCTTCAAAGGTGTTGTAAAAGGATTGTGGTAATCCTCAAGGTGGTGTAAGAGGGTTGTGGTAATCCTCAAGGTGTTGTATTAATTTTTGGTAAATTAATAAAATCTTTTTTTCTTTTGAAATCCATCCCTGGATATCTTTGGGGTGGTAGAGGATTAGGCCCTAGGTGGGTTGAACCTCTTTAAATCGACGAGTGTTGTTTTATTTCCGCATTTACATTCTCGTCTTTGTTTGATTATTCGAAAAAGAGGGCAAAATCTGAAAAACCGAGATAATCTATTCACCCCCCCTCTAGATTATCGTAGCCACTTGGACTAACATTTATTGCCATAAAGCTCAGCCTCTTCCAAACCCACTGTGAAAAATAGTAAAAAAACAAAATTAGCAATCAACCACTATCAAAAAATCACATAGAGAACTCTAAAAAATTGGCGGCTACTATGGCACGATGGCTTATTCATCGACCGTGCAAGAGTAAAGCCATCGTGCCAACAAGGCGATCGATGAATAAGCCATCGTGCCAACAAGGCACGATTGTGCACGATCGATGAATAAGCCATCGTGCTAAGTGGCACGATCGCATAATCGATCGTGTGCACCTAAAACTTCATCGATCGTGCCATTTAAATCTTCTTCAAAGTTCCATATTTCAAACTTTACACCAAATGGCGCCATAACTATACCCATCTCAAACCCATACCCATACAACTACATAAAGACACTCAAATTACAAAAATGCAAGTTATTTTAAGGAAAAGTTGAGTTATAACAAGACCTCGTCATTTTCTTCGGAAATGGTGCAGTCTTGGTGCCGTGTCTCGTCTCGATGCTTGTGTGGATGGTGGTGCACCATCGACGAAGTCGTCATCATCAATCGGAAGAACCATCCTTCTTCTCCTAGGTATGTTTGGATTTTATTCACCATTGCCGTCGATTCACGAATAGAAACGGTTTGCGGGTGGGTGTATTTTTGTTTCAAATTGAGAAAGTGGGGGAGGTGAGAGGTTGGAGGGTGTATTTTGGGGAAAATAAGACTAAGGGTAAAATTGGAAAAAAGGGGGGGTGAACTCATCAATTGGGTCATATTTGAAAAAGTGGGGGTGGGTGAACTTATAAGGTGGGTGTACTCATCAAATTTGGGGATGCAAATAGCGCCACCATTTGTTTAATGGTAATATGATATTCTCCCTCCAACTATACTACTATAGTCTGTAAAATGAAATGAAAATGGAATATATAAAATTATGATACAACAATTCATAAAAAAATACGTGAATTTGTATTTATATTTAAAAATATTTAAATGTAGTATGAAATAAAAATATTTAAATGTAGTATAAAATATGAACTGCAGTTAGGCTAAAAAACGAACCGAACTACTTGATACTCGATTCTAGATCAATTATTATAAACTCGTTGAATTCGGTTCGTTAGCATAACAAAACATGCTCAAACATATTTTTGCATTCGATAAGATGTAAAGATCGGCTCGAGCTCGAGATCGATTAGTAAAAAAGAATAAAATATATGTAAAAATATCAAGTTAATCGAGCTCAATTCGTGTTTGACTTAACTAAAATTCGATTCGATTAATACAATTTTTGAATCTTAATTAAAATTTGAACAAACTTGAATAATTCTATCTATGTTCGGCTCATTTACGCCCTTAATTGGAGTATCATCATTTTTCACTGGGCCAACCAAAATCTTTTAGCCCGCTTCAATTGAGCTAACAATCAAACTGAAGTCCATAAATGCACAAATGTGGAGCTCCAACTCGATTATGTATTAAGCCCCAAAATTTGCCCCATTCTTTCTTCTGCATCTCCAAAATTCAACCCTAAAAATCCCGCTTCGGAGCCTCGCCAGTAGAAATCTATCGCCTTCTTAGAAGCACGGCAATGGATGTGAGTTCTTCTCGTTGTTAATCTTACAATTTGCTGTTGTTGGTCTGGTGTATTGTGTGGTTATGCGTGGCATTACTTTTAGGTGCCCTTTGTGTGCTTAAATATCCTCATTTTGCTTCATTAGAAATATTTATGAATGAAGTGTTTGAAGTTTGATGTGCTAACGATGTAAAAGTGTTCACATATATAGATAAATGGTTTTTTGTTATCTAATTTTGGTTGCAAGGACTTCTTTTTTTGGTAATATTGTTTGTTTTGTTTTTGTGATTTATCGGCAGTGGTGTGTATAGTCAGTGATGCCTCTTATCTCTGATACAATCAGAAGAACTAATTTCATTTCAGATTAATTTGATCATTTCTTAGTTTATTCTGATAGAGAAAATCATAATGAAAGAATCATAGCTAAAAACTTAATTATGTACCTCTTTGTTCATTACAACTCCAGCGAATTTAGTTCTTGTTTATCTGAAATTCATACTTTTATGAGCTGGATGGCTCCTTTTATTTTACTTTTAGTGTAACTCAGTGCTTTCCCATGTTTTTACTGCTGAACTTTGCTGCCTGGTAAACGGAACTATTTGCTGAACTTCTTTTGTGCTGTCATGTTTTGATACGTCGTGTTTGTTGTGTGTAGACTGTACCAGTTAATCCAAAGCCTTTTTTGAGCAATTTGACTGGGAAGCCTGTAATGGTGAAACTCAAATGGGGAATGGAATATAAAGGTACTTTTCTTTGTAGTACTTGCAAAAAAATTGTGCTCTATGCACATTTGTTGCTTGCAGTACATGATGATCCAGTTAAATATCTAAATATCTCCATATGGGCTTCACTTTCAGGTTATCTTGTCTCCGTGGATTCTTACATGAATTTGCAGGTACCAATTAGAAACATGAAATTTCAATTGTTCTGCATTCTTTTCACTTTTCATGATATGCCAAAAATGTGTAAGGACATGACTGGACATCTTACCTGCATTTTTTGGTGATAAACCAAAACATATGCTCAAAATACTGGATTCACTGAGAAGTTGGTCTCCGCAACATCTTCTGACAATTCGCACACTCGGCTATAAACAGATTTTATGAAGTTTGGACGTACTCCGTTCTCGATCAAATATGATCTCATCTTGGCCTCATGCCAAGCAATTATTGTTAAGATTTAGCCTTTCACGTTATTTCTAGTGTGATGATAATCAGTCGCACCTCTCTCACTGGTGCGGTCATGATCAATGAGTCTCATCCTACTCGCTATCAAAGTGCAGAGAGATTTCCCATGTGAGTGGGCCAATCTATGTCTGATGACATTATCAATCATTAAACACAGTATTCTAACAAACTAATCATCATCATCATCAACTGCACCTTATCCCACTATGTGGGGTCGGTGGTGTGAAGTTTATGGTGTCCATTAATTGTCTAAAATTAATTAACACTACAAAATCACACAAAAAGCAAAGTGGCAAAGTTTTACGCCGGATGCCCTTCCTGACACAACCTTCATACGAAGGAGAGATGAGATGAAATTCCAAAACCATCATCATCACAGCTTTTTCCATGCAACTTGCATGGAAAATACGATGAGACGGCGAAGAGTTGAGATAGTTGCTCTAGTCATGTCCCATTACATGATTGATATTGTAAAATCAACATGTACATGGAACATGACCATAATCTAACAAACTAATAAGAACAAAAAAACTTATTAATCAGTAAAATGTTGATACATGCTCACAATTTCAAATCATACACAGTCCCATACTTTTAACATACCTTTGGAACACATCTCTGCGCAATAGCTTAGTAAAAGAATCAACGACTGTATCGCTAGTAGGAATATGCATCAGAACTATTTGACTTTGCGCAATACTTTCTCGAATAAAGTGGTATCTGGTGTCGATATGATTGGTCCTCCCAGGATATTTGGGGTCCTTAGCATATGCTAGTGCAGATGTGTTGTCACAATAGACATCATCTACATGCGATGTTATGTGCGGACTCTGAAGAAATCTTCTCAACTAGACTGCCTTTTGAACTGCCAATGTACAAGCAATATATTCAACTTCCATGGTGGATAAAACGATCAGGTTGCTTTTACTAGACCAGTGATAGCGGTCGATCAAAGAAGTTGGAGGATGGAACTGCCGTTTTCAAGAGTTTCAAAGAATTCGATGAAAACGACAAGAAAACTCTCTAAACGGTAAGCTTTGAATATTTTACATTGTTCACTCACCGGCCACCGCCACCGAGTACAACCGGATTAGAGAGATAAGATTGATACATGAAGCGATGGGAAAAATTAGAAACCATTTATGAAGGTACTAAGAAAGTTAAACAAGCTAGAAATACAATGCTTGTTAAAGATTTCGAAAACTTCATAATGCTCGAAGGTGACGGAATTTTGAAAATGGTGGAAAGGCTAGGCAACATCGTCAATCCCCTATTGGTACTCGGAAAGGTCATCTCAGAGGAAGATAAGGTAACCAAAGTATTGAATGCACTTCCCGGATCATGGTCCGAAAATGTGACGGCTATAACAGAAGCTCAAAACCTTGAGACTCAAGTTTGACGAGCTTATTGGAAATCTTATTATCTACGAAGTCTATCTCAAGGAAAGAAAAAATTCCATACATCAACCTCACAATCGGGTATGCAATCTATTCCTAAGGGTCTTGCTTCAAATAATTCCTATTATGCTAGTGATGAGGATGATGAGGAAACCGCCGCCCTTGTTCGAATAATTTTTATACGATCTATGTGCATGATTATAATGGACAATGTTTCTATTCGTGGATTATTTAATTTTTATTATTGTCTTCAACTCGGTGGAAGATGATTATTAGCCTTTGGTGGAGAATTTCTGATCTCATTGATTTAAAATAAATAATAAAATTTTATTTGAATCCAAATATAAATATTTAAATTAGACCAATACCTAACATATTGCGCATTATATAATGATGGATGCCCAAATAGCTTTTTCTGATATTTATGGTCTAGCAAACTTGATGGTCAGAACTATGCCATGTGACATAGAAAAATTCAATTTGTGTTGCACCATATGAAAATCCTTGATCATCTCACCACTGTTATTTATGCTAACTGAGCTAGAAAATGGACAGAATGTCCAATATCGTCGCAATTTGGAAGCGTACAATAAGTGGGTAGATCAAGATAGGAGTGCACGCTATACTATGTTGAGCTGCATGCACGACCATCTGATCCGTGAGTTCGAAAAGTATCCCACAACTAAGGAGTTGTGGGAAGGCTTGAAGGTCACGTACGTTATTACCTCAGCAACGAGATTGAGGACTCTTATCATTACGTTTAACTAGTACGTACTTGACCCAAAACACACGATGAGCCGTCATCTTGATGTGATGAAATATATGATTCGTGAGCTTTAAGCTTTGAAATGCTGGAAGTGAGGTCACTGACAAACAACATGCTTTGGCAGTCCTAAGGTCGCTGCTTGAGCAGACTTGGGGACACGTTAAGCTTGTGCTCACCCATAATGAGCAAATCCAAACTTTTGATAGTGTTGCCAGTCGTCTTAGGCTTGAGGTTGACCGTCGAGAGGCGGAGCGAGCACAAACAATTTTTTTTTGTCGCACAAGCTGTCAACGTAAGCTCATCAAAGGCAAATGTTGGAACAAACATAAGGGTGTCGAACAAAGTAGTGGTAAGAACCAAAACTTGGGTCCACGAGGTGAAAATGCCATGAAACGTAAACGTGGTAAAGGGACGAGAAGAAGAAAAATATTTGCCTTAACTGTGGAAAGTCGGGTCACTTAGCTCGTGATTGCACTGAGCCAAAAATGGTAAGACCTGCTCCTAGCTCTTTCAATTCTTTTGTTTGTTCGCATATTTTTGTTACTAATCCTCTTCATGGTTGGATTATAGACTCCGAAACAACCAAACATGTGACAAGAGACAAAGCAAGTTTTGTAAATTATCGAGTGCCGGCATGTAGCCATTATATTGCTATGGGGAGGCGCACATGAGGATTATGTATTGCAACTTGAATTTGAGTGGAAAAATATAAAATCAAAATCTCAAACAACTACCAAGAACCATGAAAAAATAAATTACAAATATATTATCAGGAATCAAGCTAAGATGACTAATTCATTTATATCAAACAAGCTTAATTACCAGATTTCTCCTATATTTAATAACAATTTTTTTTGAATTTTATTTAACTAAATTCTCTTATGCCATGGAAATTTTGAAGGATTGAAATTTATTTTTTTCTCTACTGTCGTTCCCGTCTGGAGGACAAAAGGAGTTTGATAAGAGAAAGATAAAAATGCTTTTTTGTGTTTTGGAAGGAGAGAGAAAGAGAATTAAAGTTAGAAGAAAAGTTAAAGTTAATATATATATATATTATAATATATATACGTGTTAGTGTGTGTACATTTATATATATAACCTATATAAGTGCTGCTGTCCCACTCATGTAAATTAAAGAGGATGTTGGGTTGGCAGTCTTTTAAAAAAAACAGAGAATGTTGATAGTGAAAAAATTAATTTAAAAATTAAGGGGGGGGGGGGGCAAACACTTGAAAATAATAAATCAACATATAAAAATATTAATAAAAAAAAGTTGGGGGGACCAGGGCCCCCCTCCCAAGCCATATACCTCCGCTCCTGATGTTAGGTACTAGTCTAATTTAAAAATTTCTATTTGGATCCAAATAAAATCTTATTATTTATTTTAAATCAATGAGATCGAAAATTCCCCGCCAATGGCTAATAATCATCTCCCACCGAGTTGAAGACAATAATAAAAAACTAAATAATCTACGAATAGAAACATTGTCCAATATAATCATGCACATAGATTGTATAAAAATAATTGGGTGACATTTGATGCTCATGTCGAGACAATTTTTGGCCTATGGTGGTGATAAACAAAACATACCCAAAAGTACATGGCCTCAAAATGGCCCCTCTAATACATGAGACCTAAAAAAAATTTGAAATTATAACTTTACGGACCTACTACAGAATTCTAGAAAATAAATAATTTGGAACTTTGTATCACCACCATCTCCAAAAACTATATCTCAAACAATAACAAACTATCCACATAAACAATGTGCATTGAAAAATGTCAAACACCCATTCACACATATATTGAAATAAATATATGCATCATGCTTACCAAGTAATTAGACATTATTGTAAAATAAAACAAACTGCTAACACTACATCAACACAACAAAAATATATATTATTCATCACTAACATAAAGCAGAAACTTACGCCTATGACCATTCCTTTTTGGCACATGCAACAAGATAAATACATATTTCCCTAATTTTTCCTTTTTTTAAAAAAATTTACTGGCACAGGCGCTACACAGGCACACCATATATCAATCACACAGTAACATATTGTCATATGTATTTGTTGAAATCATTAATGTTCAACATCCCACAACTCTTCGATTAAAAAAATATATAATTGCTGCAATCATACTTAATATTGCGGCAGAATATCGACAAAATGACATGCAAATATCAACTTGTGGCACGAATTTCGATGTGAATTTTGGTTGCAAAGCAAAACAACCAAGCCTAATTCTGTAGAGAATATAGATCAGAATTCTATTCATAACTCATTAAAATATATATTGTTAGGGAAAAAGAATAATGAAGGTTGTTTTGAACGTGAGATTTCACTGTCCTTAAGGAAATTTGCCCCCACTATTTTGCTGTCGGATTAATGGCAATTCCCTCTAGGATATTCAAAACAAACCAGAATTTATAAATAGCAAAACCCATAAATTCTCCCAAGAGCAGTTTGCCAGTTTAGAGAATAATTTTGATTGCACGAAAAAAACGTAATTAATTTTAAAAAGAGAATCATTTATTTATAGCACTCTAATGCACACAGACACCTATTGGCATAAGTCATGTCTGTTTAATACAGACACCCCTTTTGAGAACCAAAACAATTGTTGGGATAACAATGTTAATAAACTGCTATTATTAACATTTAAAAATAAAAATATCAATTAAATGATTCAAAATTATATTTAATAGATTTTCTAACTTAATGCCCAAGTTTTCCAAGTGCCATCTTTTGACCATTAAATATTATATATATATATATATATATATATATATATATATTAGTCAAACCAAGCAACTTTAATTCACCAATTTGGAAATTTCCTCCAAATTTCCTACCAACCAAATTCAACTTATTTGGTTTGTATCTCCTTTTAAACCTTTCCAAGTATTCCTCTCTTTTCTATGTGGGACAAACTAATAGCTATCACTAACTATTTCCAACATATATGCACGCAATCCGAGGCGGAATTTGTTTTTCTCACAAAATTTTCGAATTGCTATAATTATTTCGTTTTTCATCCTATTAATATGCACAATATATCAAATTAGTCCTCTCTCTGGTATCTACAATTTGATACTAATATTGCACATATAAGAACATTGGTACAAAATCAATTTTTTTTATATTAAACCATAAATAAAAAAGGAATCTTTATATAGTTATAAATATTCATGCTTGAAAATTAAACCATGTACTATAGATCAATTTAAACATGTGAAATAGGCGAGAACGAGCTTAATGACTCTGATACCACAGTTAGCAAATTGATACATATATTTGCACATAATCACGTAATTAGGAATCGATGATACCTTTCAATTAGGCAGCGGATTCACTTTCGTTAGCCCTTGTTCTTGAATCTTGATAGCTCGTCTACAAACTCCTCTCGAATTGCACTCGAATATAAATCCTGCTTCACACTGTGCTTCGATCTGATCGATGTGGATACCACTAGAGCACCCACAATTGTTCCATACCTTAAACCCTTAGGAGAATATTGGTGATTCTCAAGGAGAGACTATATGAATTAATTGTTCTTATCAAATAAGAATGACAAAATGAGAGAGCGTCAATATTGATAGATGCTTGTATCCGTTTTTTGCACATATAACACACACACACACACACACACATATATATATATATATATATATATAGCAATATGTACACATGAATGCACATGGTATCTTTTTATTTTATACTTGTCTCTTCCTTTTTGCACATGGCACCATATTAGTTATAAATATTGTGCGAATTGTCAAAAGATGTTGCGGAGACCAATTTTTGTAATGCGCAGGTCAGACGCTCGAAGAGCAATGGACTAAGACTTGTATGATGTTTAGAGCATGACATGCCCCAAATTGAGTGGGAGCTCTATCATAACATGCATTCATACTACATATGCTTTATGACGACCTTGTAAGATGAGTGACTGAATGGGTCTTGCTTCGTCATTGTTTGAGCTCTTATTGTTTTTATAAATGCCCTTTGGGACTCTGGACTTTGTCATGATGTGTAAGCTTGTTGATGATGCTACTTTAGCATGTGTCCAAGACTAAGATTAATCCTATCTTCTTGACATAGTTGTCAAAGGCTCAAGGCGCAAGGGCTCCTAGAGCCTGAGGCGCAAGGCGCAAAACAAGGCGCGCGCCTTTTTGAAGTGAGGCGCAAAAATAAATAAATAAAAAAGATAAGTTTTGTAACATAAACATGCATAAATCCATTAAAAAAACCCAGTCCGGCAGTTTGGCTTATGTTTAATTAGGGCCTAACTTAAGAAACCCTAGGAAAACTTAGTAAATACAAACCCCATTTAAAAACTCATTTTAATAAACCCACTTTAGGCCCAACTTTAAGTAGCCCAGTCTTAAAAAACTCTACATTTTACTCAGGCGCGCCTGAGCAGACGCCTGGCGCCTGTGCGCCTTTGAGCCTGGGCGCGCGCCTGTGTAAAACGCCTCGCCTGAGAGGCTATGAGGCGCAGGGACCAGCGCCTTGTGCGCCTTGCGCCTGAGGCACGCCTTTGACAACTATGCTTCTTGAGCATGACTAGGAAAGTTGTTAAGACCAAATTGATTGACATGAGAGGCCGAGGAAAAACTACGTTGGTAATGCACCTGTGTTTTATGGCTCATAGGTCGGCCGACTTTGTCGAAAATGTGTTTTTGACATAATCATGAGCGTAGATACATATATGGGAGATCAAACATGCCATATGCATATTGACTGGTTAGAGATGTTTGATCAGGTGCAACCCCGTAGATTAGGGTAAAAAGCAAGTCTCCTGAGTTGTAGAGTCATATTAGTTGGGTGATGACTTAATATAATTATCCTCGTTTTTTTGCTTGGTCGCACACCTTATTCCTAGTATGAAAAAAATAGATTATGAGATATGAATATGATCAAATATGAATGAGTGGGAGATGTGGTGCCATGTGCAAAAAGGAAGATACATGTGTAAAAGATACTATGTGCATTAATGTGAAATACATGAATCACAACACACACCTATGTGCATATCTTGCTATATATATGTGTGTTATATGTGCAAGAAACGGATGCAAGCATCCATCAATATTGACACCCTCTCATTTTGGCTTTTGCCATTCTTATTTGATAAGAACAATTAATTCATATGGTCTCTCCTTGAGGATCACCAATATTCTCCCAGGGGTTTACCGTTTAAGGTGTGGAACAATTGTGGGTGCTCTAGTAATATGCACAGTGTGAAGCACAATTTATATTCGAGTGCAGTTCGAAAAGGGTTTGTAGACGAACTATCAAGAACAAGGGCTAACGAAAGTGAATCGGTGATTTTTTCCGCTGCCTAATTGAAAGGTATTATCGATTCCTAATTACGTAATTATGTGCAAATATATGTGTCTATTTTTTTTTTTTGAGAGTAATATATGTGTCTATTTGCTAACACACTGCAACTCTAATTTGAGGGGATTGTGTTGCGTACTCATCATTAGAGCCTTTTCTCCATAATTATGTGGCAATTCTTTTTTGTATTGTTTTATCTTCGTGTGTTATTTTTGTATTTACTGTTTCTATTATCTTCATTATTATTATCCATTCTTTTTATGTTTTTGGTAACATGATGTGTTGTTCACAATCACATGCATTTTGTGTCAGCTTGCAAATGCTGAGGAATATATCGATGGGCATTGCACTGGAAGTCTTGGGGAGATTTTAATCAGGTAGGTTCTCAACAAGTTCATTCATTGATTCTTCTCTCACAGTCATCTTCCAAAAATTCATGATATCACTAATTCACTATTCTCACATGCATATTGTAGGTTAAGAGGTATAAACATAATTTCTTACAAGATTCAAATGAGATATTTACAAAAATTGAACCAACATTGGATTATATAATATAAATTTCCACTTGTAGATAAAGTTATTTTTCCTTTCTATGTTAAAATTCACTATCATACTCCAAACCATAATTTACATCAAGCAGCACGAAAGAAGGGGCTCATTAAGGCCAAGAACACCTAAACTATAATGCTCATTGTTGATTCCGCATTTTATCACTTTCTTAAAACAGCTTTTGATGATCTGATATTATGGGCACATCAAGAATCTTGCCCGCATTCTGTAATAATAATCAGGAACCGCGATGAAAGCTTAGCTGGCAGAACCCATAAAACAATCCCTAGTCTTTTTTCATCTCTATGATCCCACGGACATCCAGCTCATTTCATCTCTGCTTTTTTGCCATAAAACTTTGGATTAAATTCTTGCATGAAGCGAATACACTGAAAGCCAGCCATTTATTGCAGAAATATCGACTTTACATGCTGATGAATTAGGAAGTCTACTTGGACCTTTGTTTCCTTAAGTTTGATGATTCTTGGTTAGTCTAACATCTCTAGTTATAGATAAAGGCCCTCAAGTTTTGGATTGAAAAACAAAAACGCTTTTTTGAATGCTATGGGTTTTTCCAAAGCACCATACTTCCAGCTTTTAGATTGAGTAAATGAAGTAGAACTGACATTTGCAAATATTAAGAAGTGATTTTTTCGAGCTAAAAGTGGTGAGAACTACTTTTTTATAGTGTTTGCAAACACTCATTATTCAATCCTTGATTCTCAATTTCTCATTTTGCACCATTTTTTCCACATCAAGATTACCTCATGTATTTCTGAATATTACGTAAATTTGAAATGATAAGAGGGATGTACCTTGACTTCTTGATAGGAGTAAGAAAATTCTGACATCTGAGTAAGCTTTGCATCTTCCAGTATTTTAACTAAATTACGGTTTCCTCCTACGCGAGCTTCGTCTAGTGGAGTTCTGCCCCATCTGTCACCCGAAAAAAAGATGTAAAATCTCGAGTATTATTTCTCCATTCAAATGCAGTTAAGTAGTAACAAAATGTTTCATAACAATTTCTCTCTTTGGGGGAATAAGATTGGGAGACTTGTAATAATATAGATTGAAGATCCCAAACTCTAATAACATAATGGAGGGGATTGAGATTTCGTGGTCCACAATTCTATACCACTTCCTAGTTCCTATTCCATTTGATAATGCCATGTGTATACAATGATATCATAATTATGCACGTGTCATTCATCCAATGCAGTGGAATAGGAACATGAAACAGGAGATCTGATCCCCTGTTGAGTCACTATTAATCTTGTTACAACTATGGTATATGGGATGAACAACATAACAAAGGATAAAACTTGTATGAATAAGTAGATGCTTATACAAGTTTGATTGAGTTACCTGTCTGTTGCAAAGACACTGGCCCCTGCTTCTAAAAGCAAAACACATTCTTGAAACAACCCTTCTGATGCAGCTAAATGCAATGGTGTCCTAAGATCATAATTCTTGGAATTGGGATTAATGCCATTACCCAAAACCCTTCTCAGGAAATCCAAATCCTTTCTTGCAACAGCCTCACATAGACAACTTCCAGCATTATCGATCGATAATGTAGCTCCGGCTGCTACCAGCAACGATGCAACCCCATCATGACCGTTGTTGATCGCTTCAAACAATGCCGTGTTTCCAAAGTTATCTACAAGCACATTATCACCACAATAATACGGTCTTTATTATCCTTCTGTCTTGTTTTATTGTTATTATCAGTATGTGGTGAGAGTATATGCAGAGGAGACGATGATTATTAAAGAGAAACTCACCTTTAAGATTGATTTCTGCCTTGTTTAGAATGAGGAACTGGATGACATCTTCGTGCCCCTTGGATGCAGCTCGGTGCTGCAACGAAATAATAAGGGATAATTACAAAAACTGCCCCTGAGCTCTGGGGTGATTACTAAAAAACGAAGCGAAGTTTCAAAACTACCCCGGTGGTTTGACTTTATCTTAATTTTAAGGGGTCAACTGTAATATTTCTATCAACACAAGGGAGGTTTTGAAATTTAGTTTCTTATGAAAAATTAAACCTCAATGGGGTTTTTTGTTATTTTGAAACTTCTTTGGGCATTTTTGTAATTACCCCAAATAACAATGTCCCTGATTTAAGGAAGGACAACTATCAAGGTATTACAAAACTTATCTATGAGGTTTAGCTTACAAAAAACTCTAGACATGTTTCAAAGTTTCAAATATCCCCTTAAATTATTATAAATATTGAATTGAGGTTTCTATTTGTTTAACAAATATCCACATCTAGACGATGCAATTTGTAAAATATTAATTGAGTATTTAATTTTGAAAGATAATTGAGTTTTTTTACAATTAGATTGAACTTCAGAAGTAATTTTATGTTAATAACCCCAAATATTATGATGTTCACTCAGAAAACTGAGATTGAATAGGAAATTGCACTATTTGAACAAATATAGGGTCCACATTCACCATATCAGTCTCTTGTTAAATACCATAGTTGCAGTCTATTTTCGTGTAATGGGCAAAACTTGAAGATAAATAGGTTAAAATGAACTGGTTTAACTCAAATAATAACATATATTAAAAGAAAGCCAATGCCAATCTTTGTGCACTAGTATTGCATTAGCCAGACCAGACATGATAATGACTTCATTTTTCCTGATATAAGATGATCAGCAGAATTTTTAGGACAGCATAATAGTTCAAAGGCATAAGTACCAGAGCTGATTGTCCATTATAGTCCATCTTATTAGGATCTGCTCCTGCTTCGACTAAACGTCGTAGTCCATTCAAATCTCCATCATTCGCAGCACGATTCAATCTCATAGTCATCTCCGATTCACGTTGCTCAATCTGCATTACGATATCAGACTCCAGTATCTTGTTTCGAAGATTATATTCTTTTCCCTGCAAAAAAAAAAAAAAAAAATACATTTTCTTTCTAAACTTGCAAGAAGCCGTCCTAAGTTAAGGAAGAAAGAACAAGAGCACAATATGATCACCTCACCTCAAGGAGATTGTTAATGATGTTACGCCCATCGGAAAAGTATATATCGATGACTTCTACAAGGGCATGTTTATCTATACGTAGTAACCTCGACAGTTCAGAAGCATGAACTGTACGAGGTTCGGGGATGTTACAAAGAACAGAAATATCGCCGATGGAACTGTAAATCTGTATACTAGGAAGAGACCCTTTTGTCTGAGTTTCTTCTGGATTGCTTACTTCATCCTGCACATACTCTTAACTTAGTCAATCCTAGTAAGTGAATGTGTATTATGAAAATGGTTAATTACAAAAACTGCCCCTGATGTTTAGCTAATTACAAAAAAGATCCAGTAATCTCTCAAAATCACACACAAAAAAAAAATACCCTTGAGTTTTGCATTTACTTAACAAATACTCTTCTCTTGAGGGTAATTTATAAAACACAAACAAATATCAAGGGTATCTGTAATTTTGAAAGATAACCGTGTATTTTTGTAATTAGACTGAACCTCGGGTCCTCAAGAGTATTCTTTTTGTAATTAATGCTTTGGAAAATTGATTCTATGTTCAGAATGAAGTTTCTTTTGATGTACTGGCTGGGAAGAAGCATGTATATACCAGTTTCCCATCACAAAGAAAATAAAGCTGATCACCAATGTTTCCCTCTTCTACAATCACTTCTCCAGGAAGAAAAAACTCTTCGTGTGTCCCGATTGCCTAAAATATCAGCACAGTGAATAAGACTAATTCTTTTCAAGGAAAATGAGGTTCACTTATTCAATATAAGCATAAACTATCAGTCAGCATGATGAAATTTATAGTCTATAGCGCCAAGAAATATCGTTCGAATATGTCTTACTACTTTCTTGATGAACTCATTTGAGCAGCCTTTGAAAAGAGGAACTTCTTTAATGTAAGGTTCGTATAATTTGTTCGATATCTGCAAAGTACAAGTAAGCATATTGTAATATTTCCTTACCCGGACAAAGGAGCCAAGATCATTAAGGGAGTGTTTGCAAAGATTTATGCTTTTAGAGGAAGTGATTTATTGTTGCAGAAGCAAAAAATAATTGAAAATTAGAAGTTGGTTGTGTTTGTAAATATAAGCTAAAAGTTGAATAAGTCAGTGTTGGGTGAATAAGTTCTAAAAATGCTTTATTTCTGTAAAAGTCAAATTGGAAGTAGAATTAGAAATCTAAAGCAACTATCCACCTACTTTTAGTTGCTTTAAAAAATATAAGCCAGAAACTGACAATCATTTTTTTCTAGCATTTGCAAACACTCCCTAAGCAAACATTGGTATAATAGCAAGAAACATACAAGATGAAGAATGCATAATAAACTTTTCATAACCTTAGCTCGAATAGCGAGTGGGAGATCTTGAAGAGCAGTCGAATCAGTGTAACTGCTTTCGTACTGCAATCGAACATGGCCTTTGATCTCTTTGCTTATGTTCTTTCCAAGCTTATTTCTGTTCATATATTTAGTAAGGTCTGCCATTTTATCCCTAAACCTTTCGGTTTTCGATCCTTTAACAATCAACGCTGTCATGTTACCCAGTAAATAAGCACCAAGAATCATGTCGAACGACACATACATCATCACAAATATCATTTCTCTGGTATTCACTGCATGAATCTCACCATAACCTGCATCATAATTCCACTGAAATTAGCCCTCCAAACTATGTCAAAATAAGTTAGATTATGGGAGTGTACTTAAAAAATAGTGATTGTCAACTTAAATCAAAATCTGAAAGAAAGGGTAGAGGTGTTTAATATTTGATTTTGTTTGAGTTCTACACACAAATAAAACACTTTTACAGCTCATTCACCGAACACTGTCTTTTTAACTTAGAGATTGTTTGCAAACTCGAGAAAAAGTGATTATCAGCTTATAGGTGAAAAAATTTATCAATTCTTTTTAGAGTTTGAAAAAACTCCTTATTTAACTTTTAGTTTCTATTTGCAAACACTATCAACTTCTGATTATCAACTATTTTTCGGTTCTATTACAATAATCACTTCCTCTAAAAACAAAAGTTTTTGCAAACACTCCCTTATTCAAACCGCAACAATGCAAAGATAAAACTAACACTTAATCCGAACATCACATTTCACAAACAAGACGAAAACAGCTTACCGACGGTTGCCATGGTGACGACAGCAAAATATAATGCTGTTATGTAACGCGTCCAAAGATCAATGTCTCGAAAATTTGCATAACTATAGTCTCCCAATCGTAAACTTCCTATCCAAGTATAACCTTCCTTCGATGGAGGCAGAGTTGTAGCCAGATAGTAAAATATACAAGCAGCCGTGTGCGTGCAGTACAATTCAACCACAAAAAGCTTTATAATTCTTGTAAACAGATAATTGATGCGTATGTCTTTCTCCAGCTTCTCGAAAAATTCTGTCACCCTAAGCGCCCGACTTAGCCTAATCCATAGCATATATCTTACAAGTTCTTTTCTGCCACAACCCTGATCACCAAAAAAAGTGCTTCTTAGCTTTTGGTTAAAATAAATCATATTTGGGTGTTTGCAAATGTCAACTTCTGCTTCTGCTTTATTTAATCAGAATCTAGAAGTAGGGATATGGTGCTTTAGGTTTCTGATTATGCTTCTACATGGACTTTTACAAATAAATAAGCACTTTTACAAACTTTTCCGCCAAACACTCTCAACTTTTGATTCTATTTGCAAACATTACCAACTTCTCGATTCTCGAATACTTTTTAGTTCTCATGAAAAATCACTTTTTCTAAAAGCGAGAAGTTTTTGCAAACACTCCATTAATGCAAAGAGGCGAAAAGATGTAGTAAACCGAGTTGATAGTGTTTGCAAATAGAATCTAAAAGTTGAATGATGCAAAATAGAGTGTTTGATGAATAAATTGTAAAAGTGATTATTTGTGTGTAGAAATTGAACTAAAAGCGAATCAAATCTAAAACACCCCTCTTACTTTTAAATTCTTATTAAATTATGCAGAGTCGAAATGAAATTGGCCTTTGAAAATGCTAACTTGACAATCGTTTTTTTTTTTTTTGAAGTGTTTGCAAACACTCCCTAAATATATTTTTTTGGTAGTACTATGTACCTTGTATATTGCATCCCATGGAAAGCAACCTAGAAGATCAACTAGAAACCGAGACTTGAGGTACCTAAAGCAGCACCATTAGTACCTCATCAAGATTTCAAGAAAACCCAACATAAAACTACGTAAACGAATGTAAATAAATCGATAAACGGGCTGACCGGATGGCGATGAGGCCGCGATCGTAAACGATGCGATAAGAGTGGGGTCCCGATATCCGACGAAGAAGCGAGGAAAATGTCGATGAGGAAGGCGAATTGGCCGGGCGACGCTAGAAGGAAAAGATTCTCTTGCAAGCCTCTAAAGAAGGCGAATTCGAGTGGGGTGAAGAAGGAAGAGTACACTGCCCATATCAGAATGAAATGTGTCCATGCAAGGTACCACCTGCATTTTACTTATACATGTTAAATGCAAGGGCGGAGCCAGGAAAAAAATGGGTGGGCCGATATACGAAATCGGGATGGGCCGATACACGAAAATCATATATTTTATAATTCAATTTTTTTAAAAAATTATAATGTAAAATATTTTTTTAAAAAAAAACGGGGGGGCGGGACTATCTCCGCCATGCTACAATATAATTGGAACTTTTTGTAGTGTAAATTTACAGGGTAGTTTTTGTAATTATCCCTTTCTTTCATTAACTCAGTTTTGAGAGCAAGCTTAGAGAAGTTGCACCTCCAGTCCAATAGATTTACTAACTTATTAAAAGTTAGGGATATTACAAAAACACCCCCAAGGTTTGGCCAAAATACAAAAACAATCAGAGATGTTTCAAAATTACAAAAAAGTCCATCAAAGTTTGATTATGCAGGGGTGATTGTAATATTTTTATAAAAGTCAGGGATTTTTTTTAAATGTTTTTTGTTTATGAAGGGGAAAATGTAAAACGAAATCAAGCCTCAAGGTGTTTTTTGCAATTTTCAAAAATCTTTGGATTTTCTAAACCGGAACCTCAGAGGTTATTTTGTAATTATACCTAAAATTTAGGGATAATTACAAAAACACCTGAGGTTTAGGCTAATTACAAAAATACCTAGAGATGTTTCAAAATTATAAAGAAATCCTTAAGGTTTGATTCCATCTTACATTTTCTCCCTTCATAAACAACAAATATTTCAAAACCCCCATGATATTTCTAAAAATATTACGCTTAACCCCATTATATTATAAGGCATAATCAAACCCGAGGGGCTTTCTCGTAATTTTGAAACATTTCTAGGTTTTTCTCGTAATTAGCCCAAACCTCGGGGTATTTTGTAATTATCCCTAAAATTTATTAACTTCTTGAAGTTAGCTTACGACTACCAAACAAGATACAAAGAAATTACAAGCTCCTTATGGGTAGTCTCGTGGTGTAGGTTCCCGAGTCGAAATGTCTCATGTTTGAATCCCCACATATACACTACTTAGTTGAACTTATCGCACGGGATTTGCCTAGTGTAGTATGGCTAACATGGTTTGCGTGCTTTGTGTGCGACTTACTTATCCAAAGGCACATCCGAATGGTAGTGGTTGCGGGTCCCCGATGTTTATGCACAATCATTTCTTGAATTGGTTTCACAAGCTAAACAAAGTGTATAACAATATAAAGAGAAGTGATTACCAATTTTCAGGGATGGATAATGTATCCATTGGATTGAAATGGCCTCTTCCACTTTCACTCCTGCTATGGCTAATACCAACAGAGTGATCTTGTCCGAATAGTAATTTCTCAATGACTTGAAAGGATACATATTTTTCGATGATGATGATGATGATGATGATGATGATGATGATGATGATGATGATGATTTTGTGGAGTCTTGCAGTTTATCAACCTTGAACTCTTGTTCATCTTCTTCTGATTCATAATCCCTTTGATCTTTTCTATTCATCTCCTTCAATCTTTTTGTGGTTTTGAACGAAAGGTTGATTATTTTGTGTTCATTAACTAATTTATCATAGTACAATATTCTTGTCTCATTCATGAGACATACTATTCTATTTACAATGTGATGTGTGTCGAGGTGTTGGGGTGTGCTTTAATTGTTTGTTTGTTGTGTGGCTCATGTGTTTTATATACACACACATATATATAAGGGTAGTCACTGACGGCAACGACCAGTGGTGGACGCAGGATTCCAACTTTGGAGGACGAAATAATGACTATGGTAAAATACAACTATTTGGAGTTTTTATCAAAACTTTTGGGGGCAATTATAAATTAATTCATTTATCTTAACTATTGAAAAACTTTTCGGGGAGAGAAAAAATTTTAAAAAGTTTTTGGGGGCAAAAGCCCCCTCCCCCTTGTCCCCGTGTCTGCCTATGGCGACGACTAAGGCCCTCATTTTGAGAGGGCCAAATTTTAGATAAATAAGTAGGGATGGCAACATGGCGGGTCTGGGACGGGTTTGGCCAAACCCAGGACCCGCCCCGCCCAGTAACCCAACGGGTTCAACCCGCATGACCCGCCATGAGATATAAAATTGAGCTACCAGACTGCCTCAGACCTCTGAAGTCCTGTCCTCTCAGCCTCCCTCCGCCAACACGACACTCCAAAATCAACTAAGTATAAAACCTTTGAACTTTGTCATTATTTTATTTCTCCAAGCCTGTATTGCCAGGCACTTATTGAATCGAAAATTATGTTGGGTGGCGCTATTAACACCCCCAAAATTATTAATTACACACACCATCTAAATATACTGATAAGGGTCTTTTTATGCATGTTTTATGTGTATATTTGAGTAGAATTTGAGTTATTTTGTTGTTACTTTCGTTAGTTTTTGATTGTATATTGTTTATACTACTGTGAGGTGTTTTTATTGGTGTAGATTGACCATTCGGGGCTAATTTTGGTGAATTTCGGACCATGGATTCATGTCAAAACATACCGGGGAGTTTAAGGATGCAAATACGCTCGAAATTACAAGCCAAGCGCGTCATTTTGGGGCCTTTTTGGTCCAACACGGCCAGGGGGTGTCGGGCAACACGGCCATGTTCAAACAGGGCGAAAAATCACAATTTTTAAAGCTTGACAGACTTGAACACGGCCTGGCCGTGTCGCATAACACGGCCATGTTTATACGACATGGCCTGGCCGTGTCGCACGACGACGGCCATGTCGCACCAATTTTCAAAGAAATTTCAAGCGACACGACTAGGGCGTGTCGGGCGACATGGCCGTGTTCGGGGACTTTTTACAACTTTTCCATGCGAAAATTATGGAAAACTCACCAACCAAGCTTTTTGACCACTTTTGTACACCTTTAACACCCTATTTTGCTACAACATGTCCCCATATTCCCTCAATTATCATTTGAATACAAGAATTCACCAACCCAACAATGAATCGGAGCATTTGTTTAACAAAGGATGGCATTATTAATGTGTTCTTGCACAAAAATAATGTCTATAAAAGCCAAGAGTATGAGTTGGGGGAATAATTCCATTCATTGTATATTCATTGATTCATTCTCTCTAAATTACAAAGCAAAATACATTGAGAGAAGAAAAAGAGGTAGAGTTGGAAGTTGAAGAGCATTAAAGGAGAAGGCTTGAGCTCATCATCATCAACCAAGGAGGAAGTCTTGTATTGGTCTTGAATAAGAGCTAAGTACACCATGTTCATTTTATTCAAATCATCTTGTGTAGTATACTCTTTTATCAAAGCCATGTGTAGCTAAACTCCTAGTGCTTGAATGTAATGAACTCTAGAATGGATTTGTGATTAAAGTGTGTATGTATTTAATAAAATCTTCATATTTTGTGTGATTCACTTATATTATGCTTCGTTCATTCGAATTGATATATGCGCAATATTGATTTGAAGTTTATTTTTCATCCGGGAAATCGAGAGATTCATGGTGAAATAGAACCTATATAAGTGAAAAGAGTTGCATGCAATCCTAGATATAGACGACATAAATCTTCCGGATTAGGGTCAAACCTAATATGGGAATTCACAAATCGTTATAATCTTTGTCTTGGGGGTTTTAACTAGAAAGAGATTTCCGATTAATCAACCCGAGATTAGAAGTTTTTCGCCTTGAGAAAGGGTTTAACTTAAATTGGGAATTTCTACGGTCCACAAGACATGAGATTTTATTAAAAGAGGTTGGTTTTTGCTTAAGGGCTTACGGTTGTATTTTTAACTTGTCAAATCACAAAAACATTCTAGAGGATTTACATTCAAACACATTTCTATCTCTTGATTTCTTATTTTACAAATCTTCCTTCATTTTTACATTTTATAATTTGTTTTCCTTTTTCATCAAACAAAAACTCAAAAAAAATTGTTAGATTAAATAACAAAAAGACGGTAATTATTAGTTACTTTACAATCCTCGTGGGAATGACACTCGGTGACTAATAATCTATACTATAAAACGATAGGTGCACTTGCTACGGTTTTAAAGGTAGCTTTTGAGCCATCAAGTTTTTGGCGCCGTTCGGGACCGTAATATTAAGAACACCTTATTTTTGTTAATTTAATCATTTTTTTTTTATTTTCATCAATTGTCTTTCTAGGTATCTATCTTTGTTAGTCTTGGATTATACTTATCCTCCTTGTTTACTACGATGCATGCCTACTCGTCGCCGAATTTGGAAGCGAGACGCGCAGAAGAACACGTAGGAAAGTATTAGTACGACTCACGAGGAGGATACTAACGAAAGCAAGGATCCCGATATGGCGGATGAACAACAAAGAACCATGTACGACTACGCCAAGCCGTTTATGGACGGCACATCGTCGCCTAGTATCGTAAGGCCCATCAAGACCCATAATTTCAAATCAAACCGAATGTCATTCAAATGGTGCAACAATTTGTTCAATTTGACGGCCTACCGGACGAAGATCCAAATAATCATATCGCGAATTTCCTTGAAATTTGCGATACATTCAAAATAAATGGGGTCTCGATGATGCCATCCGCTTACGCCTATTCCCATTTACTCTTCAGGGATCGGGCTAAACAATGGCTAAATACTTTGCCAAAGGAACGATTACAACGTGGAACATCATGGCGAAAAGTTCCTTTTGAAATATTTTCCACCGCCAAAATCGCACGATTGAGGAATGAAATCTCTTCATTCACTCAAGAAGATGACGAGACCAGACGACACTGGGAGAGATTCAAAGAATTATTGCGAAAGTGCCCACACCATGGCCTACCTATTTGGATGCAAGTCCAAACATTTTATAATGGGCTACTTTCTCGCAACAAGACAAATGATCGATGCAATGCGGCGGGAACTCTTAATAACAAAACGCCGGAGCCGCCAGATTTGATCGGGGAATGGCCATGAACGGCTACCAATGGCAATCCATACGAGGTAAAACTAACAGTGCTCTTGGTGTGTATAATGCAGATCGGTAGTTACGCTCACCGCACGCAGTCGAAGCGTTAACCCAAAAGATTGATGATTTGGCAATTCCTAAACCACCACCACCGCATGTTTTATCTTGTGAAACTTGCGAGGATCGCATAATCATCGGATTGTCCACATACAATTCCTCACGCCGAACATGCTAATTACGTTGGGAATCAAGCGCAAATTACCCAAGTAATCCTTACAAAGAACACATATAATCCTGGGTGGCGACAACATCCTAATTTTGGTTGGGGAAATCAAGGCCAACCACGACCTAATCCCAATCCCGATCTACACACGTCTCCCGGTTTCACCAAATCAAGGTAAGCCTAACTTGGAAGATCTTATAACAAAGTTTGTGCAATCAACGGATACCCGATTCCAGCGGTGGAAACATCCTTGAGAAATCAAGAGGCATCTATCCATAACTGAAAACCAAATAGCCAAATTGCGCGAAGATGATTTCCGAAAGGCCACAAGGTAGTTTGTTGGGTAATACCGAGCCAAACCTGAGGGGAGCACGTAAAGGCAATCACCATCGCTTTTCCACATGAGCATGATTATGCCAATGCCGCCATGCGAAATACGTGGAGGATGACATGCCCAAAGAAAATCTCATGAAAAAGAGGTTGCGATACAAACCCAAGATCCCTTACCTGAGTCTAATCAAGAAGATAGACGGGAGGACAAATTTGGTAAGTACCTTGATTCTTTCAAACAATTACATGCTAATATTCCATTTGTTGACCCTCCTTCAAAGCATGTTAGGGATCTTAATGACATCATTCCTAGTGAAAATAAGCTCAACAAATTATCAAATGTGCAATTGAATGATAAATGTCCTTCCAATGAACTACCACAAAAATTTAATGATCCAGGAAGTTTTATTATCCCTTGCACAATTGATGGTTTACCTTGATAGGGCACTAGCCGACTTGGGAGCTAGTATCAACGTGATGTCTTATGAAACATTCAAGCATGCGGGATTAGGTGAACCTAAACCTATTAGGATGGACATTCAATTAGCCGATAAATCGATTAAACATCCTGAGGTATTATTAATGATGTGTTAGTCAAGATTGATAAATTCATGTTCCCGATTGATTTTGTTATTCTTGACATGCATGATGATATTAATGTTCCTCTAATTCTTGGGCGTCCTTTCTTGCTACTACGGCGAAATCTATCATTGATGTGCATGAGGAAAATTAACTTTGAGAGTAGGGGATGAACAAGTAATTTTTAAAATTCATGTTGATATTGATAAGGATACTACTTGTTCTTTTGTCGATTCAATTCCTTTGCATGATGAGAAACTCTTGGAGAAAATTGTTGTTCAAAGTCCATGTTGGAAGCTTATGCCCAAAAAGGGGACCGAAAAGGTCGAAATGCACATTTTGAAGCTTGAGGTTCGGGGTAGTTCTCCTAAACACCAAAGGGATTTTCATAAGTTTGAAGCTCCACCCGACTAATCTTCACATTTAGGTGAGTTAGTCCAAATATACGACTTTAAAGAAGCGCTACCCGGAGGCAACCCGATGTTTGTGTGCAATTGTTTTCATTCATTTTTATTTTTTTTTTTTATTTTATTTTCTTTCAAAATAATCACAAGTCCTTAGAGTCATTTTCAAATCAAAAAAAAAAAAAAAAAACTCTTGAACATCTTCTTGGTTGTCCTAATTGGGAATATTTGAGATTTCACGGTATTCGAGTTGTGTGTTGCTTAACTTTAATTAGGTATGAAGATGTCGTTGAAGGTCCCGTACCAAAACAACCCAATGGTCGCTCAACACCGATTCCACTATTGTAGTAAGGTCGTATTTTTCTTTTTCCACTTCTTTTATATCATTCTAGTTTCTTTGCTTTTTTTTTTTGAGTGTGTTGTGTGTGTTTGTCCATTTCTTTCTTTCACATTGAGGACAATGTGAATCATAAAGTTGGAGGTGGGTACAATAACATTTTCGGAATGCTTGTGTGCTTGTTTGTGAGAGATGTGATTTTTATTTTATTTTTTTTTTTTTTTTTACCAAATTGAATGTTTGCTAGTCAATAACTTAGCCCAATTATACCTACATTAACTTGTTAATTTGTGTTTTCAATGTGAAGCAATTGATTGTCTAGGATAGATTGACGTGGATGCAGGCAAAATTTTGATGAGATTTCTAACACCATAAATACTTGATGTGTTAAGGCATATACGACGATACCTAGCGCTATGAACGTCTGAGAACTCGTGATTTAGTAGTGGTTAACGAGTTGTTAAACCAAGCTTGCGAATAAAAAAAAAAGAGAAAGAGAAAAATGAAAAAAAAAATTGAAAAAAAAAAACGGACCAATCGAGGTTATATTCCTCTATTTGTTGTTGCTTAGTAACTAGGAGCATTCATGAGCCCCATGTTTGTCTTTTACGTAAAACGGCGACACGAATATGAGTATGGGAAACCACCCTAGGAGTGTTTGAACAAAATTCAAAATATAAATCTAGTGGAAGCATGTCTCGAAAGGTCCCAAAAAAAAATAAAAAGAGAACGAAAAAAAAAAGAGGAGAATGAATACTCCTTGACTTCTCATTCCAATAAAGTTCAAGAAGCTTGGTTATATGACTAGTAAGCTAACTACTATGATCCATTGAATTCTTGTATTTTCATGGCGTTATTGAATTGAAGTTGTTCATAACTATCGATTTTTGTGGAGTGATGATTTCAAGTCTGAATAATGCCCCGCGATATTACGATCTTTCTTGACAATGATCGCTTTACAAAACTATGTTTTTACTTAATGGTTAATTCAGGAGAAGGCCAAGAACTTGACTCGCTTATGTTCAATATGTTGAAAAAAAAATCATCTTTGTATGTTGTGATTTATTGAATCCCTCTTTTTGATATAATGTTTTGCTTGAGGACAAGCAAAGTTCAAAGTTGGAGGTGGTTTGATAAGGGTCTTTTTATGCATGTTTTATGTTTATACTATTTGTGAGGTGCTTTTATTGGTGTAGATTGACCATTCGGGGCTAATTTTGGTGAATTTCGGACCATGGATTCATGTCAAAACATACCGGGGAGTTTAAGGATGCAAATACGCTCGAAATTACAAGCCAAGCGCGTCATTTTGGGGCCTTTTTGGTCCAACACGGCCGGGGGTGTCGGGCAACACGGACATGTTCAAACAGGCGAAAATCACAATTTTTAGGCTTGGAAGCGACAGACTTGAACACGGCCTGGCCGTGTCGCATAACACGGCCATGTTGTACGACATGGCCTGGCCGTGTCGTCCACGACATGGCCATGTCAGACCAATTTTCAAAAATTTCAAGCGACGACTAGGGGCGTGTCGGGCGACATGGCCGTGTTCGGGGGACTTTTTTACAACTTTTCCATGCGAAAATTATGGAAAACTCACCAACCAAGCTTTTTGACCACTTTTGTACACCTTTAACACCCTATTTTGCTACAACATGTCCCCATATTCCCTCAATTATCATTTGAATACAAGAATTCACCAACCCAACAATGAATTGGAGCATTTGTTTAACAAAGGATGGCATTATTAATGTGTTCTTGCACAAAAATAATGTCTATAAAAGCCAAGAGTATGAGTTGGGGGAATAATTCCATTCATTGTATATTCATTGATTCATTCTCTCTAAATTACAAAGCAAAATACATTGAGAGAAGAAAAAAGAGGTAGAGTTGGAAGTTGAAGAGCATTAAAGGAGAAGGCTTGGAGCTCATCATCATCAACCAAGGAGGAAGTCTTGTATTGGTCTTGAATAAGAGCTAAGTACACCATGTTCATTTTATTCAAATCATCTTGTGTAGTATACTCTTTTATCAAAGCCATGTGTAGCTAAACTCCTAGTGCTTGAATGTAATGAACTCTAGAATGGATTTGTGATTAAAGTGTGTATGTATTTAATAAAATCTTCATATTTTGTGTGATTCACTTATATTATGCTTCGTTCATTCGAATTGATATATGCGCATATTGATTTGAAGTTTATTTTTCATCCGGAAATCGAGAGATTCATGGTGAAATAGAACCTATATAAGTGAAAAGAGTTGCATGCAATCCTAGAGATATGGACGACGACATAAATCTTCCGGATTAGGGTCAAACCTAATATGGGAATTCACAAATCGTTATAATGTTTGTCTTGGGGTTTTAACTAGAAAGAGATTTGATTAATCAACCCGAGATTAGAAGTTTTTCGCCTTGAGAAAGGGTTTAACTTAAATTGGGAATTTCTACGGTCCACAAGACATGAGATTTTATTAAAAGAGGTTGGTTTTTGCTTAAGGGCTTACGATTGTATTTTTAACTTGTCAAATCACAAAAACATTCTGAGGATTTACATTCAAACACATTTCTATCTCTTGATTTCTTATTTTACAAATCTTCCTTCATTTTTACATTTTATAATTTGTTTTCCTTTTTCATCAAACAAAAACTCTGAAAATTGTTAGATTAAATAACAAAAAGACGGTAATTATTAGTACTTACAATCCTCGTGGGAATGACACTCGGTACTCAATAATCTATACTATAAAACGATAGGTGCACTTGCCTACGGTTTTAAAGGTAGCTTTTGAGCCATCATATACCTCCACCTACTTTTTAAAATATAACATAGTAAATACACCCTTTCTACTTTCCCATTTTACCATTTCCCTATTTTTCCTCACAAATACACCCAAAATGATAAACCCAAGGCGCGACAGCGGCGACAAAAGAAATTCCACCATTCTTCTTTGTTTTGGCAATGAAAGAATATGTAAAATATCTTTTGGATTACACATTATTTATTTTATTTTAATTTTGAATTTAATATCTTACTTAATTTCACACTTATAGTTGGATTAGTTTGGGTAATTGTTGGAAAATTGTATTTGGTTTGAATTCTAGAGTTACATAACTTTTTTTTTTCTGGTTTTTGTCTGAGTTTGGGGAAGAAGACGATGGATGGCACGATGGTATACTCGATCGTGCCATAAGGCACGATCGAAAAGTAACTACGATTGTGCCATCGTGCCAAATGGCACGAACGAAAAGTAATTACGATCGTGCCAAGCACGAGAAATTTTTTAATTGTACTGCGATCGTGCCAAGTGTTGCACTTTTGTTATTCAACAATAAATTTTCAACTCTAAAAATGGAAAAATAGCACACTTTTAAGCTGCAAATTAAGGATATATTTATATTATTCGACAAAATTAATTTTTTGTTGTCCATATTTGCAACAATGTGAGTGTTTGAAAATCTAGGGTTTACAAAAAAAAAAATCATTTTTTTACAAGAATGTGGGTGAGTGTGATCAAGTGTATTAGAACTTATTTATTTAAATAAAGGTATCAAGTCTTTTAAACTAATGTTAATTTTTAAATTATATGAAGGTGGGTGTGATTAATAATTTTGGGAATGTGAATAGCGCAACCCAATTATATTTGATGTCATTGTTTAATAATGGGAGCCATTAAATTGATGATTGGTAATTTATAATATAAAAGTTCATTTTGGACAAAAAAAAATTTATTTTATAAAAGTTTATAAAACACATTTTGGACAAAAACACCATGAATTAGGGAACCAGAAGCAAATAGGCATGACTGATTTTATTGGTCTTGGTGGAGTGAAGAAAGACGGAAGAGGAGCAGATTCAGACTAATTGCTCCAGACAGTAGTCGTGACCAGCTTACTTGAGAGAGAGTTAACAGCCCTAATAAAAGTAAATAAATTATTTAAGTGAACTATATGGGGCCTCGAACGGGACGAGTTTAATACGGAGCTGGGTTTTAACCCGCTCAATTGCCATCCCTGTAAATAAGTCTTATATATAGGTACATATATTTTGTAGTTTTTATAGGGGTCCCAAAAAAAAAAAAAAAACCAAATAGCCTTTGCTTTTAGAATTGTACTAAAAAACATCTAGTTTCTCAAAATAAAAGAAACGTCTTTTTTTCCTTCAGGTTTTATTTATAAAATAAAAAAATAGAAGAAATTAAATATGTTTATTTTCAAGTCCTATTAAATTATAGAGAAGGTCTCTTGTGAGACCGTCTCACGGATCTAGATCCGTGAGACGGAGCTCCAAGATACCCAAACCCGCCAAACACAACCCTAGTGTCCAAAAGCCCACTATTCAAAAGCCCAACCTAAATCACAAATCCTTAGCCTCCCACGCGAGTCTCTCTCTCAGTCGTGAGATTTCATCTTCTCCCAATGCTACTTTGGCGAACTCCATTCACGAATTTCATCTCCTCCACCGCTACCACTAGCAACTTCTGTCAAATTCATCTCTTCCGCCGCTACTACCGCCGATTATTTCTCGTCATGTCATCCTTGTCTACACAACTCGGTAAACTTATACAATTTATTTCTCCTTATGCGTTTTGGCGAGATAATATCGAATAAAATCGGTGTTCTTTGGTTGTCCGAATTTTTTTCATATAGATATTCACGAGTTGCGTTTTGTTATTTACATGTTGAGAATATTCACCATTAATCACATATAATGTTCTTTGGTTGTCCGAATATTTTCTAGCTCCATGTGATATTGTTATTGATGAAGTGTCGAAGTTGAAGAGCAAAACTAGACTATGTTAAAGAGCGAGACAATGAAAGTATGACTTCTTTCACAAAAGTATTGCTTTTTCGTAAAAAGTATTAGATTTCTAACCAAAAGTATCACATTTAGATGTTGTCACAACTATTGATGTTGCTCGTGAAAATGATGAAAACAATAATGCCAGAGAGAATGCAAGTGATGTGATGTTCCAGGAAGCTAAAGGTAATACTTTACTCGTTTTTTATCACTTTAGTTTTTAAAGTATTACTTTTCCTGTAAAAAGTATTACTTTTTCTATAAAAAGTATTAGATTTCTAACCAAAAGTATCACATTTAGATGTCGCTACAACTATTACCCTTGCTCGTGAAAAAGATGAAAACAATAATGCCAGAGAGAATGCAAATGATGTGATGTTCCAGGTCGCTGAAGAAGTTTGGTTCAAAGACTCCTAATCCTCGAATATGTTGATGTTGTTACATTGATTGTGATACTTTTAACCAAAAAACGATACGTTTGGAAAACAATGTGATACTTTAGTAATTATACCTTTTGTTCTCACTTCCATCGAAGGAGTTTGGTTCAAATACTCCTAATCCTAGACTATTTTAGTAGTTATTTTAGCTTAAAACTATGTCATTGTTGTTACATTGTTTTAGTATTGAATTTTTAACTTATTGGTGATAAGAAAAAAAAACTAATACTTTAAACCCAAAAGACGATACTTTTTGAATTAAATGTCATACTTTTGTAATTATACCTTATGTGTTAGATTTTTATTACATTGGTGATAAGAAAAAAAGTAATACTTTGAACCCAAAATGCGATACTTTATGAACAAAATGCCATACTTTGAAATGTAAGTATTCACGTGGCTCTAATGTTTGGTTTTCGATTATTATAGTCGGTCTCAGTGCGTGCTCAATCATCAACTCAGATTATCATGCCTTGTTTAGTGGCCTGAAAATGGCTAGTTTAGCATTGTTGTGATGTTTGGATGAATTCATCCAAGATGAAAATGGTGTGGACATAAGCAATTTGTATTGCCCCCACCACCCCATTTTCAGTTGATGAGTTCATCCAAGATGAAATGGACTCGCCAACTTTGTGAGATTTTAGACTTAAGAAAATATGGATCCCCAACTAAGAGAAGGTATCACAAGAGAAGTTGTACAAACATAAGTACATAACCCCAAGTATATAATTACTACGAGAAAATAATATTTTTTTCCCAACAAAAAGTGATACTTTAAAAACAAAAGGTGATAGTTTTCGAAATAACAGCGATACCTTGTTAATAACAAGTGATACTTTAATGTTAAATGTGCTATTCTAAATAATAATATGTTCAGTATAATACATCATGTAAACTTATCACCAAAATGATGCTAATTGCAATACTAGCCAGTACTACATAATTAAAGAAGCAATATCAAAGTTCTAGGTAACCCCCAAGAATCCACAAAAAAGTACATCATGTCACCCCATCGCCATGTTGTATTACTTGCAGTATTAGTAAGTACAAAAAAGAGTATGTTTCGTCATTTTTCCTGTTATCTTCTAAAGAAACCCGCACATTAATCAATGGCCTTTTCATTTATGAATTAAAATACATCTTTCTCTATTTTGACATCAGCCTTTTGTTTATCACTCAACTCATTGATAAGGCCAAACAAATCTTGATGCTTATGCTGACTAATGAAATCCCTGGAACAATCAAAAATAGAAAATACAACTTAGAAACAACTTAACAAAAAAACAATACGTTTAAAGTGAAAAGTGATACTTTTATATGAAGTACTACTCAAAAACAACTTAACAAAAAAGCAATACTTTTAAAGTGAAAAGTGATACTTTTATTATGAAAAATGATACTTTTATATGAAGTACTACTCAGAAACAACTTAACAAAAAAATAATATTTTTAAAGTGAAAAGTGATACTTTTATTATGAAAAATGATACTTTTATTATGAAAAGTGATACTTTTATTATGAAAAGTGATACTTAATTTTATATGTGACAGATCGTTGCCTTACTTTTCGCTTTTTAGATCCTCTTCCCACATCCAAAGAGTTTATTTTCATCTTCACCGCAACAAAAGAATACCAAATATCATTTACAATTCCAACTAAAAGAGGTAGTTTGCTAAGAACACCAAATATCATTTACAATCAAGTAATGGAAATCCTAACACGTAAGAACAAAAACTCTAGCTACATTTAATACTTTGAAAAATCATTCCCTTTCCGGATATGAAAAAACCACGAACAAAAACTTCTTAGAAATACCTGAAAATAGTTGCTAAAACTCCAAAACTCGGCGCGTCACGAGCCCTAACCAAATAGCACGACCGCGACTGGGAGCGAAAAAAATAATCAAACTCAGACGACGGCGACTGCACAGAGACAAAAGAAACTTGAGCAGAAGAGAAATGGAGAAGATAACCCAGTTGTTCGTGAGTGGGAGAAAGGTGGACAAAAGGGCAATTTTGTAATTAACAAATTCATGTATGTGTGGGTTACATTCGGGTTATAAAACCGCGGGTTTTGTATCTTGGGGCTCTGTCTCACGGAACTAGATCCGTGAGACGGTCTCATATAAGTTTTTGTGTAAATTATATCCAAAGTGTGTGTATACAAAATATTTGTTTGATCTTTTTTCTTTTGTATAAAGCCTATTTTTTCTTTTGGCCATGGCCCCATAAAATCGAGGCCGACCCTGCTAGTCAACGTCGGACTACCCTAACTCAACTATTTGTTCTATTAAACCAAAATATATAAATATTTTAAGACTAAAAAATAATATTGAAGTTTGTTGTCGGAAAGATGATTGTAATTATAGATAATCTCTTCATTTTAAATTTTAATTTAAAGGAAGCCAATATATTGATAATCGACCAAATTTCTAGGATTGAACCCCAAACCTGCCAAGATAAAGGACCGAATCTCAAAATATGATAACTTACAAAATGAAATTTCTCATTCTCTCCAATATTTTATATTGTTGACCATAAAGCTAGGCCGTCAACACGACATATAATTATACAATAATTGAAAATGTAATAATTAGATAATACAACATTGTTAATACTTAATATATAGTGAGCCATAGAACTCTATTGTGAAAGATGTCACTCATTTTGTAAACTCAACTCTCAAATACGTTTCTATACGACGAACAAATCCAAACATGGCCCATGATTTATTTCTTGCTCGGAGAATTTACATTTTTATGTGGTGGTGAGTGAATCATATTCAAGATAAATTCGAATAAAAGAAAATTCTTAGAATTAAATATTTTTTCAAAATATACATTTTCTTGACATTCTTGTCAATAAAGCCACAATTTTTTTCGAATTTCTGGAAACTTTATTCGGACACAATGGTGAAAAATTATTGGACCATTGTCTCTTCTCCTTGTTCCTTTTTTATTCGATTGGTTTCTATTTAAGCATCTGAACTGATTCCTAATTGAGTGGACTTCAAGTCGATATTCAAATATAACCAAACGAAAATATGTGAAATTTTGATTTTCTTTATAGTTAATGAATCATGTTTGAGCATATTTTTAGTGAGCAATTCTTAGTTAAGTCAAATAATTCCATTCATTAATTTATTTATTTCTAGGAAGATCCATCAAGTGTGGGGTATTGAGTAGATTAGGGATAGCAAATAGTGTAATCGTGTCGTGTTTCGTATCAACACGATGATAATCACAAACGCGAACACGACACGATGGGACTGTACGGAAACGAACATGAACACAAAATTTTTTGTGTTAACACGACAAAACAGGATTTAACACGATAAGTAAAAAAAAAAAGAAAAAAGAATATGATTTATACGATTGAAAGTTATACGATGTTACATGATAAAAACTACAAACTATCAAGTTATCATGACATTATTGTGTCACTAATAGGTAAAAATGTGATTATCGTGTCATTATTATGTCACAATCGTGTCACTAACAGATTAACATATCGTTCGCATATTAACATTCTATCCATTATTCTTTATCGTGTTTATATGGATTGGAACACGAAACGCTAAATACTAACCCATTATTTTTGTATCGTTTCGTACTGTGCTAAAAATTGCTACCACTAGAGTAAATGAGGCATAATGAGTAATAGCGAGAGGCCCAACAATCTCATCAACTTCAGCCCATAAGTGTACAGACCACACTGTGGTCATGATATTTGTAGTTGGGCCGAATTAGTTTGTCCCTAACCCAAAAATAGTGGGTGCCAAACCACACCGTGGGCCTTCTTTAGCAGCCCATTTGCCTTATCCGGTGAGTTGCCATGAAAAATGTTTTATTTATATCTAAAAGGAAAAGCAAAAATGTAGCAAAATGACAAAAAAAACGAAAACAATAGTAACTAATGAAGAAAAATCTATGAATTAACCCTGAAACAAGAGAAAACGTTTAGGAATTTATTCTTATTATGTTGATTAATTTATGCATTTATTTGATTTTATATTGCCAGAGTTAGTATGATATTGTGTTTCGTGCCATATTCGTAAGGCATAAACAAGTCGAGTTTAAGTAAAATACGCTACTATTTAAGCTTATTTGAACTTTTATCTACTTTTAAATTTTATGTTGGAATTTGGTTTGTTTGTTAATCGGATGGAGTTTAAACAAGTTATAATAAAGTTGAATATGAATTGAGAGCATTTGAGCTCAACAACTTTATCTCTTTTTAGTCGTATTTATTACAACTTTTACTAATCAAATTTAGCTTGAGTCAAGTTTGGAATCTTGTTAAACCCAAAAAAAAATGTATACAATCTTGTTATCTTTAACAAATCGAGTTCAAATAATCAATCTCAAATCAATATCAAGTAATTTGGTTGTTATCTTTTATTAATTGTTTTGCCAGGATTCAACTAATTTGTTATCTTTTTAAACATATTATATTATGTTGATTTTTGAGTTCCAACTTAAATGGAGATTTTATTATTTACAGGACTAATAATTTTAAGTTCAAATTTGATTTAATATGCTTAACAATTAATCTTATATCAAGTATCAAGTAATTTATTTTACTATTTAAGCCTACATATCATTTGTTTTTTGAGGGGAATCTGCAGATCCTTTGAACATGTGTAACTATAAAATATATTTATCACCCCAGAGGCGGATCATAAGGGAGCCAGCACGGCTTCAGCCCAGTGCAAATTTCTAAGAATTCTACTTTTAGTACTATAATTTCTATATTATTCATAATTAGCCCATCCCAAAATTTAATGAAAACTCAAAATGACCCCAAAATTTAAATTCATTTTAAAAATAAAAAATTAAGTACTTAAAACTTTTGTGTTATCATGATATTAATGCTATAATTTAATATATGTTTTTAGACTATTTTAGTAATCCTTAATTTATTATTAGTACACTTACCATGTCATATAAGTTTAAACTGTAAAATTAGAATATGTATTCTAAGTATCAAATATATTAAAATAAAATCATATGCTTTATTAGTTAAAGGCCTAAATAAATTTAACAGTTTTGCATATTGTGTCTACCGTGTTGTGCCATGCTTTTCGTGTTTTTAGCGTCTTTAACTTTAAATTTTAGGCCCAATAAGATTATTGTGTTGCGTTTAGGCTTTAGTTTATCGTGTCAAGTTATTATTTATCGGGCCGGTACGACCGATTTGTCTCCTCTATGTGTTATCATCAAGTATGAAATTGAAAAATTATCAGTTTTTTAGCTTTTTTTATATTTAATTATTGGATTCTATTATTTGTGGGAAGAAAACAAATAATATGAAAAAATAGAATATGTCCATTTGATTGCTAATATAAATATATCGCTTTGTTTTTATGAAGTAATTTCTAATTTTTATTTAGAAATAATATAGTCTTGTAATAATTTGTTTTATATATATAATCATTGTTCTATATATATATATATACACATATGTATATAATTTTCTTAGTCAATTTTTTATTTCTTAGCCTACCCTACTACTAATTTCTGGATTTGTCACCGTATCACCCAATGAAATAATACATCTCATATTATATAGCTTTTGTTAATAATTCATTTGGATATTTAATTAGACTAATGTGTCAGAATTTGAAGATGACAACCACACAACACATTAAAAAATTATGATCTCATCCGATACTCTTAATCATAAAAAGTAAATATTATGATATGCTTACCAATTTGGACCATGGATTTGATATTTAAAACTTTTATCTATTGACTTTTCAAATAATGCAGCTATATTTATGAAAATTGAAAAGTCATAGGATGATTATGATCTGTAATATTTGTATTTACGTATAAATGTCTAAATTGACTATTAATGATATGTTTGGCTCGTCTATTTTGACATAATTGAACAGAATTTTCGATGTAAAGTACCAATTTACAGACTAATAAAAAGGGAAAAAGATTGCCAATTAAAGTAAAATCTCGATAAAATCCGTATTGATCACCCAAAATTCTCCTATTAATTCGAATTGCTTGTCTGCATGAAAGTATTATTCAGACTTAATCATATCAAACTCAATTAATTGCATGATAAATAAAAAGTATATTTATCCAATTTTTTTTATTGGACTTAGCTTGGACCTGTTGTATAATAAGCATTGGAAGTGTTTCTAAAGAACTCCCATATCGCATGTAAGATGGGTAGTGAAGTTTCGTTCACTTTATTAATATGAAAGCCTTAGTAGACTTGTAAAAATGAGCCAATTGAATAAGGGGACTCGCCCCCTCTCTCCCCCCCCCTCCTCCTCCTCCTCCCCCCCATGTTTCCTATTGGAGGCCAAAGAATCATGGTCCCTTGGGCATCCGAAAGTGGACGAAATTTTTGGTCCAGGGTGAAAATGGGTCGGAGCTTCACGGAAGTGTCTCGGAGCTGAGTAGACGATGGGCTGCGGCAGTATATTTGGGAGAGGGAGAGACATTTTTCTCTTTTATTTGTTGTTTTTTCTTGTTTTTTAGTTATATGTTGTTGTATTTTTCTTTTTTTTTTGAGTCTTTATTTTCCCAGTTAATTTGAAAAACTCGTAGGCTGGCCAGTAATTTCTGTCTTGCAGTGTGTGATATATGTAGTTCGTGCCCGGATTATTCCAGTTGTGGGTCTCCCTTGCGGAGTGCCTAATCCTCCTTTTGGGTGTAGTTAAGTCTCTGGTCGGAGTGCGTAGTTTTTATTTTCTTTTGTTGTTTCTAGTTTGTTTTTCTTTGAGTCGTGTTTTACTCCCTCAATTAGTGATTAATTTCATCGTGTGCGGAGCTTTTCCCTTGACATTGATGTTTGTTCAAGGTGGCCCTTTTGCCAGTTGACAGTGTAATTTTGTTCTCTAGTTTTTAATATATAAGCTATCGTTTCGGAAAAAAAAAAAAGAATAAGGGGAACTCGCACATCAAGAGTTGTGTCAAATTTGCAGTTTCAAGTGTATATTCGTCGATTTGCCGCGACTTGGATTAGTTTTGTAAACTAAAATTTATTTTTTATTTTGTTGATATAAAACCTTACAACTAGATCTTTCTATTTCCTACCTTAACATAGATCCTCTTAAGTAGGGATTATTAATTTCTCATGTTCAGCAAATAACCTTAACCTGCTATTGTTAATAGCCCAACTAAAAGCTCATAGAACTTAAGGGGTAGACAACAGGCCGGTTCTAGCCACATGGGGAGACAATGGGGACGGTTATAACCTTTACGTGAGACGGTCTCACAGATTTAGATCCGTGAGACGGAGCCCTTACACAAAGTTTTAAAAGTTTTTTTTTTCAGATTTTATTTTTCTTAGGGTTTATATTTGTTTTTTAGGGTTTATTTTGTTTCTTGGGTTTATTTTTAATTGATTTGAGTTTTTAGGATTTTTAGTTTTTTTTAGGGTTTATTTTTTATTTTTTAGGTTTATTTTTGTTTTTCGGGTGTATTCTTCATGGTTCATGTTTTTAGGGTTTATTTTTGTTTCTTCATGGTTCATTATTATTTTTAAATTTATTTTCATGGTTCATGTTTTCAAGACGGAGCCTTTAGGAGGTACGTCTCACGGATTTAGATCCGTAAGACCGTCTCACAAGAGACTTGCTCTTAACAAATAATTATATAAAGTATAAAACACATAATAGGTCTTACATGAGACTGTTTTATAGACTTAATTCTTGAGATGGATCCTACAAAACACAAAAAATATCAGTAATTTTATGGGTTTGGGTTTGGGTTTGGGTTTGGGTTGAGATTCTAATTATAAATAGAACCCGCCTCATTAATATAATCTATGAGACCGTCTCATACAAGTTTTTGCCTAAAACATAAGATTACTTTTAGGAACAACATCATGACCCAAACAGAACTTCTCTTTTCTAATCTCTAATCTCCAGTTTGGATTTCGTATTTTATAAGAAGTTTTACTGCACCAGTGAATGCTGTGACATCAAATTAATTAGAAAAGAAAAAACACCACCTCAAAATAGTAAATTTATTTATATTCAAAATATTTGACAATTCTTGTAAAAATTTAAAAAAAAATCATTTCATTGATGTTATGGTCAGAATAATATTAAGGGTGAATTTCATTTTACCTCCTTATACTCTTTTTGAGTATCATTTTACCCCATTATACTCTTAATTGTATCATTTTACCCCCTTATACTCCTAATTAGTATCACTTTAATTACCCCTTATACTTTTAGAATATTATTTTATACTCATATATTCAAAACAATGACCATTTTATCCGTACTTAGTTTTATTAAAATAACAAATTATTTTAAAAGCATTTAATATTAATTAAACTTGTACTTGTTTTCTAGTTAACTTTCACAACCTGAAATTAAACTTAATATTAAATCTATTATATTTTGCATTTAGTTGCTAATTATTTAATTTAGCTTTAATATAGTCCCTATTAATAATAAATAATAGAATATTTCTATTGGCTAATACATTTATACTTTTAATTTATTATTCCTCACAAACTTGAAGTTATATAATATACATAATACAATTTTATTGAAGATGTGGAAATATTATTAGTAATATTTCATTATTGATAATCAGAATTTAATAAAAACTATAGGATATTCATTTTAGTGGTTAATTTTTTAATACAAAATATTATTTTACAATATAATACATAATTTTTAGATTTATTATGACAAAAATGTGTGAATATATTAGTTTACAGAAAATAACCTACATTATAGGTTATTTAAGAGGAATTATATTAATTTACAATATAGTTATTTAAGATGAATTGTATTAATTTTAATAAATAGCAAACAAGTTTTCCAGAAAAAATATATGTATTTGATTCCATTGTTAAATTAAAATAAGAGTAGGGATAATTAGGTCATTTAATAAAGAACATGAGGATTAAATGATACTTTAATTGTATAAGGAGGTAAAGTGATACAAATTGATAGTATAAGGGGGTAATGTGATACAATTGAAAGTACAAGAAAGTAAAGTGATATTCAATAAGAGTATACGAGAGTAAAGTGAGATTTACCCTAATATTAATTTGTTCTTTAAATGCATAGTAAAAATACACCTTTATGGCATTTGTCATATACTTAAATAGATACAAATTAATATACATAATTTCATAATCAAAATTTTGATACTAAATAGATTATTCTTTGTAACGCACGTAATACACGCGTGCGCACATACATATATATATATATATATATATATATATATATTAGTGAATACTAGTGTTAATTCAGAAGCTTAGTTTGCTAACATTAAAAATCAAGTTTGAACAATTTTTTTATTGTAATATGTTGAGGTTCGAAACGAATTCGTTTTGATTAGTGAAAAATATAATAAAATGTATGTAATAATACCAAACTATTTGAGCTTGATTTGTGTTTGATTGGACTAATTCTCGTTCAAGTCAAGTTACTTAATAATAAAATCAAACACATTTTTTCTTCGAACTCCATAAAAGTTTGAAAAACATTGAACAATAATACATTCCACTTTACTCAACTAATTGAACTATTAAATACGTGTAAATAGATGTAATTATTATAATTATAGAAATCATCGAAATATAGGGGTGGCTACAATTTCGAAACTGCCAATTTTGCTACCAAAACTACTGGTTTCGATTCCAAAGCAGAACTCAATTCCTCAACGGTTCCAATTCCGATTTAACCAGAACTTTTTTTTTCCTTTGACATTTTTTTGATTTTTCTTAAAACGATATTTTATCATTCAAAAAAAAAAAGGGAAAAGGAAAAATAAAAAAAAGAATTGAACTTAATATTTATAATAATATTAATGTTTAGACTTAATATTAATAATAAACCTTTGCGAATATAAAATATCATAATAAACATTTAATATTTATTATAGTATATTGCTACCCAAAAAAAATTGATTTTAACCGCCGATTTCACGATTTTTGCACATCAATGAATTGTAATCCAAACTGACCTACATAATTTCGATTTAAATTTGGAACCTAATTTCACTTCCATATGCCACCCCTATTCTAAAGTGGATATATGATAGAGGAAATTTTTAAAGTACCCACTATGGATAGTGGGTATTCTTTTTTACCCACCAACATAACAAAACTCTTTTTTACCCAAATTGACAAAATTGTCCCTGCTTTTAAGATGGGTTTTTTGAATTTTAAAACTGAAGTCATTATTATACCAATTAAAAACAATATAGAAACCTTATACAAACATTTACATATCCTTCCTCGTGTTCGAAATAGATATGGTGTTAGAAATCTATGAAGTTTAGTTGATAATTTTCGAAATCTATTTGTGAATGTTCGAATATATGTATAAAATACTCGATAATGTGAAATATTTGAGTTTAATTGTTAGAATGTTCAAAATAGATGAAGTATTTTGTGTTAGTGTTCGAAAATGGGGTATATTTTTTTCGGCTATGGCACAATTAGATGAGGAAGACGAAGAGGCACGATATGGTGTCATATCGTGCCTATATCGTATCGTGGGGTTATTTTGGCACGATATCGTGTCGCGGAAGTTAATTCGACGATATCGCGTCGCGAGATTATTTTTGGCACGATATTGTGTCGCAGTGTTATTTTGGCACGATATTGTGTCACAGTGTTATTTTGGCACGATATCGTACCGCAGTGTTAATTGGGCATGATATCGTGCCGCAGGATTATTTTGGCACGATATCGTACACAGTGCACCTTAGATTCAAAAAATTTCACATTTCACGATATATTTCACATATTTTGTAAATATATTGGTTTTGAACAATTTAAACATGGTTAAGTAACTAAGATGAGAAGCAATATTACTTTGTTATTCGATTTTCTGGTGCGATTTTGGTTACGAAGACCACAAAAAGAACTTGATATTTTTGTGAAGAAGATGAATAAGAGAAAAAAAAATGAAGAGCAAATGTGCAAACGTATGTATATATTTAACAAGTGAGAAATTTAACTTAGTTACATACTTTAAAGACTTGCATTTAAAGCCTCAAGGATATTGTGGTAAAAGAACCCCAAAATGGATAGAAAACTATATTTTTTATCATACATATCAAAAAAATCTTTCACCTATCCAAAATGGGTAATTTCCACAATTTGCTCTATATGATATATCATTATATCTCTTTGTTTAAAAGTTCGATTTGTTCACCCCTATCGAGGTATAGTAATCTAACGTCAATCTCTCTCTTTGTTTAAGAATATCCCTACATCTCCCCTCAAAAAAAAAAAAAAGAATATCCCTACATCATAGCTTACCTTTTTCTACGATGGAATCAAAATCTTAACCATTATTATATATAATCAAAGCCAGCAAAACGCTTGCGTCTCTTTCTAGCCCATTACTTTATACTAAGAAATTCTCAACTCTGATCCCAAGATATTCATTTCCAACCCCATCTGCCAGCTAGAAACCCCTAGAACCCAACAAGGAAAGCACGAGAAGAGCGTGTTATGGCATCTCTAGGACTGACCACCCAGATCAACACCTCGGCGGTTGAGTTCCCGGTGGCTCGGCCGCGCCGGAGGCAGAACTGCGGTGGTTTTAGCAAAAACCGGGTCGGGTTCAGAGTATTCGCGCAGGCTGATGCGGAGCCTGATCTCAGTGTGACGGTAAATGGGTTGAATATGCCGAACCCGTTTGTAATCGGGTCGGGTCCTCCGGGGACAAACTACACCGTCATGAAACGGGCTTTTGATGAAGGCTGGGGCGCCGTCATCGCCAAAACGGTAACCGTCTTCATCGTAATTATAATTTTGATTTTGTATTTTGGGATTGTAATTGGAAATGCTTGATATGGATCATGGATTAATGGGTCTCTGTGAAATTTCTGATTTGCTTTGCTGGAAACTTCCATCAGAACTTGAATTATATATTTATCTGTTCCTTTGTACTGCATTTTGGATGTAGAATTTATTTGTGAAATGTGATCGACAAGGAAAGAAGAAACTCTTAGCTAAATTTATCAGAGATCGAGAGATTTTTTTAGTTTTCATATCGGATCTTATCTGAACCCGATTCATTTTAAATATTACATATATTTTTATTTATGATTTATATATGAGTAAATTATAGAAATCATAAACGAGGTTCAATTTAGTTGCAAAAAATAATTAGTTATTATTCGAAAGGGTGGCGCTATTTGCAACCCTAAAACCTCTTAATACAACTCATTTCTTAATACACCCCTATCCTTTTTCTAAAAATTGATTATTTACTATATACACCCACTTCTATTTAGAAGTTGTGGTGATATTGAACAAATATATTCTTTTAATTTTAAGAAAATATAGTGCATGTTTAGCAGGTCTAGTTAGGTTTGCGTTTTTCAAAATCTATTAGGTTTTGAATTTTTTTTCCTTTTCAAAACGAGCAATCTATTGCATTCTCTAGTTCAAATGGTGAATGTAACAAACTATGAGCACATTCCATGAGTCCATTAGTTGTATTGATCATTATCATCAACTGCACCTTATCCCACTATGTGGGGTCGGTGGTGTGAAGTTTATAGTGTCAATTAATTGTCTAAAATTAGTTAACACTACAAATTCACACAAAAAACAAAGTGGCAAAGTTTTACGCCGGATGCCTTTCCTGACGCAACCTTCATACGAAGGAGAAATGAGATGAAATTCCAAAACCATCATCATCACAAGTTTTTCCACTTGCATGGAAAATACGATGAGACGGCGATGAGTTGAGATAGTTGCTCTAGTCATATCCCATTACATAATTGATATAGTAAAATCAACATGTATATCATGGAACATGACCACTCCATTAGTTGTATTGATGATAAAACTAAAAACTCTTGATCCTTAATCATTATGTGTAGGTATCACTGGATGCTGCAAAAGTTGTAAATGTTACCCCTCGATACGCCAGATTACGGGCTGGAGTAAATGGATCAGCAGCAAAAGGACAAATTATCGGGTGGCAAAACATCGAACTCATAAGCGACCGGCCTCTAGAAACAATGTTAAAAGAATTTAAACAGTTGAAAGAAGAGTATCCGGACAGGATACTTATTGCTTCGATCATGGAAGAATATAACAAAGCCGCATGGGAGGAACTCATCGATCGAGTCGAGCAAACTGGAGTCGTAAGCAGACAGTAGCTATGGTTTCAGTGCATAAGTTTATTCAAGCCCTCAAATATGTGGAATTAGTTCTAGGGATAATTACAAAAACTCCCCTGAGGTTTGGGCTAATAACAAAAAAAACCCAGAAGTTTTTGAAAATTACAAAATATCCCGGTGTGGTTTGATTCTATATTACACTTTGTCCTCTTGTAAGAAATAACATTTCAAACACCCCATTTACATTAGTAATAATATTACACTTCTCTCTTATATTTAAGACAGAATCAAACCTCAGCTGGATTTTTGTAATTTTGAAACTTCTCTGGGTTTTTTGTAATTATCCCAAACCTCAGGGGTAAATTTTGTAATTATCCTTTATTTTAATTCTAAATTGTCATGTAAGAGCATTTTTGGTCTCAATCTTGAAACTCATACAGGATGCTCTTGAAATCAATTTTTCATGTCCCCACGGTATGCCGGAGCGTAAAATGGGTGCTGCGGTTGGCCAAGATTGTGCGTTGTTGGAGGAAGTTTGTGGATGGATTAATGCAAAAGCAACCGTTCCAGTTTGGGCTAAGATGACTCCGAACATCACCGACATTACAGAGGTTTTTCATGTTGTTCTTTTAATTTTGCCGCTGAGAACATATAGCCAGTTTTATATTTGCTAAGATAACTCTAATATTGCGTATAGGCCCAAAAAACAACTTAATACATACAGTTACTACCTTCAGTAACTTTCGATAAGAAGTTTTAACCTCATGATTGAATTCATTATTTGCTTGTATAGCCAGCTAGAGTTTCTCTGCAAGCTGGATGTGAAGGGATTGCTGCAATAAATACAATTATGAGCGTCATGGGAATTAATCTCGACACTTTACGACCCGAGCCTTGTGTAGAGGGGTATGCCTTTTTCTGTACAGATATTATTAGTGGATATAATCTCTATCATCTAAACTTCAGGGAGTTCCTGAACAAAAAATATAAATTTAGGGATAATTACACAAACTACCCCCAGATTAGCCTAATTACAAAAAACTACCCGGAGGTTTAACCTAATTACAAAAAACTACCCGGAGGTTTAACCTAATTACAAAAAACTACAGTTATCTTTGAAAATTACAAGTGCGCCCTTAAGGTGTTACAGATACCCGCTGAGGTTTGTATTTACCTAACAAATACTTCATCGTGGGGGTGCAATTTGTAAAATAGAAACAAATGTTAAGGGGGTATTTGTAATTCTGAAAGATAACTGTTTTTTTTTGTAATTAGGCTAAATCTCAGGGTAGTTTTTGTAAGTATCCATATATATATATTTATAAAACAGCTTCATGCTTCTAAAATGTCACATTATATGCCAAAATTAGATACTCAACGCCTGGTGGCTACTCTTCGAAGGCAGTCCATCCTATTGCTCTTGCGAAAGTGATGAGCATTGCGCGGATGATGAAAAATGAATTTGGAGACAAAGATTATTCACTTTCTGCTATTGGAGGTGTTGAGACAGGTGGCGACGCAGCTGAGTTCATACTTTTAGGAGCAAATACAGTTCAGGTTTGACAACTGTATAATTATTTTTCTCTATTTATTTTCTGAATATCATCTGAGTTTATGGATGGTGTTACGAAAATGAAGAGTTTTTTGTGTTGGTTTTTACTGCATAGCATCAAGCAGTTGCTCTTGCACTAAAATCGTAATGTGCCCTGTTTAAAGGTAGTACAATTTCCTTTTCGTGTGTTTTGCTCTACAGTCAACACCAAAAGTATTTAGGGGCATGCATTATCAGATGCTCCTGCCATCAGAAACGTAAAATTGAAAATAAGTTATCGTTTGGGGATTATTACAAACCCCCCTGACGTTCGAGCTGATTACAAGAAAACACAGAAGTGCTTGAAAATTGCAAAAAACTCCCTTGATGTTTGATCCATTTTACATTTTCCCCTTCACAAGAAGAAAACATTTCAAACCCCCCTAACATTTACCAAAATATTACAGTTACCTCTTTAAATTTAAGACATTATCAAACTTGAGGGTATTTTTGTAATTTTCAAACATCTTTGTTCTTTTTTTTTTTGTAATTACCCCAAACCTTAGGGGTGTTTTTGCAATTATCCCTATTATTCTGGATATCTGTATTGAGTTTGAGAAGTTTTGACAGTTCATAAACATGCAACATAAAATGCTATGAATTGAAACAAGGTAGAAGTTTCAGAACTCGAAATGGATAACATAAAATGATTATCTAACAAAGAGTTTTGATTCTAGGTATGCACCGGTGTGATGATGCACGGATATGGCCTCGTAAAGAAGCTGTGCTCTGAGCTGCAGGATTTCATGAAAAAACACAACTTCTCATCCATAGAAGATTTCAGGGGGTATTCACTCGAACCCTTTTGGTAGCTTTTAGAGATAATAACAAAAACTACCCGAGTTTAGACTAATTACAAAAAATAAATTATCTTTCAGAATTACAAATACTCGCTTCAGAATTACAAATACCCCTCTCCTGAGGGTGCAATTTGTAAAATAGAAACAAATGTCAATGAGATATTTGTAATTCTGAATGATAACTGGGTTTTTTCCGTATTTAGGATAAATCTCAGAGTAATTTTTTTGTAATTATTCCTAGCTTCTAAATATATGAACAATTTGTACCGTACGATGCTTAACTTTTATCCCGCTTCATTTATGTGGACAGGGCTTCGCTCGATTATTTCACAACCCATATGGATTTAGTCAGAAGGCAACAAGAGGCGATTCGCGAAAGAAAGGCCATCAAGAAAGGCTTGCAATCTGATAAAGACTGGACTGGAGATGGCTTTGTGAAAGAAACTGAAAGCATGGTTTCCAATTAATTGGGTAAATACAGTTTGCATTATCCTCTTCTTTGTACTTTTCATCAGAAATAAATGGTCTCAAGCAGCCATAACTCTATAACTCCCCAGTTGTTCTATTAATGTGAATGTCTGTTTATGTGCCTGTACAGAGACAACAAATAGTTGTATGTTTTTTGTTTTGTTTTTGTTCCTACTTTTTTTGGATTCTTGTTTCAGAAAAAAATTTCTTGTGGTGTTTGCCAATAAATATGGAAGGGTAAATTACAAAACTACCACAGAGGTTTAACTTAATTTCAGAAAAAAATATTTTTTAAAATTAAAAATTCTTGATGAGGTATTACAAACACCACTTTGAGGTTTGTATTTCATTTTAACAAATACCACCCCCTCCAGAAAGTGCAATTTGTAAAATAGAAACAAAATATTAAGTGGGTATTTGTAATTTTAAAAGGCAGCTGTATCTTTGTTGTTGTAATTAGACTAAAAGCTCAGGGTATTTTTTGTAATTAACCAATATTGAAATAAAATGTCAGGAGTAATCCTTCCCCATGAGTTAAGATACTGTATATAAACTTTGTTCTGTTGCTTATTATGCTTATGCCATCTAAAACCAGTTGTGCAGCTTAAATCATTATATATATTTTTGACGACCAGAGTTTCCCCACACCAGTTGGGCATAGACCCGATGGTCATAATCTCGAGGCAAATCTCAATCCCTCACAACTCAAATCATTATCATTCATGATAATTGAGCCTGATAGTTGGATATTGATTAATTTAAGATGGATTGAGATCCAATTGGAACTATATTAGTAATTTTATGTGGAATATTATTAGTTTTCTTACTTTGGTTAGTACATAGACATGATTAACTAAAAGCCATAAGAGCAGGCTGACAGCATTCCACTTAGTGTAGTACTGGACTCTGTCATGACACTAGTCTTTTAGCCCATCACCAACTGTGGACCAAGTTTTCTCTCATAAGTTCCCATCAAACAGTCACATTATAGGTTTTAGGGATTTTTGGGATAATTACAAAAATTACCTTAACCGGATTACAAAAGACTCTAGTTATCTTTCAAGATTATACTTACTTAAAGTGTTACATCTTATATACTCTTAAATCTTTTAAGGATTTTTAAGATGATAGAAATTCCTATAAAAATAACCTCAACAAACAACATTGACAAGATATCTTTAGTAAAAAAAATCAGGGGTGGTAATTTCTGACGCGACTCAAAATTTCGACATAAACATTGTGTCACAATCCGACACGCGAGCTTGAACCTCAGACCCGAAAATGACATGAATCGCTACTACTGAAAAACAAAAAAAGAAATTCAAAATACATCATATTATCTTTTTCAACAAAAGATCCAAACATATTTATCATTCTTGCATTTTCTCCACTCTCACCACCCAAAATACATTCCTAAAGAATATTAAAAGTAACACCAATTTTTTTTTTGAGAATACATATTACAAATCATGTTATAACCAACAACATATCACAAATAAGACTCAAGTTGTACTATTACAATAGAAATCAAACCATACACACATGTGGAAAATCAACTTACACGCCATCACTGGAGATCGAACAAGAGACTTATTAGTCTCAGCGCCTCTACCTTACCACACCAATTAAACACCCCAAGATTCCTCCAATGTTCCATATAATTTTCAATTTTTACAAAAATACAGGGACAATAATGTAATAATTAATCCAAAAATAATCAGCACACACACACACACACTTGTCAGCACAGTAACGAATTATGAACATGTAGGGTCACAAAAGTTTTTGAGACAAGACCATACCAAAAATATCCAAATACAACAGTTAAAAAAACTGATTGAGAATGGGATTTGGATTGTACTGTAAATTTGTAATGGCTATTCCCATTCCCCAAGAAACTTAATGAAATGTTACTTTCAAAGAGAGATATAAATAGTAGAGGCAAAAAGACCACTCAAATTCCACTATCTGTCTTCTTCTGACTGATATAATAACTCATGACATGCATCAGTCAATCAATATACAATTTTATTTTATTTTTTATTTTTTTTATTTTTTTTGTCCCTTAATATATTTGTGTGTATATAAATTTTATGACTTCATTGGCTGGTTTTTAGGGCAAGATAAATTTTGGAAGTTGAATAGTGGTTTTTGTTGGATTTAATTATTGGGAAGATATAAATGGAAAGAAAACCAAATGGTGAGGAAGAGGAAAGGGGTCAGAGTTCAAGAGTTACTATTAATGGAAATATTGATGAAAAAGAAGATGATGATGATGAGGGTTTATTAAGTGTGCTTAAGAAGGAAATTGCTTGTCATTCATTGTATGGTCATTTGGTTGAGTCTCACTTGGAGTGCTTGAAGGTTTGCTTCTATTTTTATTTGATTTGTCACTCTCTTTTTTTTTATTAAAAGAAAAACAATTCCCTTTTTTTTCTTGTTTATTGATTGGTGATTAGAACATTAATAATTATTTCAACTTTTTAAATTATACACCATATTTTGATAACTTAAGATCTCATTTACATATAAATTATATATAAACTCATGTTTAGATTCTAGGGTTTTGTTGTTAAATTATGTATATAATTCAATGATTGTCGATGAATCCGAATTAAGTTATCATGGATATGATCAAGAAATCATATGTTGAAACATGACTAGTTGAAACAATCTCAGCTCCTCAGGAACTAACTGCCCATGTAAACCGCGAGAAATGCGCAATGGCTCTCAAGTCCCTAATCATGTATATGTAACCAAATGATCAAGTTCAACTTTTCTGCAGATGTGTTTAGGCCATAACATGGAAAACATTGGCAATGTAATTGATCCGACAACATTTGTTAACAATCCCAACTTATTGAGAGCCAATCAATCAGAGTTGGACCAGTTTATGGTAAGACTTATGATTTTATTCATTGCAATTTCTAATATTGCTATATATATGTTGTTAATAGGCTTTGGTTTTTAAATATGGCAATTTATAGTATTTTTTATTTTTAAATAATTAAATTAAATGTGCAGGAAGCATACTGTATGGCCCTAAATAAGGTAAAGGAAGTAATAGAGGAACCTCAGCAAGAATCCATGGCATTCATTAACGACATGTATTCTCAACTTGAGGAGCTTCTAATGGAGAATCCATAATTTTATAAGTAAATCAATTTATTTTATTTCATTTTGTATTTTATTTAATTTGGTATGTCAAATAGCTTGGATGGATCTACATTAATTAATGTAATTGTGGCATGAAGCAAAAGCAATGTCTTTGTGAGCAAAGCTTAATTATTCTTGCACTACAAGAAAATTCCGATTACCTCTGAAATTTACCGACATAAATAATTTTGTTACTAAATTTTACATTACCTATAGAATATCGACAAAATTTTAAAAAAAAAATTATTTTTCCCAAATTATACGATGATCGATATTTACCAATAGTTTTAAATTTTGTAGGTAAATATTTACCTACAATGATATTATCTATAACGATTTTTTACCTACGATTTACAATTATCTTAACATTTACCTACATATTTTTCAAGAGGTAAACCGATTGTTTCATGTAGTGTTGTTCTTGCTAAAAGATTTGTATAAGCAATTAATCCGTTTCACTTTCTTTCATAAAAAATAAATAAAAAGAAATATATTTTCAAAATCTCCATTAATTGATCATTCTTCATGATTTTGTTTTTGAATAAGGTGGTTAAATATGATTGACATTGTGAAAGATATTATATATTATTTGATTAATTTCTTGTATATTTTTGTGTAGGGGATAGAGAAAGCTGAGCTCAATGAAGAGAAATTAATTGTTCAGAAGAATGAGAAGCAGATTGATGCACTGATGACCGCAAATATTGTCAATATTTTCTAGTAATATTTAATAATGTTTTGTGAGTAATAGTTTCTTAAAGCACTCAACTAATTTTAAGTATGGAAAGTATCATATTTAGTGTTGTTTTTCTTTAATGTAGGAAAACTGAAAAATGAAATGGAAAATACTTGGGTAATTTGGTATTATATGAGAATTATAGTATGTCACCGCAGTAATATTACTCATACGATATTATTCTCACTGTTTGAAAAAAATATAATTGGCGTAAATATTTGCCATGTGAACATACTATATTCAGTCATATTGACGAATCCATTTTACTTAGAGGACTGGTCTATGTAAGTTCTTTCATAATTCCTAGACGTGGAATTTGTGAGCAACTCATCACTAACAGCCGAACGAGCCGACTCTATTGCTAACATTTGAACGTTAGCATCATTGAAGGTCAAGACAATGGGGAGATGCCATCAAGCTCACCAATGAAGTCTACTACATCAAAGACTACTGGGAGTAGACCGAAGACATCCTGGGTTGATGTAAGCTCAATCTTCAAAACCACAAATCTATGACGTGGTATATACTTCGTTGTTCACGTATGATGGCAGCTCCAATATAATGAAAGCATTTTGTGAGACGTGGTGTACATCTACTAACACTATGTTGACTCCCCTTGGAGTGCTACCATATCAATGTGGGATTTGCATACTCTGGGGAGCTTGCCTATGACTCAAATCTTAATATGATGAAGTTGTTTCATGTGCCAAAGAGCTCACTGCTATTGACGAGGCGACAAGTAGATATTTTTGACGCTTAATTATCATCAACTCCGAGAAACTGTAAGTAGTGGTCATTATTTTCAAGTGTCCATCAGCGCGTGAGTTAGATTTTGGTCTAAAAAGGAGACAAAGTACAACAAACCTTGTCCACACAAAGAGAAGAAAAAGGTCGCCGCCCCAAATCAAACATGGAAAATGGTCTCCTGCGAGAAAAAAGCTTTTTTATAAAGATCGGCATCAAAGAAAGCTCGATCTAGAGAAGAATATACTTGACGGTGTTCCTAACATGTTGGCTCAATGTTGTTCTTCTCAATAAAGATATCAACATGATACGTCCCAAAGACCTTCAAAAATGGCGGATTCATGAACCTCAACATGATACTAATGCAACATGCAAACGAGATCGAGATGCTACCACCATGATTTTCCGCCATTTTGAAGGTGTTGAGATGTATCATGTAAAAATTGTCATTGGAAAGAACAAACACGCAGAGACAATATGCTAGGAACATCGCTAAGTCAGTATGTTTCTTATCTCAAACTCTCTTTTGATATTGATCTTTGGGGGGGAACTCCACAGGGTCCATTCTCCATGTACGTACAAATTGCAAGTGAATTGTGAGTTGATTTGTGGCAATCGACCTTTTGCTTCGCTTTTCGTGGAGGCGATATTGTATTTCATCACCTTTTTGGACCAAAATCTAACCCACTCGCAAATAGACACTTGGAAACATTGACCACCACAATCTAACCACTCACAAATAGACACTTGAAAATATTGATCACCACTCACAGTTCCTCGAAGATGATGATAAACATGAAATAAGTAGTTGCAAGAGGGAGAAGTCTATTTGCCACCTCATCAACGTTGGTGTGCTCTTTGGCGGATGGAACAATCATATAGAGATCCAGTCATATGCAGGTTCGCCAGAGTATGCAAATATGGACAACTATGTAAGGGAAGTCAATAGGGTGTTGGTAGATTGACACATACCTAGCAAAACTCATCCAAGCTCGATTAATTACTAATCAAATACAACATTTGAAACTCGAAAAAAGTTCAAATAAGCCTGAACAAAATTATCTACGACTCTACTCGACTCGTTTACACTCCTAACTTCACATTAAATGCTTGAATGAACAAAAATAAGACGGGAGAAAAAAAATTCTCAGTTTCAAAGGGGGGAAATATTGCTTCTTTTGACAAGCAGTTGGTGTGCAACAAAAAATGGAGCAACTATTTTTGGAGATGGGCATTATGTTCTCACCATTTTCGAAAGACAATCAAATCCAAAGAAGCTGAAGAACATGGAAAAGACGACTGGTGGAAATTTCTCTCAATACAACAGATGTTGATGAGCAAAACAAGAAAATAGTTTCTGAAATTTATTCTTCTGTGCGATGAAGAAATAGTCGGTAGGCCTCTTTTTTATAGAGGAGAATCAATATTGCAATTAGGAAAGATTTCCCTTTTTGAAGATTTAAACTGCCTGTAATCAGAATTGAGATTGCAAAGAAATTTGCCATGGTGGAATATTGGTGATATGGCAAGAAATCTCTGCTAAGAAAGAATAAGTTTGGGCCTTCACGTCTTTCACAAAGCCATTTTTTAATATAAAAAAACGCGATTTATTAATTTCAAGACACATTATTCGTGAATAAGTCTCGAGGTGTAAACAAATTAAACTTATGGCCAGATATATAATGGCCCGTGGAAAATAATATATTGAAATAGCAATTTATATTTTCTATTTATATTTTGGTAATTTATTCAAATTAATTCCTAAAATAAATAGTTAATAACGACAACAAATGACAATCAAATCATGTTGCGTTTTTCAATCAAATAATTATAGTAAGAACTCATATTGTACCAATATAAATAGGAGTATCTTTAAGAAATCCAATTAGATTTTTTAGAGATAGTTAGAAGTTCAAATTCAAGAAGATCCACAGTATTCAAGTCGACATTCAAAGAGTTCATCATCTCGGAGTCCATAGGACGAAGTTAAACTAAGTTGCTTTACAATTTTTTCAATCCATATATATAAGTTTCTTTTTTATAAGCAAATATATATAACTTACTAATAAACTAACTGGTATGGTAGTACTAAATGAAACCTGGTAACTAATGCAACATACTTCAACCATGATGCCCAGCTAAATCAATACACCTTCAGATAATTGCAAATCATGGATCCACAATTATTTTTCAAAAAAAATAAAAATGGTCATTTAATGGTAAAAATTAAACAAGAACTCTCAACAGTTTATGGTTTTAGCCAAAACAAAACCTGAGATAGCACTCTGCTTCTCAAATACACACAACAAACTACCACAGGAACACGAGACAGAAACAAAGATGCAATTATTCTAAGTGTCAGATAAACATAAATGGGGAACGAGATAATATATGGAAGGCATACCTCAGTGAAAAGTAAACCCCAACCGAAAACGAAAAAACTCCAAGCTTCTTGCCTTCCATATAAGCTTAATTAAGTTTAACCCATATCAACAGCTTCAAAAGAGGGCACTAGAAATTACAATCTTTATCAAAGAAAACATGATGGTAAAAAACTCTCTTTATATAGTCTAGGGCTCGAATAGTCAAAACAAACTAACATAGATTCTAGGATAATTACAAAATGAACACCCTAGAGGCTTGGGATATACACAGAATAACCAAGAGAAGTTTCAAAATTACAGACCAGAGAAGTTTCAGATTATCCTCTTCATAAGCTAAAAACATTTCAAACACCGGTTTACATTTATAGAGAATACTAGACATAATCAAACCTCAATGGGGTTTCCGTAATTTTGAAACTTTTCTGGGTACTTAAAATACGGTAAATACCCCAAACATCAAGGTTCTTTTTGTAATTATTTCTAGATTCTATTATGTGCACAATCCCAAAATCGCAGATTTTTCACCCAAGTACCAAAGCTGCAACCTACATGCTCCTGAGTGCTGATACAAAGATGATCAAATGCATTACAGTAATGGTAGGGTAAAAAAAAAACAGGGAAACACCACCGGTAAAAGCATGCGTGAGAATGAGATGAGAAGGCAGACAATTAAAGAACTCATCAGAAGTCTTATATAGATGTAAAGCCGAGAAGCCAAACCACTGAAAAATCAAAAACAGTAAACCATCGATCATCTGAAGGCGCATATATATAGTATATGCTGCATACTTCATCAAGTACAAGAAGAAAAGAGGAAACTAACAAACATCCTCTTTTCTCTCATATATTTCAGAAAAAAACAGAAGGCGGCTAGCTAGCTGCATAAACCCCCTTGCCAATATTTTCTAGAGAGTTAGTAACAGCCTGCACAAATGATGGTTGTGTAATGCAAACTAAAAAAAAGAACACAACCAACAAATGACAAATTTGAGGCTAACAAGATGTAAACAGGAAAAGCAACTACAAAGAAATCTCTCGTCTTACATTGTCACCTGAATGCATTACTTGAGAAAGTTCATACGTATATTTTCTCAATCATAGGCTTCCTCCCAATCATCCACTACATCACCAGACACGTCTTTGCTCGCACCTTCTTGATGCACCGGCAGATTCAAACCAGATTCCTCTACCTTAGAACCCGAAACGGAAGGACTTTCAGCTCGTTTTTGAAGATTCTCAATTTTTGTAGAAGCATCAGACGATTTGGAGGTATTTCCCGATAGCAAAACACTCCACCTGTTGCTTGAAGCTGCAATTGGAGTTGTTTCCTTCTCTTTCAAAGAAACTAACTTAGAATCAGCAGCATTAGTCGACCATTCTTCAGCACCCCAAGAACTATCCTTCCAATCAGAATCCTGCAAAACCACCTTTTTCCATGGATTACCCTTCAATGCTGCTCCAGAAGCTGAATCTTTGGATGCTGTAGCAGATCCCCATGCACCAGCGCCTGAGATCACATTCGAAGCACCACTGTTCTGAGGAATTGCAACCGCACCATGATACACAGACCCCTGGTCCAATCTCCTCATAGCAGTTGCTGCTCGTGCTGGATCACTGAAAACAGCCAACGCATTCTTATCATTCAACCAGACTAATTCACATTCCCCACCAAACCTCAGAACCAATGCACTAACATCTGCGTCCCTAGGTAAATCGAATAAAGCAACAACAAGCCGGGGGTCCATGTCTAACAGGGGATCGAAAATTGGAGGCTGCAACATGTTACTAGGAGTGCAAGATTTAACACCGAGCACACGAGCTGGGGTTTTGGACTTGGGGGTAACATGAACGACAACAAATCTTTTCGGCTCCCAACCAGCTGCATTCACAGAGAGTTTCCACCTTTCTGCTATCAGCCTCAATGCGTCTCTCTTTTCCTTTGTCATCGCGCAGAATACATGTACCTTAAGAGCATTTAATCCCCCTCTGGCCCTGCCAAGGACCAGATACCTGCATCTCTCTTCCACAGACAAGACCCATTTCGCGTCCCGCCTGAGAAGGTCTGAAAGCAATTCAGACACTGATGCATTCTCACCGAAATGAAGTGCATCCAAGTTTGGGGGAGTAACGCCGAAAGCATCGGCGAGAACCTTTTTGCGTTCCGTTTTTGCACATTCATCGTCACACACGAGCTTCCGCTGACCGAGCGGAATTTTCTGGCCGTTTTCTTCAGAAGGTTGTAGAGACGCTGGCAACTTTTGGACTATAGAAGCTTCAAGAACCGTATCGACATTACCACTACCTCCAGCACCACAAGGAACTTTTGCAGTTATTCGGCCACAAGAGCAAGTGATGGTAACTGGGAACTCACATCTTGCATCAGGACATGGAGTCGAAGGGTGACAAAGCGCAGTACAAGTATGCCTGCAATCTCTCCTTGGAGCTCCACATGTCTGCCTACAAGACTCCCTCAAAATGGTACTTGACGCAGCAGATGAATCACATGGGGGTGAATGACAAGTTCTAGAGCATGCGTGTAAGCCACATTGCCTCGTCTTTCCACATAATTTATTACATCTAATATCTTTTGATCCACACGTTATGTTGCGAAGGACTACATGTCCACCGACACATTCCTTAGCTATAGGAATTGAGCACGGTGGGCAATCCCCAAAATGACAGCTGTGTGAAGACGGATGACCACATGGCTGAGGAACTGAGCAAGGTAACTGACATGAAGGTCGAGGTGTACCACAAGGTAGTGGAGGAGGAATAGAAGTTCTACCACAAGCACAAGTCAAGTCGGTAAAAATTGTCTCCAGGCATGGAGGGCAATGACCACTGTGACATAGTGAAGTGCAAGAATGCTGCCCACACCTTAGCTTCTTTTCACATGGCATTGAACATAGGTGTGGATCCCAATCAACCAAGGAAGAACTGGAGGAATTGGAACGAGGGCAGCAACGCTCACTGCACCGATGCCTTCCACAGTTTTTCTTCTGGCCACAGGGTTTATCACACGTAAACTTATCATTTTCTGTAAAAGTTTTATAGCATTCTACAGTTCGAGAGGTTGACCCACAACGACACTTCTGGGTAACAAGCACAGGACAGGGAGAACAAACCCCAGAATGGCATATGTCCTGACAGCGATGCAATCCACACGGGAGGATCTTGTCACAGATCTGTGAACAAGTTGGGATTGGATCCAAACAACTCTGTCTATCCTCATTTAAGCTCGTCTTACCACAGCAGCATGTCTTAATCTTTCCCGGCAACAACTCACATTCCCCACATGGGCCTGGATGGCAAGTTTCACGGCAAACATGATTACCACAGTTAAGTTCATTCTCACAAGTCAAATTGCATGAGAATACACCGTCTTCACCCTTGACTTCCCCCTTCACAATCATATCTCCACAAAGAACAACCTCAATCTTTTTCTTACAGAAACAAGAAGCATTAACGAGAACCTGGCAAGGATCGCAAGGACCCACATGGCAGACGCTTTCACAACGATGCCGCCCACAGTCAAGAAGCTTATCACATTGCTGCCCACAGGTGAGAACAGACTTCCGGTCGGAGCATCTTGTGGCAATAACTTTCTTCCCACAAGGACACCTACGCGGAGGAGCAAAGGCCCTGCAAGGGGGACAAGGACCTGGATGGCATTGTAAAACACAGACATGAGGACATAAATCCTCATTATTCATGCCACTACCAGGTATTTCCCTTTCCAATAATTTTCCGCATGGCTCCCCACAAGAATGCGGAGTCAAGTATAAATCTGAAGGAGGGTCCGGTCTCTTCCCACAAAAGCAGACATACCGAACCTCCTTAGCTGACATAAGCTGCACCGATTGGCATCCAGGGCAACGCCAATTAGAACCTTGATTCTTCTCAGCCAACAAATCAATAGAAGTGGGAGCTCTAGCCCATTTCTTTATGCAATTCAGGTGAAAAATTGAGTAGCAGCTGGAGCATGACCAAATGGGTGCAGATCTTCTAACCATGTCATAGCAAATCATGCACTCAACTGAACCCTTCAAAAGCTTGTCCTGAATTTCCTGCACAAGTTGGGGAATGTTGACGCTCTTCAATGGCCCAGAATTCTCGTCACGATTATACTTCCCCTTCTCCTCCTTCTCTTTCTCTCTCCGACTAACAAACCGGTTTGGGTTTCCTCTTGACCCAACATGGGCCCTGTTCCTATTCGGAACAACAGGACGAACCAGCCTATTGACCGACTCTGCACCATTTCCATTATCATTTTGGTTCGAACTATCAACACTAGCTGATGGAACTAACGTCTGGACGGCAGGCGCAGGCGCAGATCCACGTGGGACCCACTGACGATTGTTACCACGCAAATTGTTGTTGTTTCTTGGCCGTTGATTATTGTTTTCACTTCGTCTGTTTTGTTCCGGAAAGCTCATATTCTGATCAAAAAATGCCAAACTATCGAAGCCCCGATCCGTATCAATAATTGAGAGAAACAGATGAACCCCAAGCTCCAACAGCTAAAATGGCATATAAAAAAAACACACACAATCAGAGTTCTCCAACAAGATTATTCTAAAATCCATTACCTTAAAAAAAGAAAAAGGAAAGGCAAGATCATAAAAAATGCGACAACACTAATACGCCAACCCTAAATCCATTTATTCGATGACAAACACCATTTCATCAATCGAAAACTAAACAGGCACATAAACATCCAATAAATTAAAAAAAAGAGAAAGCGATGCGAATGAAACAAACACGGTACCCACCTGACGAGGAGACAACAGAAAATTGGAAAGCCAAATGAATCTCTTCTTCCCAAATCGGAAAGAATAACAAATATAGACTGACACTCCCTCTCTGCCGCAAGCTTTCCTCCCAACTGGGGTAATGAATTATTGAAAATGAGATGATTTTTATCTTCCCTTTCAGCAAGGCAAGTATTTATAGGGTGGGGATGCGTGCTGCCCAAACGAAGCGCCTATATTTCTGACCCAAAAGAAAATGGAAAGAAAAAGGAAAGATCAGAGAAGGCGGTGAGATTTACAGATATGGAGTTTCCGCCTTCCGGGCTTTGGGCTGATGGGCCTGGACTATGAATCACTAAAGATCAGGCCCAAGATAGGAGCTTCTTGATTATCCATCCATAATATAGGTCCAAATTGTTTAATATTGTAATATCTTAAAAATTGGATCCATAAATAAATTGATAGGTCAGCAGTTTAATCGTTCTAATCAAAATTAATTATATTTTTTATTACAATAATACAAATATCATGGTACAATTAAACATGAAAAATAATGTAACCAACTAACAAATTATCTAACATAACCAAAAATTCAATACAACAAAAATACCATGGTTATAGGAGAATTGTACCTTTCAACATGCAAAATAGACCAACTTTTTACATTTTATTTTTTCCACAAATTTGTCTTTTATTTTTTTTTTTTATTAATGAGTTTTTTTTAATTAATGAGTGTCAAAGTGCTATTTCTACAATTTTTTTACTTTATGGTGAATGTCAATGAAATATTTGTAATTTCAAAAGACTTTATGTAATTAGGATAAACTTCGGGATAGTTTTTGTAATTATCCCAAAAAAAAGGGGAACGAAAAGCTAATTGGAAGTTCTATTCTCATTGCCATTGTGACTGTGCCTTACAATAGTTAGCTCATCAAGTACCACGATACAACATATGTTTTCATCTAAAAAAAACTTGTTTGTACATCTCAATTTTGCACTGCATAGTGAATGTAGCATAAAATAAAATAAAATAAAAAGATGATAAATAGGGATGTGAACAACTTAATTAAAGCAACCCTTTTGTGTTTTATTTCTATCTTTTACCTCTATATATAGATATAGAAACCCAACCATCAAAACTACAAATCCTTTTCTCACAAAATTATATAACCCCCCAAACCCCACAAAAACCCGAAAATCATCCATTGAGGCCGCTATCGGAGAAGACATTAGAGCACAAAACAACTTTCTGCCGGCTCCGCTCATGGGATCTTTCTCTGACGTAATCAAAACTTTCTATCTATAGATCAAGCCATTTTACTTTGAATCTGTCGATGGATATGTATTAGGTACTCAACGTATGAGAGCCCACTTGACGACTTGTCTTCTACCATGTAGGAGAAAAACATCATCCCTGCAGAGAAAGGATACAAAAGCATCAGCTTCCACACCACACTATGGGAGTGTTTGCAAGCACTTGCTTTTGGAGGAAAGCGACAAGTAGTTGACAATCAGAAGTTGACAGTGTTTGCAAATAGAAGCTTAAAATTGATCAAGTAGGAGAGAATGTTTGTGAATAAGTTGTAAAAGTGCTATATTTGTTTATAAAAGTCAAACCAGAAGCAGAATCAGAAATCTAAAGCATATCTCCCCCGGCTTTTCAATTCTAATTAAATGAAACAGAATCAGAAGATTTGCAAACACGAAAATGTGTTTTTTTCCAGCTAAAAACTGAGAATCAATTTTCTCTTCTCGATATATATTTTTGTAATGTTATTTAATTCTTGTTTTTTACAATTTTATTTTTATTTCCTGGTGTTTTGTGGGTTTGGAAAAACCCTGGGATGCGCTAGCAAAAGCGAGGTCCTAAAAGGAAGAAAGTTCAGCCATTTGGGTGTACCTGAAGAATCACCCTTTTTGCACAATTTCAAGCTGCAAAATAAGAATGAGAAAATAAAAGTGAAAAAGTGTCTCGAAAATGATTGAGCATGTCATAGAACTAAATGTCATAATCATACCGAAGATAAGAACATCTCTGGCGCCTTATTTCATTTACAATGGCATTCAGCTTCTTTGACAACGGATTGTCATATTCCTGCAGAACAAACTGATAAAAAGCAGAATGCCATAAGTGCCAATTTCCTTACAAATAGAAGAAATCAATGCACATACATGCTATTAAAAAGTTACAAATTTGCAAATAATTAGTTCCTTTCGCCATTGAAATAAATCAAAAAGCAAAAAAAGATAAATTCAGAGGCTGAAAGCAATAAAATATGAAAACAACAAATATGACTAAAATGGGAAAACCTAGCACGATTTTTAAGAATAAAAAATGGACAAAAAATGCTTTTCCACACCAGTATTATGGGAGCATACATAGCATATCATTTTGACCACCCTTTTTTTGAGTGAGGAAACTCCATAACATTCAAAATAAGAATACTCAACCATTATGCTAGAAAAAGAATACCTGACTGGAAATTTCTTCAACTGATGAAATGCCAAACAGCTGTTGCAAAATATTTGGCTGAACAGAGTTACCAACATATAATAAACAATCTTCCCCATTCTCAAGAAGATATATTCCTTCATCGGTAATGTGCTCGCTGTTAAGTGGAATAGGAGGGGGGATGATGGAATCATCCGACTCCTGAGAATTCAGCATTAAGAATAAGAGAAGGGTCATACGTTTACACCAATGCCGACACCATATATCAAAAAAATTATACCTTCTCGCCAATGTCATGAATGGCCACCATCCTTGGGTACACTAACGGGATCACCAATGGAGTAGGTAAAGGAGAAACATAATTAATCCAAAAGGACCTATCATCTATTCTTCCGTCAGAGCGTAATCCAGTGCTTTTGAGTAAAGCTGAAAAAAGGCAGAATTCAACTGTTAAACCAAACATGAGGCACATCATAAGCAAAAAGTTTTAAGGGAGAAGCACCACAAAAATACAAGTCAATTCATATTTAGGCACATCGACGAGAGGTTGAGTAGTGCTCTTTCACCGTGCATTAAGAAAGTTGATAGAAACTATTCAACAATATTCTCATTCGATTTTGTGAAACATGTTATAGTAAATATGCAATAAGGCACTATCCCTACGATACTACCTGAGGTGGCATATACTACATCCACATTTAACCTGTTCTCTGTAAGCAGAAATTCCATTCTCCTACTGCTTTTCGTCATCACTTGTATTTGATAGTGCTCTTCAGTCCCAAATTTATCACTCATGCTCTCTTTTCAGGGTGTCCTAAAATAAGATCTCACATCCTAAAATTAAAATTTTATTTCCAACAAATACTCATTAAAAGTAGTAAATAACACCACTAACTCTCAACCACTACTTATAAGGCAATAGTGTAAAAAATACAAAAATCCTTGATTTTCAACTCTCATCTAGAACTCCATGGGCAGTCAAATTGGAGCTCAATGCTGGGATGGAGGGAATACTATTGAAGCATAAACAGATTACATATAATAAAAAACTACATCAGATGAAAAATTAGTCGTTCAATCCAACATATCAATGTTATTGCACAAGAAACTACATTGCCATAAGAAAAAACAAGTGTAACCAGGACTATGAGGACTTGAGACCATATGAACATAGATAATCAGTCATTTGTAAGGAGCTACGAAAATTACAAATAAAACTTCGGCAAGAAAAAACTATGACAAATATACTTATGGAAACTTCAAATTTACCAAGTGTATATAGAGGCAACAATTTAAGTGCCTCAGGCAAAATAAGTTGTCCAGAAGATGACACTGTAGCACAGAACTTGCGATACGAGTATAAAATGTTGATGCAAACATTTGTAGCTTGATCCCTGACTTGTGCAAGAGGAGCTGAAGGAATTTCACTGGCAGCTGTCATGTGAGAAAATCAAAGAAGCTGTGTCAGTGTGCTACGGACAAAAGGCAGAGATCTAATGCTAGATGATGTCTACGCATAGGCATTGATGTAATCAAATGGAACAAAACTAAGGAAAACAGAGAAGGGACAGGAAGAAGAAAGGAATTAGAAGAGGCCACATTGAATAGCATTCAGATGCAAACAATCAATAGACAACTCTATCTGCAAATGACAAATTCAATATAGCATGTCCAAGAAAGTGGTCAACGAAGTACCTTGCTTCAAGATACAAGCAAATTGGGTGTCTAGGTCTGCCGCGAACAGGTTACTCAGCATGCTGGTGCAAGGCAGAGACAAAGTTGAAACTCGGATTCTTCTTTGTCCATATACGGTGGTGTACAGAAGGGCGCACTAGAAAACACAAATAAACAAAGTGATAAGATACTTCAAAGAAGAAAAAGTGGAAAAAATCACTAGAGAAAACCGGCTTTCCAGGGAAAAATGACATTTTCCATGAATCAGGTAAATTGACGAAAATTTCCAAGTAGTAGCCATTGTTGTAGAGACTTGAAGTAATACCTGAAAAGAACACTCAGAACCTTCCTGTAATTTATCATCATGTTTTAGGGTCACCATTATCGTTTTGTCGCAATCAATCTGAAAAAAATGAAGATTAATTGAAGAGTAAGCAAGTCCACCACAGCAGTTAACATTAAGACATTGCCGCGCAACAAAAGATCTTTTAAGAATGAGTTTACGTGACACCACATATAAATGCAACCATGTTGCATTCAGAAAATTTAAAAATGGGAGAAATAAACAAGTTTTATAGAACATCAAGGCAATAGCAACTATAGTGCAATCGGAAAATTATAAATGCCATTTTCTCGTATTGTAAAAACATAAATTATTTAAACTTCATATTTCTGACAGTTATTATATTCCTGAGCACAATCTACAGATATAAAGTAGCATGGAAATCATATGCGTCTTAATTAACTTTATTGCATTGACTACAAAAAGTGATCTGGATGCTGTTCTTCAAAAAAACAAAAAAAAAGAAAAAAAAAAGTGATCCGGATGCTGTAACTTTAAAATGGGATTCACAGGACTAGACCACAAAAGGCATGCTGATCATGTGCTGAACAGTTGCAGAAACCTTCTTATTTCAGTGCTTTAACACAGGCCTTTGTGTTGCATTCTTTCATTATCTGTCATGCAAAAATGTGTCCACAACTTATATCATAAAAATGCCAATTTCACCAAATGATATCTGCTTATCTAAATATACATTCAAAATGATGTGGCCTTGACATTGAAATACAGAGAGAAGCTGCAAATATCAATAGTGAAATAAGTTACTCTGTTCAAGTTCCAGACAATAAATTATGTATCTGGATAAATAAAACAACGCGAAGACATTTTCTCCACAACATATCCAGGTCTCTATTAATGTCGCTTTGGTAATAAAATCTGGAAATGCCAGAGTAGTCTTGAAAGGATGCAGATACTTTGATTAACTTCTTAACAATTGAAAAGGCAAACTGGGGTTAACTTAAAAGGCTATAAACGACTGTCTGTATAGCCTTGATCATCATATATCAACACCAGGATCAACACTTAGAAACATTTTGTGTGTGTGTGTGAGTTAGTGAGAGAGAGAGAGAGAGAGATACCGCTGGTAGATCAACATCAGTTGGTATGCGCCTACAGAAGTTTCCAGAATAATCCTGAACTTGAATACCCTACACAGGAAAAACATAAGATATAACATATAGTCATATTCACTGGTCAAAAGAGCAGTCGTGCTCCAAAGAAACATTGTGAGTTTGTATAAATAAGAAGCTAAGAAACTGCACTGATAGAAGTTCACCTGGCTGCATCTAACACGCATCACCGCCTCAAATCCTTGGGGCCTTGTGACATTCCACCGAAGATCATTGTAAAGCTTAGCAGTATCAGAAAGGGCGGAGAAAGGATAGTAATAGTAAACCTGGAGAGTTACAATTGAGAGTTTGAAATAACATCTTGAAATATAAAAGAGATGTCCTATGTGATAATGCAAATCAGACATCTAAATGACCAACTAATCGATCACAAATAGATGATATCATCGCCACATATTGGATCACCTCATAATACTCTTATGATAAGAACTTCGATATTTATTCAATTACCTGGCCTCCAGTAGTTCTTGGAACGACAGAGAGAGAAGCTATATCTACATAAGTTTGTGTTGTAACAAACAAGTCCACACAGACCTGAAGTGTTACGAAATTAATAAATGACAAGAACAGACAACAAATAGATACCAGACGGAAATAAAGACAATGGCAAGAATTTTTGTGGACATCAGGAATTGTTAAGACTAAAGACTTTTGACATCACCTGATACTCTGCAAACTCAATGGCCATAGTTTTTAGAGTCTTGTCAACTGGTTGCAGTAATTTGTGAGCCTCCTGAAATTATTTAACACCAAACTCAAATTTGGACGATTAAAGGAATGAAAACTAGTTAGTATTGAAGACATATAATTAATATTTTACACGGCACGCCCAGCAACTGATGATCAAGTTTCTAGTAACTTGAGAAAAGGAAAACTAAAAAGATTGCACTCTATTGTTACACTCAGATTCAAAGTTTAGACCGTTAGAAAGATAAATATCTGCTGACATGTGAGAAGAAAGAGTGGTGAGGGGTTAAAAAACCAACGAAAGAGATTATTCAGACTATCACAGGATAAACCCTAGTCATGAACTCTAAATTAATTTTTCATCCCTCCTAAAAGGGAGATAATGCCTTATTAATTCAAGAGACTATTTATCCAAAAAAGTATTGTATTTATAAAGAGTTAGAAGCACAGGGGTATATGATAATCTTAAATGCGCATTCATACCTTTTCTCCTGCTGACATATTGCTTCTGCCTTCCGCTTCTCTAGCAGAAAGGGATCCAATGCCAATTGCTGGCAAGGCTGCAATGTCACAAATTATCAATATACATATCACTACAGAAAATTTTTAGTGATCTTAACATCCAAAACTAACAATTCCATCAAATGAGGTGTTAGAAACCAGCAATCATACAGAAACCAGAAAAAATGAACAAGGCAGAAAGATGGAAGAGAAGATTCTTCATACAATATATATAGACAACAAATAAGCAGCCAGCATACAACGTATTCTGATAGCTTAGAAGACAAACTAGTTTGACATGATGAGGTTTAAGGAGGTGTGGTTTCCATGCTTGTGTATGTATTCTACATATACAACTAACATAGTCATATTTGTCTTTTGTCAGCTTACTTGATTGGAAGACAAGAAGTTTGCCACCAGTGCTTTTCATTGCCAGGAAAGCCGCCTAAAATAGGAAAGAAGAGAACAAGGAATGAGTATCATGTAGTCGGCCAAAAATATCAATTATGGATATGTCATCAGCAAATGTAATGAAATCACATGTTAAATCTCCTCATATCAAGTGAAAAGTGTCTCCATGCTTGATTTATTGAGAATGAAACATGGCGAAGCATGTTTCATATGTCGTAGCAGTTTTTCCTCGTCAGAAGTACATCCCAATAGTCTTTATCCAGATTTCTTACCATGACCTTGTCCCGGTAATCTTTTGGGTTAAAGCAGAAGATAAAAAAATCTCATGCTCCTAGAAAATATCATATTCTCTCAATGTACAAGTCACAACAAACTTTTTGAATGTGATGTACTAAATACCCCACCCCCCCACCCGAGTGAATTCTGCTCAGCAACTCAATAATATATTCACGAGGTATAAAAAGATATAATAACATTGCATGCCCATACCTGTATTGCAGCACCACAAGCTGAATCAGCAGTTCTATTACTCTGAAACATTGTAGGAATGCTTTCCAACAATATCTCCAAATGCTGGCGGCACTGCAGTTACAAAGATTATTTTTCATCTTGAGAAATTTTAACATTAGCAAACACATTAATACCCTGGAACTGTCCTTTCATCACCACACCCCGGCCTTCAAAAGAATTTGAAATTATAAAACAAAGAGCTGAAGGAGTTTGAGAGAAGAAAAATTATATAAAACTGAAAGTCAACAAGTTGCAAGTTACACACATGGGAACCTACAACAGAAAAGAGAATGATTACCAACCTCAGCAAGTTGAACAATAACATCACTTTGGAGAGGAGTGTAAACATCTTGTACATCAGGAACTATAAGCATCAACGGCTGAAATGAAACAGAACAAGAACATAAAAGTTAGCACCCACTGCAGCAACTATCATTACAGAATTGACAGAAGCCATTACTTTGCTCAAGGTGATCAGATGATCAACATATAAGCATAGAAGCTTTTGTACAGGATCACTGTAAGATCAGCTCGAAAATAACAGAGAACATATAATGATAAATCATGTCACCGAGGCAAGACAGTGTAACAAGCGCCAAGGAGAAGACAATATGTCAATCCAAGAACAAAAAGTTTATAATTTTCCACCAACCTGCTGTAGATCTCGTTTTAGGTTGTAAAAGTGGATGGTCGAGTCAAATGTAGCAATACCCACCATTGTTCGCGGACCCTTCTGCAAGGCAAAGATCATCAGTCCAAGTTAATCTTTCTCTTTCTCTGATTAAGACAATAATTCAATAAACAAAGAACCCTGTGGTGGTCCCCTGCACTTAGAGAAATTAAGTTTCACTTGCCAGAAACACATATTGAGATTATTACCAAAATCACCAGTAGAAAGGCTAAAAATGTCATCTATCCTATAGCTCTTGCAAATCCGTAAATCTGACACAAGGCTACATCAGTGCAAAACTATATCACATCACTTGGCAACTAATCAGTTGACTGGGAGAATGGAATCTCTTCAAAAACCTCCAAAAGAACACATTCGAATAGAACTTATGAAGTCGATTTAAATATATAAGCAAGTACCAGTTCTAAGCTAAAAAATCAATTTTCTTTCTCTGGATTCATTTCTACAATTCTAGGTAAATACACCATATGCTAGTTGGTTTTATAGAATAAATCGTGCAGGAATTGAGTTCATCAAAAATCATTAACCTGAGAAAGTTCTTCAATAAAATGTTACTTGTGTGAAGAATCCAAGCATGAACTTACAGGAAGATCAGCTATAACTTGGTTGATCGCACTGCAAGCTGCCGCAGTTGCACCAGTTTGTATGGCGTTCATGGATACATCAATAATGAAGAAAAATACAGCTGGCATTGGATCTCGCACCTGAAGTATCATATGGCACATAAAGCACATGACAAACAATATAAGAACTAAAAAGTGCTGTATTTCATGCAACAACAAGGAAAACAGGGTATCTATCTGCCGGTCCAACACCCGCACCTATTCAATACAATTTAAATAAAAATAAAGGATTGTAAGTATGTAGTAGAGAAGTGTGCCAGAATTTTAGGTTACATAGACATAGCTGAGTGACAACAAAAGTTTACCATGTTGAATTGTTCTATTCATATTCTTCAACATTCAATTCCCTAAAACCAAATAACATAATCCATATAGTATTAACTAAATGTTGTAACTTATATATCTAGATGAAAGTCAATGTGTCATTTGATATTTTATCTCATGGAGAGTAAAATAGATTAAAAAAATTGAGCTTTCGGAAGTACTTATGGGAGTACTCAAATTGTAATAAAAAAAATTAAAAATATGTCCCACAATATATAAAATAATCGGTAAATTTTATTGCTATTTGAGAGAAAGTTGAATATCAAACTTAGTGTTAATTACATAAATACCCTTGAGATTCAGTCTAATTACCAAAAACCCAACTACCTTCAAAATAACAAATGCTCACATGACATTGGTTTTTATTTTACAAGTTGCACCTCAAGAGGGAGGTAGTTGTTAAGCAAATACAAACCTCAGAGGGTGCTTTTAATATACCATAAGGGGTATTCGTAATTTTGAAAGTTGTATGAAGTTTTTCGTAATTAGACTAAACCTCATGGGTAGTTTTTTTAAATTTACCCATCAAACTTATAGACTTCCTTATGCATAATGTATCATATCTTACTATAGTTGAAGGGACTGCTACAAGAACATTTACTTCAGAAAAAAATAAACAAATAAAAGAGAACATTTAAAGAGAACATAAACAAATATTAACTGTGTTGAAATAATAAGCTAAAAGGACCAGTAAATAAAACTTATGTTTAAAGTTAGTCAAAAAGATAAAAGGGCCAGTAAATAAAACTTATGTTTAAAGTTAGTCAAAGAGAAAACAAAATAACTTTTAATGCATAGGAAAGTTCATTTACTTCCCCAATTACATTTAGTTTTATTACTACCGCTGCAACAAAACAATGATTCTGAATTGTTAAGCAAGGTTCAGAGATCACCCAGTTATTGATAATCTTATAAGCAGCTTCTACCCTAGTGACCTGAGTATATAGATCTAGAAAATCCTTCATACTTGTCGTAAGAATCCAAATAAGCAGCAAGATAAACCGAAGTTCTCCTTCCTTGGGTGATCAGTGGATGTGGAAGTATTGAAGAGTCACTCAGTTTGAATGCTACATAAAGGACATAAACCAGATAACAGAAAAGAGAAGGCCAATATGCAGAGAATAACATGAGTGAATCCCACTAATTGAGATTGTACAGTAGAAAGATCGATGAAGATTCGAAAAAAATGTGGCAAGCATTAAAAGTAGATCAGTTAAACCAAGAAGTAGTTACTTTGTTCTTGAAAGATATCAGCCAAAGTTTTGAGCCATAGGATCTAGACCACGGATAAAGAAGTTGAATGCATAAACCCTTCCAAAAATAAGGAAGTTGAGGTTTGGATGACATTTGAAGAACTTTTAAGGGCCTTTCCAGATGGAGAAAGGACATTTCCGCATTATTATTTTTTGAGAAGGATTTGTAGAGAAACCCAGACCCAAGATTGAGAAGACCCTTTTAGCATAATTATTGGAAAAACTCAATCCATGAAACATAAATCATAGTTCATCATGGAACGACTTCGAGATTTTTCACCTACCAATTACAAAAGCTTAATACTCAAAAGGCCATTTACCAAAGGGATTTTTAAAATATGATGCATAACTACACCCTTATTCTCCAGATACGGAAATTACTTGAGGTGGTTCATAGTCAGAGTTGCTTCTTCATTCTGGTGTATGAATCTATTGAACTTAACGGAGCCGTATCCTGAGTACTCTGAAGTCTGAATCAACCACGTGGAAGTTTTCACTTTGACAAGGGCCACACCAAAGGTTCTTGGCTCTATTTTCTTACAAACGTCTAACTCTAATGTCCTATTAATAATTTCATCTATGCAATCCTATGCCAGATCCAAATCTAGGTCACACGTGGCACTAACCATGTATTCCTTCAAGCAACAAATTCAACTGTTCCTCTGCATAGCTCAGGTCTTTCATCAGCATCTCTGCGCCGACCATCTGGACCTAAGTTGCAGTGATAGTCACGCGGAGTTTCATCCGTAAATCCTGTAAAGAAGTGTGGGCTAATAGTTTAATGCGACCAACAGTAAAATCGAGCAAAGCATTCAAGAAGATACAACAAAAACACCCCCTGTAAAGGAAGAACTGAATAGAGCATTAAGGATCAGGGATTTGCAGTTTTGTCTGCATCATTCATTTTCAGACTCATTATTTCTTTCTATCTTCCTAAATGTGAAAAAAATAATAAGGACACCCCATGGATATTGATCTCAATGATGTATGATTTTATAACTCCCCAGCAAAAGATAACTCGCTCATTATTACGAAAAACATTAACGGAAGGGTATTCTTACCACATAAGTTACAAATGAAACGTCTTCCTTGATCAATAAACTTCACAAAAGGATTAATGTAACCTTTGCAACGAGAACATCGAACAGGACCACTTTCCCCAAAATCAACAACCTAGCAAGAGAAATTATGTGTTTCATGACAAGTCACACAAGAAACTCCACATTTATGCTACCAGAACAGAGCAAGAGAAAAAGTAAAAAGAAAGAAAGAAAGAAACTTTCACATTACATGGATGGGCTCCTCAGATGGATGTGGGAGAGCTAAAGGCTGGACCAACAAAGCCAACTGCATTCCGGATGTCGATAGAAGGTCTGCAGTACATGGAATCTAATAAAACAAACAAAAGCATCCGTTATTTGCAATTACAACAATATTAGACTAAAAAATTGAAAATAATGACCGGAAAAAAAGACAATAGTTGCCAAAAAAATGTTTAAAAGAAAAAAAATATTGATGCAACTGGATACTAAACCTGATTTATAGTACACCTCATGTAGCGTGGACTGCAATTTCCAGTGTCTTTGACTATGTAATCGCTTGTTGCAGGCTTAGCAAAGAAAAGATAAAATAAAGAATAAGAGGCAAAGACCGACGATCTTAAATTTGATGTTATAGGTGAATATTTCACCTAATTAACAGTTTGAGCGGGGAATATCAACTTGCACCACGATATTAGTGAAATAAAACAGACTATAAAAGATTTCTACACAAAAAATATTATTAGTTACCGGAGGAGGGTTTGCCTGATTCCCCTGACGGGTCTCATGCAAAATTACAGCAGAACTTGGAGTAAGGCGGGGAATCTGGTTGGGATCAATTTTTGATTGCTGACTCAAAGCCATAGATTGATTTGGAGGTGGTACCCTGCCTGGTGGCATTCCAAACATCCGCTGCTGCTGCATAGGACCGAATCGGAGGAGGTGGAGCCACCTACATACCGAAACTAGATTTAGATTGTATGATCAAGTGATGTGATCGTGCAGTCCAACACAAAGCTAAGTGGTTTTCTTGAATTGCAGGATCAGTAAAAAGACAAGACAAGAGGTAATGCTGAAGTGAAAGCAAATTGATCTGCACCATCCTGCTTAATCATCTAATTCATGTTTGATATAACTCCTGAAAATGAAGCACAGCCATTCAGGTCGAATCTGAGATATCTGTGTGAGCCTAAAAAAATGCTGAATTCTTTCAACAGTCAAAACCATCTAACCACACATATTATTTATGAAAACTAGATGCACACACATTTGGTGCATGTCAAACATTTGCTTACCAATATATTAGCATTGTTTTTGTGTGGAAACAAATCTGTTGCCATCTTCTCCGAAAAAAAGAATATTGTGATATTTTGGATCAACTGGTATAATGAACACTTCTACCCCACTCATGAAGACTGAAGAGAGCTAATACTTGAATGTAACAAGTTATACCTCAACAATACAGTGAGCACACTTTTCATAACTAGCCATATTTCATGAAATGTGGTTAAGAATAAAATATTAAAAGCTCTATAATAAATCATTTCAGAATATACAAAAGAACTAAAATTAGAATCTAAGAGCCAAAGACTATATATTGCAGTTTCTCAAAGAAAATATGATGAATGAATATAATTTCAAACTACCTTCAACCATTGTCACAAAAGACGGTAAGTTATTGTTTGCTTGCAAGTACGAGCCTTCAAAACGGAATTAGCTTTAGGTGCTCATCTATTCATCAGCTTCAAGTAGGAAGATGGCACACAAAGTTCCAAGCTAACTAGACTTGCACCACTTCCTACTTGTAGATCAATGGTCTTATAATTATCATACGACTTCAGAAGCAATCATATCCCTTCCCTTCACTTCTAAAATAATAAATATTTTCATTGAAAATAAAAACCAAGGAATTTGCTGAATAGTGACGGATACAACCAATAATTTGAAGGTCGTGATTCATATTGCCTTACTTTCTTCCGCAATCACTTAAAGCCAAGCTGGGCAAAAGACACAGAGACACGCAAATAGAGAACTCAAATGTCACAAATCTTTCCCCCCTCATTAATTTTGAGTTCGAACACTCTTTTAAGTACAAATAAAATTCCATGTCTAATTTATACACAGAATAGTGTACAGAACTAGACAAAAAGTCTGCAGCCTTGTATATTCCTTTTATGCCTCAAACTAAGTCTCGAGTAGGAACTAGCTGATTGCTCTAACAGGCCCAAATACATGAGTATTGACATCAGAAAGAAAACACAGATAATTAAGTTAAAGCTCAATGATTAATTTTGAATAGAACTCCCTCATTTCTTTTATACGTGGTGTGTGATTGGTGTCTTATATAACAAGGAAAGGGAACTTACTCGATTCCTTTTTGCTAGTTCTTCCCCCTACTTTATCTAATTGGTTTTATTCCAATTGTCAATTTTTTATTTTTTATTTTGAAAATCCATTTGTCAATTTTGTCCTCCTATTTGTCTTCCATCATATATCTGACACCATATTAAAATCCACTAAAACTTGATAAAATAATTTATGAATTTAAACCCATTATATGAATATTATGTCTAAAAATGACATGCATCTTCTTGGAAGTGGTCAGGGTATGTGATTTTTCAATTTAGAGTTAAAATGTTGGGGGGTGAATGTGGATGGTGATTATCGTACGTAGTAGGGTAGGAACACCAGCCAGCATCATTTTTAGAACTAGGATTGGGCAGAATGCTGAAAGTTTGTCCAGGAAGGGAAATGTGAAATCATTCAAATCAATGAGAAGATCTTAAGTGACTGGTGACTACAGAGGTATAGTGAGTTACAATGAGCAATGCAGGGGTATCACAGCATAGTTTAAAAATGGAGAAAACAAATAAGGATGGAGGTGAAAAGGTCAAAGGATATGTTACAGAAACTTCTGTTCTTATTTGGCGTGAATATGTTACCTAAAAAGGCTGCATTACATGCTACACCTATGCCATTGCTATGAGATTGTAGGTTGTACTCTTTAGCCACCTTATCCCTTTTTAATGTTATCTAAAAACCACTGTAAAGATCTAATGCGACCTTTAGACTTATTACTAACATTTGTTTTTTCCAAAGTTCACACCTGGAACTTAATACATAAAATTAAAAAGTCCCAAGGACAATCTGAACAATCATTTCCAACTAGAATCACGTCACTGGATCAAACATATACTCTGAAAGTTTTACGAGATATGCTAAACTAAGGATAAACAATTATTCAATGATAACAAATTTTTCAACACTATCACGTAAAACTACTTATATTACACATGCCCATAATTGGCACCCAAAATGAATTAATAAAAAACATAATTGCAAATTCTGTCAGTATGAAGAGGAGCAGTAGATAATATCCCAGTTGCATGTCTAAAATTAAAGCCTTGTCAAGCTGGCAGCACAAATACCAGAAACATAAAGCTATCACAAGTCTTTACTATACCACTAAAAGAGTTCCACTTGCAAATCCTCTAGCAGCAAGGGCAAAAATATCTATTGAAGAGTTTCAAACGAAGAAAAATCATGGTCTTGGGTCTCTGATGAATTCATCATCTAACATATGGCCATAGCTTGTATGTGCATTTTGTCTAACATTCATCCAACACTAGTTGGATTATATCCGTAGATGCAACTACACCATAAACAGATCACCTTGGATGGACAAAAGAAAATTATATGCCAACTTAACATACAAACTGTGGCTGATAATTTACTACTATAAAAAAACCTCTTTTTTGGAGTTACACTACCCTGTTCTGGAGCATAGCATCTTTTTATCCCTATCGACACAGTGTAAATAGGTTAATTTGTCCATATAAGACCAGGTGAGACATTTAGTTTCAAAGTTGCATGACTCAATACAATACGTTTTCAACCCTCATATTAATATATTAACAAGAGCATTAGTAAGATACTGGATTTCATTTATATCAGAAGCCCAATATTTCAATAGTTAGATCCAGGTTCCAGTGGCACACATTTGTGCCTCCATAATTCACTCTAAATGACTTGTACATGTGTCTTAAGGCTTTTATTACTGTAAAATGAAGAATAACTTGAATGTTGCACAAACAAAATCTCAAAAAGAAAAGTAGTATCACAAAAAGAGCAGTGAAGTTAACAAATGACCTGCTGTGGTTGTGCTGGCCATGTCTGCATCCCATAAGGAGAACCCGGAGATTGAAGCACGCCTGGAACTGGTGCTGAAAACGGGGTTGAACCTGGAGGAGGAGGCATGTTCTGTGGCGGGGCTGAAAATGGTGGCGCTGGTTGCCCCATGGCAGATGATGCTCCAGTAGGTGAACTACCAAAGCTAGGGCGCATTTGCACCGGCTGAGAAGACGGCCCAGACGATAACATAGTTGGCGACTGAGGGGGTCCAACTGATGGCCTTGGCATGCTACCCATCGCAGGAGGGAACCTTGGCCCACTTTGCGACATTCCTGGGGCGAATGTAGGCGGCCCGTTACTAACATGGCCAGAAGCACTCATGTGGGGTGGAGCGGCAGGACCAGATGTCGGAGGGCCAGATGAGAAAGGTCCTGGACGAGGGCCCGGCCTAGAAGGCGATGGAGCAACGGGCCCACCAACGGGCGATGGTAATACACCAGGCGGTGGAGGTCTTGATGCAAAGGGTGGAGGCTGAGATACAGGTTGTGGGCCAGTGGGTCTAGAAGACATCATATTTGGAGGCAATGTAGTTTGAGGGCCGGGACCCCTCGGAAACACACCGGGCGGGGGTGGTCCCGGCCGGCTACCAGTAAACGGCGGGGGCTGTTGGCCGAATGGTGTAGTATTAGGAGGTCTAGGGGCACTATTTGATTGCTGCTGATTAATTTGTAGATTTTGCATGTTATTAGCAAGTGCATTTGGATTATAATTCGGGGGGAAATTCCCTGGCCTAGGTCCCCCTGGAGTTGCCATCAGTTCACCTAATCAGAAATCTGTGATAACCAAAAAACCCGGATCCTCAAGAAGATCACTCCTTTTACCCAATTCAGTCCAATCTAACCAAATCTACATATCAAAATCCCACAAAAGTAGATGAATTGATAAGCAGTCTTTTTGCCAAACCAAACAAATACAGAATCCGGAAAATGTAGGAAAAATGATTAACAACAATAAAACCTGTGATGGAGGCCGAAATTCCGGCCCGGTACAGGAAGAACCGACCGCTTTCCGCCAAAATTCGATCTGACTAAACAAAAAGCCAGAAATAATTGCATCAAAAATTTGAATATAAAAATCCAACAGAAAGAACATAAACAATTCGCACGGTACCATTAGCGTAAATAAGTGAGAGAATTGAAGGTACCTCAATTTTGCGTTACAAAATATTTACTCTGTTCAGCAGAAGAGGTTTAGAACAAATTACTAATATTTATGGATCGAAGTAGACTGTGGAGAGAGAGAGAGAGAGAGAGAGAGAGAGAGAGAGAACGAAAAAGAAAATAGGTGAATTTATGAAGGATCGAAGCGAAATTCACGTATTCCTGTAAAAATGTAATTAATTGAAGGCTATTTTTGTTTGCCATTACCCATAATCGAGGAAATTGCATTTTGGTCTCATAAGAAAATAATTAGGCAATTTTAGTCCTATAATTTGCTTTTTTAGTCCCGTTTCATTTATTTTTTTTAGCATATTTAGTTTCATACAATTCAAAAGTTGCAATTTTAGTCTCAAAACTAATAGGAAACTTAGGGCTTGTATAGATGTATTTTCAAGTCTAATTTCCAGTTTCTATTATTGGAAAATAGATTTTCAAACTTTTTTGATTGTCGTGTGAGAATTGGGAATATGGTTGGTTTATTGTCTGAATTTCTGTTTGAAAATGAGAATATGTTTGGTTATAATTTTTCAAATGTATTTTTCACATAGGTTTGCGTAATTGTAGTGTATTTTTACCTAAATTTGCGTAATTAGAATGAAAAATTGTTTAGTTGTGTTTTCAAAAGAATATTTTCCATAAAAAAGTGAAAACTGGAAATGACTTCATTTCTACTGAGAACTTTTTAAACAAACATAAACTCATTTTCCGGAATAGTTGGAAAGTGGAAAAATGGTCTTGGAAACACAACCATACAAGGCCTTAACTAACCGTTAACTCTATTCATACGGGATCAAAAGTGCATTACCGAAAATTAATTAAAAAAAAATATTTGAAAAATCTGGAAAATTACCTAACAATATTAAAGATTGTTTCATTAACATTTAAAATTATTTGAAATTTTTTTAAAAAAAAAAGTTATAACAAAATCCAAAAAATTATTTTTAAATCTGAAAATTAAAATATAAAAAATATGATAATTTATTTTTAAAAAATCGAAATTATTTTTAAAATCCAAAAATCACAAAACGTTAAATATGAGAAACAGCCCTAACCCTCAGGAATTTTGTATTTTTTATTTATATCATGGGACATGAGTGCTTCAACAATTATTTGTTAAATAATGTTTGATTTTGTAATGACATAGTGTCTCCAAACTCTAATAAAGTCCTCGCTCCAAATTTAGGGTGTCTGAGATGAGCTTTGATTTTGTTTTCCTTTCGAAATAGAGGTATTCTCACATTATTGGTGGCACAGACCCCACATTATATTCGGCCTATTAGATATACTAGCAGTCCACCTGTGCAATGCACGGTTTATATAGATAATTTTAATTTGATTAGTTTTAATTAATTAATATTAATATATTATTTTAAAAAATTGGGGTTTTGGAAAAAATCGGGTCAAGTTGGACTGGCCCAATATTATTCCGACCGTGAAAATGCATTGTCCAGTCCAGTTCATTTGTATATTTTCATATTTTGTACACTTGAAATGTTAGGTCGGGCCAAAAGTCGGGCAAACCCAGAATTTGAATAAAAAAAATTTAGAAAAAAAACTCTAAAATAATTATATCGATTTTTTGTTCCGGATCTTATGACATCATAAAATAAATGCATTTTCAGATAAATTAATCTTCAGATGTATTTATTTAGATATTTGTTTTATTTATCACAAATCCGAATAAAATCAATTAAACTGAAAAATGAGATTCACCAACCTCCAAATCGTGAAAAATGCACTCTAGCTCGGTTGTAGACACTTAATTTATCTGCAAATGATGATAAACTATAAATGCATACCAAACAAAGCTTTGTTGCCAACTCAATTTTGCTAGGATGGATATCTATAATAAAACTGAATAAGAGAGTCATTTCTGTTTTTTATTTTTTGTTAAGTTCAATGTGCAACTAATGGGATAAATCTGCAGAATATGCAAGGGATTAAACCTACCACTAGGGATGTCAACGGGGCGGGGCGGGGTCGGGGGAGCCATCCCCATCCCCGTCCCCGCGTCATGGGGAATCCCCGTCCCGTCCCCCTCGTGAGATAAACGGGAAAATTTCCCCCCATCCTCGTCCGCGGGATCCCGCCCCGCGGGGGATTCCCGTCCCCGTTTCAAATTTTCTTTTTTTTCAAAAAAACTAATATTATTTTTTAAAAAAATCATTTTTCAATATTTAAAAATATAAAAATTATATAAAAAATAATAAAACAGTAATTACATAAAATAAATTAAAGATTTTATCACTTTATTATATTTAGTGTGGATATATTTATATTATATTATATATATTTAATATATTATATTATATATATAATATTCGGTTCCCATGGGGAACAGGCGAGATCCCCGCGGGGCGGGAATATGATCCCCGTCCCCCGCCCCTCCCCGCCAACGGAAAAAAAAAATCCCGTCCCCGTCCCCACGGGAATTTTTCTGGAATCCTCGCCTGCTCGGGCGGATCCCACGGGAACGGGATTCCCGCCCCACCGCCAACCCTACCTACCACCACTGGGTTTTTATATCAGCTTTAAAGTAAATTATTAAATGCTTATTTACGTTTTCAGAGCAATCCTATTTAATTATTAGTTGGAGGGAGTTGGTTTATTGCATCAAAATCGAAGATGAAATCCAAAGGATTTTCTAGTTACTGCTTCTATATTTAAAATATAAATATACGAATTTTTGCATGCTATAATTATATCTGCTTTTGAACACAAAATCCAATTATGTTAATATTAAATTAATATATATATATATATATGCATATATATATAGATACGAAATTAAATAAATCTTTTATTTGAATGTGAATCTCACTTAAATAATACATGCTTTGCCAAATTTTATGTTCTATTTTTTTATACGGTAGATTTATATTACCAATGCAATTATATTTGTTTTATTAGTTGGTCTTAGTTGGAGTTTGATCATGGATGAAATCAACTTGCCTCAAAATTGAAATGGACATGGTAGTAATGTTTTTGTATTTTAGCTAAAATATTAATGTAGCAAAAAAAAATCAGATGTTGATACTATGGTGTGTAAATTTATTGTTTATTTAATAAATGAATTAATATGAAAGAATCTTTTCTGATGCATAAGTTATAATCATATTTGTATTATAATTTAATCAAATAAATTTTTTATTATATGAACGATTAAGTGAAAATATAAATAAAATGAATAGACAAATGCTCATTAGTTGGAATTCATTAATAATCATTAAACAAATTAAATCAAATTGAGTTTTTAAATGTGAAACGCATAATATTAGAGTACACACACAATATGTGTAAGTCCAAGCGGCTACGATAATCTAGAGGGGGGGTGAATATATTATCTCCATCTTTTCGATTTCGCCCTCTTTTTCGAACCAAATGCTCAAACACAATAATAAAGGTGCGGAATGTAAACAACACGCGTCGATTTATAGTAGTTCAACCCACCTAGGGCCTAATCTACTACCACCCCAAGATATATTGGGATGGATTTCAAAGAAAAAGAATTTTATTAATTACCAAAATTAATACAAATTCAACTTACAACACCTTGAAGAGCACCACACTCTTCTTCAACACCACCTTTGGAGATTACCACAATCTCCCTTTGAAGATTACCACAATCTTCCTTCAACGGCACCTTGTGAAGATTACCACAATCTCCAACCTTGAAGAATATCAAATTCTTCAACACCTCAACAAGAAGATTACCACAATCTTCTTACACCTAACACCTAGTTCACTCAAGTGTGTTTCTTACCACAAGAACACTCACAAGGATATCTTGTGTTTGAATGACGACCACAAATTCAAGATTACAACTTGATAATTGATAATACAATAGAGTGCAAGTGTAATCAAGAATAGCCTAGACCTCAAGAATGTGAAAGTGAAAAGTTAGGCAAAATTACAACAAGAATAATAACAATGAAGAACAAATATTTGCTTGAAGTGTATCTTGTTGTGTTGTATCTCAATTGTTGTATTGGTTGCTCCAAAACTTCCTCTATTTATAAGAGATGATTGATCAAGCATAGGCTCCTCTTGGGGATTGAAAATCTACTGAAAAAATACAATTAAAATCAAGAATATAGTCAGAAATCAATCCCACATTTTAAGGAAATGTGTCTCACATCAAACGGTCATATTTTTTTGTCTTTGTCAAAGCACAAGTAGGGCGACGGCGCGCACAAATAGGAGATTTGAAGAACACATTGAAAATCACAACAGAGCGACTTATCGACCTTGTCTCAACCGGTCCCCTAAGTGTTTTGTTGAGGAAAAAATTGTTCTTTCGTAAGAACGCTCGTTCGTCTTGACTGGCGACGGGCCGACGCCTGTGGCGACCGATTGACCGTTTTTCACTTCCGTCTCATTTTTTTCCAAAAACATCTTCAGTGCACGGGTTGCCCTATAGGGCGACCGGTCGACCTTGAGACATAAATGTTGTCCAATTTTTATCGAAAATAAAACTTGAAGAAATACTCCGAATTAAAACTATTTTAAATCATTTAGGAGTATTTGGACAACAATTAAAAACATTGTTTTGGTGTAAAAATAAAATCATCAAAATTAAGATAAAAACATATATCAAACAATATGACCATCATTATTACCAAGAAGATACACCAGTGCAACAATCAGCATTAAATACCAAATTTAATCACAAAGCCCACAATCATTATTACCAAAAAGAAACATCAAATTGCAGCATTAAAAACCAAACTTAATAAACAAATAACACTTACCATATTTAGATACAGATTTTAGGCGGGAATTTTCCAAAACTAACATTATTCAGCTTTTATATATATATAGATGTCCACCAGAAAATGGGCTTAATCCTCTGGGGAAAAAAGAACAAACTCAACCCCAACACTTGTGATAGTCATAAATCGAGCATGTGACCTCAATGTTGTAATTGCAACACACGATACCAATTTTCGTTTTAATGAATATATATACAGAGAGAGGATTTGGATCCTATAAGTAAACCCATTTAGGGTGACTAGGACAAATCATAATTGTTTGGGATCTTTTATATATATATATATATATATATATATATATAATGGTCCAGATTCATTTTTTTAATTTTTTTTAGACTGCTATTAAGGTTACTTAAGTAATTTTACTTAACTAAGCGTTTTTTTTTTTGGAGTTTTCCACATTCATTTCTTGCCTTTTTTTTTTTTTACTTTTTCTCTATATTGCTTATTAATGTGTATGTGTTGCTTATGTATAAATTTATTGCATTGTGTTGTGTGTATTCATATTACGTGAGTGTGTTGCTTATTCAAAGTAAGTGCATTGCATTTCTCAAAAAAAAAGTAAGTGCTTTGCATATGTAGTATAAATTTGTAGCTTATTTAATTTAATATATATGTGTTGCTTATGTAATCTAAATTTGTGTTTTTTTTAAATGTGATTGTGTTGCATATATAATATAAAATTGTTGCTTATGTTGTGTGTATTAACTTTAGAGTGAGTTTGTTGCTTATTTAAAGTGAGTGTGTTGCATATGTAGTACAAGTTGTTGCGTATTTAATGTGTTTGTGTTGCTTATGTAATATAAATTTGTGTTGCTTATTTAATGTGATTGTGTTGCATACGTATTATAAATTTGTTGCATTATGTTGGAAGATCATAATGGAATTGGTCTGTGACTAAGTCGTTATAAATGTTAGGAGATCATATAAAAGATCTTCTGAAAATTCCATGTAACTGCAATCTGTATTTCTGATAATGGTCGGTTTCTTTTTTATTAATTTATCTTTATTATATGTTAATTAGGTAATAGATTACTATTAGACTTGTTAAATAAATGTGATTCAAAAAAACACATCTATGGTTGAGATTCATCCTTGTGGATAAGGATGGCAAAATGACCCGCCCGACCCGTTTGACCTGCCCCGCCCCAAGACTCGAGGTGGGGCGGGGATGGACTGGGTCTCACCTCCGCCCCGCGCCCGTGCTATTTTTTATTTTATTTTTTAATATATTTAATGTATATTATATATATATATATTATATAAAATAATATAGTTTTATGTGTTTAATATTATATTTAACATATATAATCTAAAATTTTATAAATAATATGTATTTATAATACAAAATATAATATTAAAAATTATTAATAATATAAAATTTAAGATAATAAAATAAGAAAAAATAAAAAAAAATCACCACGGGTCGCCTGTCCCCACACGGCGGATGTCCGGGTATCGAGATACCCGACCCACCCCGCCCCGTTGCCATCCATACTTGTGGACAACGCTATGCAATAGTCTCACATAAATCAATCTATATATATATATATGTATATATATATGGGGAGGATCAAGTGAGACTATGTCTCTAGGTGAGACACAATGGACTAATCTCAACCATCCTTCACTATTAATCAATGGGTATGGTTTAATGAATAAAAAATATATTAAAATATTAATTTAATCAATATAAGGGTAGTAGGGTAAAATAACATAACAAGTTAGTTACAAAAATGGAATCAAATTTCTTTTTCTCTCATACATCTTCCAATTTCCCCAATCTCACGTCTCTCTCTCTCTCTCTCTCTCTCTCTCTCTCTCTCACACACACACACACACACACACACACATTCCTCCATTAACGCAAATAAAAAAAACTGTGAAAAACTCGAAAATTACAGTTCATGAAAATTACAGAGAAAAAACAAGAAAAATCGGTGCAATATTACAGAGAAATAACGAACAGTGAGTTCGAAAACTAAATATGCAACAAAACTCAACTGAATATGCATTATCTGAAAACTATCTATGCAACATAAAAAAACTAATATGTAGTACAATATATCCAACTATGCAAGACGTCATAAACTATGCAACCAAATCAATTAACTATGTATTATCTTGAAACTATCTATGCATTGTGGAATAACTAAATATGCAGTATATTATGTAACATCCCATTTTCATAACTAAATATACATTATATTGAACATATTTATGCAGTGTAGTATAACTACATATGCAGTACGTTATATTCAATTATGTCTTGTTTTCGTAAAACAGTGCCAACAAAATAACTAAATGTGCATTAGGGCAAAATACAATAACACCCCATGAACTTAGTCCTATGTCTCATTTACCCCCCCTTAACTTGTAAACGTAACACTTACCCCTCAATCTAATTAAATATAATTTATAGACAAAACTACCCTTAAGGAAAAATAAACCTACATAATTCTTAATAAATTTTGAATATTTTATACCCTATTTAATCTACAATCTTAAATTCAAAAAGTAATTTTTCTAATTGTACATTAAGTAATTTAAACATTAAAAAATTAAAGCAAGGTACAATATATACACACAAAAATTATGTAAGAAATATGAACGAAAAAAAGAAGTATTAACTATTTAATTTAAATTAATTTTCAATACTATAAAAAATATTCTAAATATATTTTCTTTTTGACAGCAACTAAATATATTTTCTTAAACCTAATTTAGTTATATATTTTACATCTTTACTTGTTTCCTGTTTATTCAATATAATTCTTAGTCCAAAATATAATATTAATAAATTCCCATATTTAATGAATAATCGATATTTTTAATGAAACGAATTTAAAGCACAACCAATTAGTTATATTAAAATATTTTAGACATTAAATCTTATTATTTGAGCAAAGATTCTTCAAAATATTTAAATATTACCAAAGAAAATATGTATTATTTTTTCTTTTTTACTAAACTATTACATATGTTATTATAAAATAAATTATCAATAACTTAAAACAAATATATGTATGTATATTCAACATACAAAAGTATATTTACTCGTATTATTTGGAAGAGTTTAAAAATTGAAAGTTATTTTTATATTGAACTCAAGTAATCAAAATATTTATGTTCAATATTTTTGTATATTTGTTATACCCATCTATTATTAAAATATTTTTAATATTTAAACTAGTTAAGTTACTAATTTCTTTTTATAAAAAATGATTTAAATAACACACATAAAATCAAAATTGAGGTATAATTATTAAAATATGCCAAAATCAATTGTTATTAATGGCAATTTTGTCCATACATTAAATTCTACTTTGATTGAGGGGGATAAGTGTTACATTTGCAAGTTCAGGGGGGTAAATGAGACATGGGGCCAAGTTCAGGGGGTGTTATTGTATTTTGCCATATGCATTATTTGATGTCTAATTATGCAGTAGAAGAACCCAGACTATGCTGTAAAATAAAAATATTTGGAAAGAAAACAGGTTCCTTAAATTCCGCCACAAAATCCTAAATATCAATTTCACCCATAAAATCGCATTGGGACCACTAATTTGAATTACAAAATTACAATCTTACCCTTAAAATCAGCGAAAACTAGAAAATAATTAAAAAAAACTGAATTAATCACATTCCTTCATTTTTTAAGATCAATGTGTAAGATGAGTCAACACTGTCTCACTTAGGGAGGGTGGTCTCATTTGAACCAAATCTTATATATATATATATATATATATATATATAGAATATAGATCCTATGAATCCACACATTTTGAGTGAGTATGCGAGGATAAATCCTAATCGTTGGGATTGTCTTTTTTTTATTTTAAATTGTCCATATTTAAGTGGATTTTTTCAGTTTTTTAATTTCCAAATTATTATTAAGGTATTTGAGTAAATTTGTTTAAATTTGGACAAGCCAAATGGGTATTGCTGTAATATTCTCCACCTAGAATGTAACCGACGTTTAGTCAATTTCAAAACCATATGTCTACAGGTTTTTTCTTGGGAAATTTCCTAAGATAAATTTGGTAGTTTTTATGGCATTCAATCATGCAAGTCTTATATTCGATTATTAATTTTTTAGTATTATTTTATTGCATATATGATATGCATTTGTTATTAGACAACTGGTAAATTTACATGTGTGTTTGCCTTTTGTCATTAGATTGGATAAGGTATTAGGATTAAGTGTGACTGTATTGTTCATTGATTATATAATTGTGTATAACTTTGTGTGAGATTTAATATTAATATTTTTTATTTTTTGACGTTTATGATTATGTAGGATTAAATTGTGAATTGACCATCTTACCTCTAAGTATTTTAAGTTCTTTTTTTTTTTTTTTTGATCGGTAAGTTCATTTTTTCTTATGGGTGTATTTGTGACTTTCCAACAAGTGGGGTGTGTTGGTAACTTGGTATTACATATTTACATAATACGGATACCACCCCCTCGACTTGTGATAAGCTACTGGGCCCACTGAGTTATATTGGGCCGAAATAAAATTCCCAAATAAGGTAATTACATGATATGGATAAACCCCCTTGACTTGTGATAAACTACTGGGCCCACTGAGTGATATTGGGCCAAAAAAATTCCTAAATAAGAGAAGAAGACATGATAGTGAGCCTTTTTCATGCTTTTCACGATTGTCAAACGCATTAGCCATTAGGTATCTGATTCAAATGCAGTTAGGTTGTAATACTTGTTTTGTCACACTACTAATTATGAAAGATATATACGAGATTTCAATGCAATAAAAAACTATCCATTTTTATTAAAACAATTTAAAAAATTGAGGAGAATTTTGTTAATATGGTTATAGTTTTTTTTTTTTTCTTAATAACTCAACTTCTAGATTTACGTCTAACTATACCTGAGGATAGGGACGAGGCCACATTAGGGCCAAGGGGGGCACTGGCCCCCCCCCCCCCCGGAATTTTGAAAATTTGTAAGGGTATTTTAGTAATTTTAGTTTATGACCTTGAAAAAAATACAAAAATAAAAAAAGGGAACAAAGTTTCTAATTCCTCCATTATTCATTCCCCCTTCCCATTTATGAATTTTGAAAAAAAAAATTGAGTCTTGATCATTTTTTCACATTTCACAAAAAATTGTACATATTTTTTTTGCTCCGTTATAAACTCGAACTCGAATTTTGGCATTATTTTCTAGTGTCTCTATTTGTCTCTTTTGAGACGATTTATGGTTTATTATCAAATTCCCATTAAAGAATTCAACATTCGAGATGAGTATGAATCAATATGAATCGATATACGATAAATGTTATGATATGTTGATGTAATCGTATTATGTTATTTATTGTTGAATATTAAGATGTAACTGAATTAACACGTCTTTTATCATAATTGGTTCTTATTTAGAGTTCTATTTTAGAGTTGATGTATTGTATTTTATTTTTATATTAATGTTAGTTGGGTCTAGGGCTGAAAAACGAATCAAATTACTTGATATTCGATTCGAGAGCAATCGTTAAAAGCTCATTTGTGTTCGGTTCGTTAACATAATGAACCAAATTTGAAAAAAAAAATATTCGATAAGACGTAAAGCTCGGCTCGATTAGTAAAAAAAATAATAAAATATGTGTAAAAATATCAAACTACTCGAACTTGAATTTTGCTCGACTCAACTAAAGCTTGTTGGAGCTCGATTCGATTAATAATCAACCGAAACTCAAACACAATTTTTAAATCTCGATAAAACTTCAAACAAGCTTGAACAGATTTATATTCGGCTTGACTCGACTATTTTACACCTCTAATTGGCCCCCCCTACACATAATTTTCGGCTTTGTCACTGCTTGAGGATAGTAGTTCCTACCCCTATCGCTTTCACCAAAGTAAACAACGGGATATGCATGCACATGTCAGTGTTATGATATAAGGTCAATAACGCGCAAACCAGATCCTAGTCATCTTCAAAGAAACAAATGTCCCCATGCGAACAAATTTTGCGTATTAACAACACGTAGACTACGATTCCACTTTCGAGTCATGTCCGATCCAAAATTCGAGCCGGGCATGATCCATGGAAAGGAATGCGGACCTTGAAGTGACTGGTCATAGTAAGCTTATTGTGAGGGCAAAAGGGTCCAACCATTCTTTTGCCGACATCTCTATATATGTACAACTTTCACGTATATTTGCTAGGCCACATACAATGGTCAACTACCAATTACCCAACAAGCACCAAATTGATTTTGCTTTTGGAAACTTCTAATGGACCATATTTGTGGTCAAGGGTAAGAACGAGTCAACACATGATTTTGATTTCCAAACTTACTTGGGATTTTTTTAATACATATCATGTTAGATGAGGGAGTAGTAAGAATCGAACTTGAACATAAATCATACCCCATAGTACAAAAGGTATAATTAGAAGATTAAAAGTGACGCTACACATTTACTTTAATAAATAACAAAAAGATTGTTGATGTATTTTTATTTTGAGGGTCACGTGAACGACACATGACAAATTCCAGTGGAATTTCAAATTTTGGTCAAATTTGTATGAAATGTGTGCAAAATTAAAATTATAGTACCGATTTTGCTAGTGTCACAAATAAGTGGGATCAAATTCTAGGACCCTTAAATTACAAGATTAAAATTACAATTAAACCATCATTAAATTATATATATAATAACAAAAGCATCGTTTCATCTTATAAAAAAACTACAATACTGGTAGTGTTTGCAATATCTAAAGAAATTGCTTCTCAACTTATGACTAAAAAAATCAGTTTATAATATTTGCAAATGTCAATATTTGTTTTTAATTCTGTTTTATTTAATCGGAATTTAAAAGTAAGGAGATTGATGCTTTAGATTTCCGATTTTACTTGTGGTTTGATTTTACAAACAAATAAACACTTTTACAACTATTTTATAAAACACTCTCAACTTCTGATTTTATTTACAAACAATACCAACTTATGATTCTAAATTACTTTTACTTGTACTAAAATAAACCATTTCTAAAAGCAGATGTTTTTGCGAACAGTCTCATGGACTGAAACTTCGTGCCCAACAAGAAGGCAACATGGAAACGTTGAACAACAGAGGAAAACAGAGTCGTGTCCCAATTCGTAATTGAAATTCAACTTCGGACCAAATAGCCACCCCAAGAATTTTCAAAACACAACAGTTTTTTATATTCTCAATTTCTATTAATAGAATACCCAACGTTCCAAAAAGGCGCGCAAAATATAAAAAACAACAACCAATTTTCCGACCACCTCCCATTTCCTCGGACCCCATTTCAACAAAACTTCATTCTCGTGAAAGTTTTTTTAATTGTTCAAGAATGGATTTTTCTGAAAACCCATCACGGCAATCTTTGATCCCGAGTTTCCTTTACACTTCTTCGATGATGACGTCAAAGCGGGTCGTGAATTTGGAGCCGGGTTTCAAGAATTCATCTGGGTCGTCGCCGCCGTCTACGGCTGGGATTCAGCGGGATTTCTTGATTCCGGCGCCGAAGGAGAGCAGGATAGAGATGTTCTCGCCGGCGTATTTTGCGGCGTCAGCCGCCGGAGGACTGGTGAGCTGTGGTGTCACCCACACCGCCGTCACGCCACTTGACGTTGTCAAGTGTAACATGCAGGTTAGCTTTGGCTTTGTCGATTTTCTTTGATTTTATTACTTTTTTATGTTTCGATATTTGATAGTTTTATGCTTGTGATATTTTATTAGGTATCCATCTACTTAGATATTTTTTTGTTGTGGGGTGAGAAACTACTTCGAGATTTTGTTGGTCAAATTGGGTTTATTTCATGTCCAGAATACTTTTTTATTTTCAAATTTTGTTTAGTATTGCATTTCAAATATTGTTAATACATGCCAATTGCATTGATGGCATTGTTATAGTGGTAATAGGCCGATGAGGCCTTGCCCTAGTGGTAAGGTGGAATGACTTTGAGACTAGTAGGTGTGAGGTCATGTGAGTTGGTTTTCCACCTTCGTGTGGGTTGCTTCTCGTGAAAAAGTACAATTTGAGTCTAATTTGGTGTGTTATATATTATAGGTTTTGGTGAGATTTGTAACAAATATTCTTAAAAAAATAGTGGTAATAGGTCAAATTGGCTATATACATTTTTTTTTAAAAATAAAGCCTAGTCATGTTTTTGAGCCATTACGACCACGAGCTTGTACCTCAAGTGATATTAGTCACCCCTTATAAGGATGTTAACAAGGGTTCGAACCCCGTATCTTTCAATTTCTTTGAATTTATCTCTTCCCCTCCAACCAGTATTCCCAACTTATTTAAAAAAAATATTTTTGAGTCATTTTGACTAAAAATTGATAGTCATACCCTCTTTGTATTCTTTGGTGAGATACCGAAAAATGATTCTCGGTCCTGAGAATTGTACTGGTCCAAAAAATGGAAAAAAATGACAAAATGGACACATTGAACTTAAAATTGACAAAAAAAAAACCTTTGTTTGACAAACATGGCCAAAAAACATTTTTATTATGGTCAAATTACCAAAAATCGGACGGACTCATGTCAATGTCTGATGCGTGTTGTAGAATAACTCGAATAGTAAGATGAAACACAATTCGAAATATTATGAAATAATACGAACTGTTTTGATGTCACCAGTTGTTTAATTACTACCAGGTTGTAAATACATAGAACAAGCCAATTTCATAACATCATCATCATCATGTTTGTGACTGAAACATCTACTTTGGCAATACTCAAACATCTCCATTTTTACTATATATACACAGTTTGTTTCAAACTGATATATATGATATATCATCTTCATATATACAGATCGATCCTGCAAAGTACAAGAGCGTTAGCTCGGGTTTCGGCATTCTGCTCAAAGAGCAAGGAATCAAAGGTTTCTTTAAGGGTTGGGCGCCGACCCTACTCGGATACAGCGCTCAAGGAGCGTTCAAATACGGATTATACGAATATTTCAAAAAGTACTACTCGGACATTGCTGGTCCCGAGTATGCTGCCAAATACAAGACATTGATCTATCTTGCTGGATCCGCCTCGGCTGAAATTATAGCCGACGTTGCACTATGTCCGTTTGAGGCCGTTAAGGTTCGTGTCCAAACTCAACCGGGCTTCGCTAGAGGCTTGGCTGATGGACTTCCTAAGATTATCAGGGCCGAAGGGGTTTCAGGGTAATGTATATTTTACTTGTCGTCGTTAATTTTGTCATGTCAGCATTTTAGAAATATGATATCACCAAATTGGAAAATAGGACCAAATGTGCAGCTTTTTAAAAGTTAGTGATTGTCAAACGTCACTTGTAAAACATATAGGACTAAAAGTATATTTAGGCCATACAGGACCAAAAATGTAATTTTGCCTTTTTTTTTGTTGTTGAGAAATTTGAGTAAATGAGGTTATCACAATGGATGGTTTTTTGCAGGCTTTACAAAGGGATTGTTCCACTTTGGGGACGACAGATTCCATGTAAGTTTACTGTTTTTTTAGGGATAATTACAAAAAGCTCCCTGAGGTTCAGGCTAATTACAATAAAACCCAGAGATTTTCGGAAATTAATTACAAGAACCCCATTTAGGTTTAATCTGTCTTTCATTTTTCCCTTCATAAGCGGAAAACATTTCAAAAGTTCCCCTTACATTTATAATAATATTACAGTTACGCACTTAAATTTAAGACACACTCAAACCCTTGAGGTATTTTGTAATTTTCAAAAACCTCTTGGTTTTTTTTTTAATTAGCCCAAATCTTAGGGGCCTTTTTGTAATTATCCCTTTTTTTTATATATTTTCGTAATTGCTCCTGACCACAGGGTAATTTTTGTAATTATCCCTTTCTGTATTCTTGTTTTGCTTCATATTTTGATTCATTCAATCTTGTTATATTTTTACCCCAATGCAGATACAATGATGAAATTTGCCACATTTGAAAATATAGTTGAAGGTATATACAAACATGTCATCCCAACTCCAAAAGACCAATGTAGCAAAACCTTGCAGCTTGGCGTTAGCTTTTCTGGTGGGTACATAGCAGGTGTATTCTGTGCCATAATCTCACACCCTGCTGATAATTTGGTCTCTTTCCTCAACAATGCCAAAGGAGCAACAGTTGCTGATGTGAGTACTATCGAACCATCGCTTTAAAAAAAGGGATAATTACAAAAACACCCCTGAGGTTTGGGCTAATTACAAAAAAACCCTGAGTTCTTTGAAAATTACAAAAAAAAACTCTTAAGTTTGATTCCGTCTTATATTTTTCACGGTGATTTTAAAAAATATTACAGTTACCCCACTTAAGATTAAGACAAAACAAAACCTGAAGGGTTATTTTGTAATTTTCAAAGAACTCTGTTTTTTTTTAATTAGCCTAAACCTCAGGGGCGTTTTCGTAATTATCCCTTTAAAGAATTTGGTACGATTATAACCTTGATGACGATGAATGCTAACTATGTTCGACTTTTGTTGGTTGTGTGATGAAGGCGGTGAATAAGCTAGGGTTATGGGGTCTGTGTACTCGGGGACTCCCTCTTCGTATCTTCATGATCGGTACTCTTACTGGAGCACAATGGGGCATCTATGATGCATCAAAAGTGTTTTTTGGGCTGTAAGTTTAATTCCCTATATCTTTTTCTTTTGATGTGCACTTAGGTCGGTTGGATTGAACTAGTTTGATCGATTGAACTGCTAATCGATAGCAAGACTGATTTGCTTACTGTGCCGATTTTTGAAACTTCGTTAAAATGTTATGTTGTTGCAGGCCTACTACTGGTGGTGGAAGTCCTGCCCCTGCACCAAAGTGAAACAAAGAGATTGTATGAAAGAACTAATGCTATGATATTATTTTGAGAAGGCAACATTTTTCCATGTGGGGATTCTTTTCTAATGTATACAAAAGTTTGATTTTCATACAATTTTTATGTCACAGTTAGTTATAGATGAGTTATTTTTTGTTCCTCAGAAGTCAGAATGTGGTTTAGTGTGAGTGTGTGTAGGGCTTGAATTAGATTTTATCACAATTATTGTTGCCCCCTGATCATGTAAAAGTGCACACCTATATGAGTGGAATCAGTGGATATATATCTTTGATGGGTTTATCTAAATTTTTAACAATTGGACACATTATCTTGTTTGCAGCTTTCATTTTTTGGGCCAGGTTTGCTAAAGTGTCCAGATTTGGGTAACCAACTTGAAGCCCAATATGTACGTCTATATATTTTGAGATGTGAATGGAAAGTGCATTTATATTTATAAGAGTGGTAATAGGTCAAATTGACTATTCATGTTTTGTGAAAATAAAAAATAGTTATATGTATTCAAAAACATGGTTTTTAGCCATTTTGACTAAAAGCTGATGATCATACCCTTTATTTATTATCTGGTAAAGTATTTGACCATTTTCCAAAAAATTGATGAGGTACAAAACTTGTCTTAGTATCGAGTCATTTAACTTGGTACGTACCAAGTCATGTAACTCGACACCGAGTTATGAACCGGTCCCCATAACTGAAGAAAAAAGGTAAAGTGGACATTTGAACTAAAAAATGGCTAAAAAACATTCTTACTATGAAGAAAAGGCCAAAAATCCGACGGACACAATTTATAAAATGTCGAGTAATTATAGATATTGGGTTTCTTATGGTGTTTCAATACACTAAGTAAATATTATGTAAATACAATAATGGTATGGTATTCATATATTGTATTGAACTACTAGATGAAATATTGTAGAAAATAGATGGGATTGTATAACTGGTCAATAAATCAATATGAGAAACTGAGCATAAAAGAAAAATCACTAGGTACAAACTTGGCCCTGTAAGCAGAGGCGGAACTAGGGGGGACAAGGGGGGGCTATTGCCCCCCCAAAATTTTCCAAAATTTCATTTCCCCCCCCTAAAGTTTTCAAAAATTTTTTTTTTTAGTTAAAATAGGTAACTTTGCCCCCCCAAAATTTTGATAAAAACTTCAAATAGTTGTCTTTTACAATATTAAAACCCATTAATTATGGTTAATACATGAGTATTTTTTTTCATTGATTAAATTTATAAACTCGATCCGTTTTTCGCCCCCCCAAAGCTAAAATCCTGCGTTCGCCACTGCCTGTAAGCAGAGAGATGGTACTTGGTTTCACCTATTATATTTACGGGTGAGAGGTTAAGGGTTCAAACCTCACATCTCCCCAACAGTCCCTTTGTAAAGGTTTGAAATTTTTTTTTTAAAAAAAAAAAAACTTGACCTTGTAAGCAAATAAATTATAATCAAGGATAGTATTGTTAATCTGAGCACTACAATCATTAAATTCTTTCTAAATAACATAGTATAGAAACAAATTTGACAATAAGACATTATCTCAATTTTCAAATACAATCCACTAAATCGTTCATGGCGGTGATTATGCCCATTATTATTGACACGAGATCTTCCATTATTAAAGCAAGTCCAGTGACATGGATCGGGTTTTTTTTTCATTTTTATTTTTTACTTTCTATTTTTTACTAATACAAAAAATTGTAATATAAAAAGAAAATGCAATAAAATTGTTTTCTTGTCAGGCATGAGTTTATAATTCATTATAAAACCCTAAAAAAAATGGTACTCAAGAAAAAAAAACCAAGAAGTGCATTGATTTCACAAAAAATTATATATATCTCTATCAATGTTTTAGATATAATATAACGGAAGACATAATTAAAAAGGATGAACCCAATCCCTGAGGGCCCCCACTGTCCTTGCCCTAGAGCTTCATGAAGGATGTGAAGCGCGGGTTATGCCTCAACTAGTCAGGGTCCTTGGGCAGCCGAAGACTGAGTCACCACACAAGAAGACTTCTTCCACCCTGTAAATCGTTACCAGAGGAATTCGAACAACCACACTGTGGGTGCCATCAAGCAGACATCACGTCATTCAAGTCCTTTACCAGTTGAGCTATGTCCCGGGGCTAACGTAAGACATACTTGTCTCGTAAGACCAACACCCAGTTTTAATATATTTAATAAATAATGAGTCCACATTTACAAATAAGGATTAATGCACAAATAAGGATTAATCCAGACCAATTCATTTTTTGGCAAAAACTTGCGTGAGACAGTCACACGGATCCCTTATATAAAGTTTTAAAGGTTTTTTTTTTTCAGATTTTATTTTTCTTAGGGTTTATATTTATTTTTTTAGGGTTTATTTTGTTTCTTGGGTTTATTTTTAATTGATTTGGGTTTTTAGGTTTTTAAGTATTTTTTAGGGTTTATTTTTTGTTTTTTGGGTTTATTTTTGTTTCTTCATGGTTATTATTATTTTTAAATTTATTTTCATGGTTCATGTTCTCAAGCGGAGCCCTTAGGAGGTCCGTCTCACGGATTTAGATCCGTGAGACTGTCTCACAAGAGACTTGCTCTTATTATTTTATTATGATGCACTCAATTCAATCCTTCAATAAAACATGTTAAATAGCAAGTACAAACACCAATGCCACCTTAAAAATATTGTTTAATTTGTTTAACACAAAAAACTGTCTAGTACGTGGTCATTTTTTTATTTCCAAATTTGTATATGAATGAAAAAAATAATTCAAATGTATGTTTCATAAATGGAAAGAGACAAAAAAAGGACTTAGTTAGTTGGAGACAATTTAATTCAAATGATTAAATACTGTGGTATATTAAAGCGTTTGCCATGGTGATCACATTGCTTTTCGGTGGTATGATTTAATTTATAGGTCTAAGATATAAAATCACAAATGGATGCACCAAATTTTGTAAGGGCTATTCTATCAAATTCTTTACTATATTAGCACGTATATAATAAAGATAAACTGAATATAATTAATAAATATATTATATTTTAATTTAATTATCCACATCATTTTTTATTATCTTTAGCATGACACTGTTCACGTGGCTTAAATTTTTATGCTGCCCATGAACATAGAGGAAGAAGAGGCGTAATTAATTAATTATTAAATATTGCGCCTTAATTAATGCATGAGATGCCTAAGGCCCTAAGTGACTTCTATTTTTAGTTGACCAATTTTGGAATTACACCATTATAATCACATGTTACATAATACAATTAACTTTTGACTTGAAATGGGCAAGTACTGTACTTTTTCCCCGTGGAACCTTTGAAACTGGCAGTGAAATTATAGAAAGAAAAAAATAAACACGATGTCCATTATTTTTTCATGAATCATTAATTTGATTTTGAGTAGTATTCTGTAGACACATATTTTGACTAATTTGAATTTCAGAAAATTTGAAAATTGTTGTGGGTTTAGTTAATTGTTTAACATTCATGGATTGTTAGTTAGTTATAAGGATTACTATTATTTTTTTGCAATGAGATATGAACAACTTTAATTTTCTTAAAAAGAAAAATGAATAAAATACTAGGAAAAACATGCTTGAACACAAACTAAATTAATTGCTCGATATACTCGAGTGATCAACTATTTGAGCTCGATCGTCAAACACAACAAATTAAATGTGAACACATTTTCCCTTCAACAAAATCTGTAGGCCGTTCCTGTGTTTTAAAGGGTCCAATGCAGAAAAAAAAGGGGCCTTTTTTACTCATATAAATAAAAATTAAAAATATCTAATTACCCACTATTATGAAAAATAAGTTATTGATCGAAACATAAAATAATGAAATAATATATTTCAATTTCAACGTTTCCAATTTTATAAAATTAGTGCTACAAAAAGAGACATTTGTCCCTCTTTGAAGCTCAATAAACTCTTACACTTGTCTTATTTTCTTACGCTTTTCATGCCCAGATGGATATTTTCGAATATGAGGCATTTGCAATTTTCTATTGGAAAAAAAACACAATTTAGTGTAAAATATTAAATGCAAGTCCTCCATCCATTACATATGTTCTACTTTACCAATAAAAGAATTTTAAATAAAATAAAATGGACATTAAAAATATAATGAAACCCTTTATGCAAAATATAACAAATATTGATACATTAAATTAATGAAAAAATAGGAGAACTAAAAATAAAGAATTCTTAGAAAAAAATTATTTACTTCAAATTTGGCCCAAGCCCTTCTCTTTGGCCTGAAATTTGGGAGAGGAAAAAAATGAGAGAATTTTGTTGCAGCGAAAAATTGTATTCTTGTCCTAAAGGATTTGGTAGGAGACTCAGACCACTAGGCAATCCAATTTTGTTGTCCTTTGTTTTAGTCTTTAATATACATATTGATATTATGAATCATTTTTTTAAAAAATAATCCCAGGGGCGGGGGCCCTCGCCGGAGGGGGGCCCTGTACTGCGGCGCCGCCTCAATCGCCCAATGGATGGCTCTGACTTTAGTACTACTTTGAGTACGTAAAAAGTAATAGAATATTTTCGAAAGGATCAACTTAATCGAGTTCGAATCATGTACAACTTGATTAAAGTGAATTTAATTACGATTATTTTACAATCAAATTAACAAAGTTCAAACGTAATTTTTGAATATAAATGTGTTTCACTTTTTTAATTTGTATAAACCTATTAATTTGGTTAGGATTTAGTTGGTATTACTTTACTTTGAAACACAATAAGACCTTTAGGGAGCCACAATTGTCCTACCGCTCGTCGCATAAGTGGTTGAAAAGTAGAACATTTACCGTATTTGAGGGTAAGTTGTTATATAATGTTAGATGTTGATATATAAAAAATTATAAGAAATCCAAATAGATATATAAAAAAGTAATATAATAAGAGATCGATATTTATATCCAATAATGCACATTGATATAGCATCTTTTTTAACTCTAAATTTGATTTAGGAAAGTAAATCAGATGTACCTGACCTAGGGACCCACAAAGCGAAGTGAAGTGTGTTCCACGGCGACCTGCCAAGGATCCCCAAAAAGCTAGGTGAGGTACTTTGTTCGAGGGTACTGAAGCAGAACGCACGTTAAAGGCTAGCCGGGATGGCTCCCTAAGGCCCTCCGATGCCTAAGTCGAATCGGTAGTTGAGGTACTTAGAAAGCTAAAGAGCGAGGTAATTTAGAATAATGACAAGTTATCTTTTACCTTGAATTTCGTGCCGTATTTATAGTACGGTTCACCGGGTAAGGCGGATCACCGTACACGTGGCGCCCGATCGACGGTGTGTGGTTCGCGGGCGACCCGACCAGGCATTTGGGTCGGGTCGGACCCATATAAAAAGCCGCGGATCCTGAGGGTATTTTGGTAATTTCGCGAGGCGAGGTCAAGATGGTCAACTCGACCTAGGCGAGGCTATAATGGTAATTTCCACATCATTTACTCCCCCAGTTACTTTAGTAATTTATTGCTAAAGTGACTCAATTCAGGTCCCCGCATGCGAAGCGACGAAGAGCCCAAGCCGTTGAATTTCGAAAAGATCCTCCAATCCGAGCCATTGAATTCAAACAGTCTTTTGATCGAGACCGTTGATTTTCCCGCCCTTCTTCCTATATATATAAGATGGTTTTTCAACTTTCACTTTTTACATCTCTTATCCCGGATCACCTCGCTGCTCAGCTCGCTCGCGACCTAGGATCTTGACTTCGTGCTCCTCTACTCCACTTGACTTAGAGGTAGGTTCTCTCTCTCTACTCTAAATTTTCTTACTCTTATGGCGACCTCTCCTCCGTCTACACACGACCTCCTAGCTTGCGGTCGAACTCGGGTCGTCGACCCGACTCACTCTTCGAGCTCTTCTACTTCTACTGGCGGGGCAACCCCTAGTCCCCCTCCTCAAGATAGGACATCTCGCGAGGCCACCCCCTCGGACGACCTGGAACACGTCGCCCCCTGGGCTTTACTTAGGTCCCGGGTCTCTGTTCACGATGTAGGCACCATTAGGAAAAACTTCTTCATCCCCGCTTCGTACCAAATCATAATTCCTACCAAGCTAGCGATAGAATAGACAAGCCTCCACCTCATTGCCTAGCCTTTCCACCTTGCTAGCCTCGGGCGGGCCTTAGATTCCCTTTGGCTCGCCCGTTCTTTGACATTTTGAGGGGCTCGATGTTTGCCCCGCCTAACTCGTCCCAAATTCCTACCGTCATATTGTAGGTTTTATCATTTTAATGAAACATTTTGGCGAGGCCGCCGCTTTCTCATTTTTGCGAATTATATGCCATCAATTCTTCTACCACTACCACTAACTCCGGATTCTTTTACATCTCGCCTCGCACCAACCGAAAATTTTTACATCGGGTTCCTTCCTCGGTGTGGCCTTGGAAGGATAGGTTCGTATTCATTCGAGCCCCTATTGAAAATCCTTGGGACCTACCTTCAGATTGGAAACTGGGCCGGCCTCGCCTTCGAGGCCTGCCTCCTGTTTCTTGGGGAACCAACTTCATTTCTATGCTGACCCAGCATTGGTATGAGGCTTGCGACCTCATTACCGAAGAGGTTCTATCCCTCGTCGGCCTTAGCCCCGCTCCTCGCCATGAAACTCTAACTCTTGGTAATTTATTTCTTTTAAAGTACTCCAGTTCGCCTACTCCGCTTATACTGATGTATTTTCTTCGCTTGTGCAGATATGGCGGTCCGATCTGCCGTTCTTGAAAAGGCCCTCGCCAATAACAAGGAAGCCTTGCTAGCTCGCAAGCGAGCCCGCCAAGAGGCTGCTGCTTCGGACTTACCGTTGGGCGTGGTCGCAGCTTCGGCCCCCTCCGTGACAATAGCCCTCGACCCCACTCCCGAGGTGCCCCTCAAGAAAACCATCAAGGCCTCGGGTAGCAAGCCTAGGGAGGACAAGGGAAAAAAGGTGGTTGAAAGTTCTGCTCCAAAAAGGGCAAAAATTCGCAAGGCTAGGAGCTCGCCTGATTCTATGGGTGCTTCCCCCGGGATGCTAGCTCACGACGAGCTCGAGCCTACTGATGCCAACCTCCCCACCGTTGATCAAATGATGATGTGGTTGAACCGGAGCGAGTCCCATCTCCAGGCTCGGCTCTCGCGGCTCGCGTAGCTCCTGACCTTAGGCCTCGTGTTCGCGAGCTTGCCATGCCTCGCACCATTCCGAACTGGAATATTAGCTCGTGGAGCTCGGTCCTCGAGACGAAGGCTGGGGAGGATTCCTTCGAACTGTATAACTATACTACCCTCCCCACCGACCAATTTGCCTTGATGACCACGGAGTTCACCCGCCTCGAAGAGTTGGCGGCTCACGAGGTCATGTCGGTATGTGAATGTATTTAAATTATCCAACTTTGTTTCTTCGCTTCTATCTCGCTTCGCCACCACTTACTTTTTTTTTTTTTTTTTTTTTTTTTTTTTTTAGCTTTTTTAAATAGCGGCCCTGTTGCACCAAATGGCGCTTCGCGGTGCCGATTGGAAGCACTTTAACGAGGTGTACATTAATCACCGAGCGAGGTCCATGCGAGGCTCCGAATCGTCGAGGGATAAGGGAAAGTCGCCGAGGAGGCTCGAGCCGAACTCCTCAAGGAACTCCTCAAGAGCTGAGCTGAAGCTCACTTGCTTCGTCTCAAAGCGAGCTCAAAACTCGCGAGGTGCACCACATCAAAGAGGTGGCAGATTCTTTTGAAAAAGGTCGGAAACAAGGCCTTGAAGAATATCTCTCATCCGAAGAGCATAAGGCTTCGCTAGCCTCGTCTCGTCTTGCCGGGGTTCAATCCTTTCTCCAGTCCTCGTCTTGCGAGAAACTCATTGCAGAGCGAGCCGTGGTGTACCTCTTTGATGGCTTCGAGCGGTGCCGCGAGCAGGGAATTAAGAAGGAAGCTTTTAAGGCCGATTTCGACCCCGACAAGCTTGACCCCTTTGAGAAGGACGAGCCGAAGGCAGACGTCGCTGAAGGCGAAGGCGAGGTGGGTAGCTCGCGTGATGTAGAGGTCGTCGATGAAGTGGAGGAGGTCGATGAGTTCACCGATCTCGTGAAACCTCTTTTAGCTTCCTAGGGCTTTTTATGTAAATAACTGAAGTATTTAACTTAGATGTATTTTTATTCACGATCTCATCGCCTCTTAATGTACTTCAAATGTTACTTCATTTTTGTGTCTTACTTTTGCCTTACTTCGCTTGTGTGTCACTTCGATATACTGCACTTCGCTTTTATATGTTGCATGGACTTTACTTCGATCCACTTTTTTTTTTTTTTTTTTTTAGCATCCTCTTGGGTCCTGAGGCTTACTCGCGAGGCTAGGTCCCCGGGCGAGCCTAAGTCCCTCGGGGTCGCCAGGGTGCTTATGGCTGGTCCTCGTGGGGTCGCTTTAGGCGCTTATGGCCTAGGTCCTCGTGGGGTCGCCAGGGCGCTTATGGCCTTGTCCTTCGTGGGGTCGCTTAGGGCGCCGATGGCCTAGGTCCTCGTGGGGTCGCTAGGGCACTTATGGCCTGGGCCCCTCGTGGGGTCGCTGGGCGCTTATGGCTTAGGTCCTCGTGGGGTCGCTTTAGGGCGCCGATGGCCTAGGTCCTCTTGGGGTCGCTTTAGGGCGTTTACGACTGGGTCCCTCGTGGGGTCGCTGGGGGCGCTCATGGCCTAGGTCCTCGTGGGGTCACCTAGGGCGCTTACATGGCCTAGGTCCTCGTGGGGTCGCTTAGGCGCTTATGGCCTAGGTCCTCGTGGGGTCGCAGGGGCCTGCTAGCGTTTTAGGGGGCTTAACTTGCGAGCCTGGGTCCTCTTGGTGAGACCATTGTGGGCTTTGCCCGGCTAAAAGGGAGCTTATGGCCTAGATCCTTCGTGGGATCGTCTTGGGCCTCGCTTAGCCTTTTAGGGGCTTATCTTGCGAGCTGGAGTCCCTTTGTTGGGACCATTGTGGGCTTTGCCACCTAAAAGAGAGCTTATGGCCTAGATCCTTCGTGGGATCGTCTTGGGCCTGCTAGCCTTTTTGGGGCTTATCTTGCGAGCCCAGTCCCTTTGTTGGGACCATTGTGGGCTTTGCCCGGCTAAAAGGAGCTTATGGCCTAGATCCTTCGTGGGATCGTCTTGGGCTCTGCTAGCCTTTTAGGGGGCTTATCTTGCGAGCCCAGTCCCTTTGTTGGGACCATTGTGGGCTTTGCCACTAAAGGGAGCTTATGGCCTAGATCCTTCGTGGGATCGTCTTGGGCCTGCTAGCCTTTTGTGGGGGCTTATCTTGCGAGCCTGGAGTCCCTTTGTTGGGACCATTGTGGGCTTTGCCCGGGTGCGGGAGCTTATGGCCTAGATCCTTCGTGGGATCGCTAGGGATGGCAATGGGGCGGGGCGGGCGGGTAATTGAATACCCGGACCCACCCCGTGCTAGTTACCCCGCGCCCGCCGCCCGCCGTGCCCCCGCCACGGTCCAAAATGGTTGCCCCGTGCCCGCTGTGTGGGGCGGGTCCGCCCCGCCCGCCTGTTTTGAATTTTTTGAGCTTAAAATTAATTTAACAAAGTGTATTTTTTTTATTTATTTTTTTAAATTTAAATATATTTTTATATTTTTATAATATTCTATAATGTATTATTGTAAATGTATTTTTTTGTGAAAGCTAAATATATTTTTTTATTTTTATAATATCATATAATAATAATATTAGTGTATATATATCTTCAAGCGGGCGGGGGGCGGGCGGGCGGGGGCAATTACAATACCCGGACCCGCCGCTCGCCCGTCTGCATGGCTGGTCCGCCCCGCCCGTCCTCGAGCGGGCCAGTCCGCCCGCTCCAAACACCACGGTCGGGTCGGGCCAGGTCGGGTCAGTCCATATTGCCATCCCTGGGATCGCTTTGGGCCTCTAAGCCTTTTTGGGGGCTTATCTTGAGTGGTTCGCTTGCGACCCGAAACACTAAGCAAATTTGTGCGAAAAGGTAAACATTGCGGGTGAAATTCCATCTTCTTTCATTGATGATAGTTTTTAACATAAACCTTCAATTCTTTCAAAATTAAGCTAAGCACATAAAGTAGATTAGTTATGCAACATCAAGTATAGAACCTCCTTAAGTTATGAATGTTCCAAGGCCTTGGGAGCTCCTTTCCTTGCATGTTTTCTAGTCGTATGTTCCTCTCTTTCAAAGACTTCAATTACTTTAAAAGGTCCTTCCCAATTTGCCTCCAGCTTCCCCACATGTTTGGACACTTCCACTTTTTTGAGCACTAGATCCCCTACTTGAAAGCTTCGCTCATGAACCCTTTTGTTGTATGCATTTTTCATCCTTCCTCGTCGCTTGGATCTCGAATAAACGCTTTGTCTCGCTTTTCTTCGATGAGTTCAAGCTCGAGCTCTCTAGCTTCACTATTTCCCTCGGGCTCATCGGCGACCAGCGAGGTTTCACCAATTTCTACCGGCAAGATCGCTTCCGACCCGTACACTAGGCTGAAAGGTGTTTCTCCCGTCGAGGTCCGTGGGGTCGTTCGATATGCCCACAGGACTCCAGGCAACTCGTCCACCCAATACGACTTCGCTTCCTCTAGCCTCGTTTTTAGGTGTTGTAGAATAATTCTATTTGCGACCTCGATCCGCCCATTTGCTTGAGGGTTTCCCACAAACAAAATTTTGCTTCACTTTATATTCGTCACACCACTCCCTAACCTTCTTTCCTTGAAATTGAGTGCCATTATCGATATTAAGATTCTGGGAGCCCCATACCTACATGCAATATTTTTCCACAAGAAATTCATGACTTCAGTTTCGATATCTTGGCCACTGCCTCGGCCTCAATCCACTTAGAAAAGTACTCCACCGCCACAATGATAAATTTCTTCTGAGCTCTAGCCACTGGGAAGGGACCCAAGATGTCGATTCCCCATTGATCAAAAGGACAAGCAATGGGGATCGTTTCTAGCTGGGTCGCTGGTTGGTGAGTTAGGTTCGCGTGGAACTAACACTTCACACATTTTTTAACAAACTCCATTGTATCCTTTGCCAAGGTTGGCCAAAAGTAACCTTGCCGGATCACCTTCTGGGCGAGTGCCTTACCTCCCGAGTGGTTACCACAGTTGCCCTCATGAATCTCCCTCATTACATACATCGCCCTTTCCCGGACCGAGGCACTTTAGTAACGGTCCTCCTACCGATCTTTTATACAGCTCATTGTCTATCATTATGAACCGGGACGCTCTAACTTGGACCCTTCTAGCTTTTATCGGGTCCATCGGTAACGCTCCCTTTTCTAGGAAATTTTTCAAGTCTTCCATCCAATCGATTAGGGCGTCAATTGCACAAACCAGAGCCTCGCTCGAATACTGCTCGATGGGACCTTGCTCCGCTAGCGTGTCCGGCTGCGTCGCCACCAACACGATCACCTTCCTCGAACTACTCCCACTTACTGCACTTGCGAAGCGAGCTAGAGCATCAGCTCACTCATTTTCATTTCTTGGGATCTGCTGTAGTTGAAAAAATTCGAACTTTTCCATCAACCGTTTCGCTTTCTCCAAATAGTTAACCATGGATCGATCCTTGGCTTCAAACGAACCCTCAATTTGCATTGCCACTAACTGAGAGTCAGTGTAAGCTATCAGCTTCTTCACATTACACTTCTGCGCCATTTTTAATCCTGCCAACAGAGCTTCGTACTCGGCCTCGTTGTTTGTCACCTCGAATTCGAGGCGAAGTGCCACTTCCACCTCGAACGAGCTAGGCTTTTGCAATAATATCCCAGCTCCGCCTCCAGTAGCCACCGCCGACCCATCCACATGCAGTAGCCATGTTACTTTCTCTTTTTGAACCTCATTTTCCGACCCACTTGCTTCGTTAACGAAGTCAGCCAGGACTTGAGCCTTCACCGCCGTTTTACTTTGATATTTAATATCAAATTCCCCCAATTCCACGGACCATTTTACTAGGCGACCTGACAGCTCCGGTTTTTCTAACACTTGTCTCGATGGTTGATTTGTGAGGACAATAATCGATGAGATTGGAAGTAAGGTCGCAACTTCCTACCGATACTTACCAAGGCTAGAGCCCGAGCTTTTTCTGTCTCTAGGTACCTCTCTTCACTCCAGTAACAACTTGCTCACGTAGTAAATCAAGCGATGAACTCCTCTTCGTCCCCGCACCAACACCGAACTCACGGCTCGAGATCGAGACTGCTAGGTATAAAAATAGAGCCTCCCTTTTTTTTTAGGCTTGGACAACGGTAAAGGTGGAGACATAAGGTATCCTTTCAAATCTCCGAATGCCTTCTCACATTCCTCCGTCCATTGAAAATTTTTCATGTTTCTCAATGTGTTGAAAAAAAGGAAGGTTGCGATCACCGACCTCGAAATGAACCCGTTCAACGAGGCAATTTTCCTGTGTTTCTTGTCTTCATTGACCGTTCTAGGTGAACTCATTTCCATTATAGCTTTTATCTTCTCCGAGTTAAGCCGATCCCCTCTCATGCACCATGAAACCCAAAAATTTTCCACCTCGCACTCAAGGTGCACTTCGCAGATTCAACTTCATACCATAGGCTCGCATTATTTTGAAAGCCTCCCTCAAATGCTCAAGGTGATCCTCTTCCATCACACTTTTTACCAACATATCATCAACATACACTTCCATTGATTTGCCAATTTTCTCTCTAAACATGAGGTTGACTAACCTCGATAAGTAACTCCCGTTCTTTTAGCCCAAACGGCATTACCATGTAACAATAAACTCCATTCTCCGTCACAAATGAGGTCTTATCCCTATCCTCCCCCGCCATAAAAATTTGGTGATATCCTTGGTAAGCATCCATCATGCTAAGCAAGGCACATCCTGCTGTGGAGTCCACCAACAGGTCGATGCGAGGTAGGGGATAGGGATCCTTGGGGCATGCCTTATTCAGATCCGTGAAGTCAGTGCACATCCTCCATTTGTTGTTAGCTTTGGGCACTACAACTACATTTGATAACCACTCGATGAACTCGAATTTCCACAACATATCCCGCCTCCAATAACTTGTTCACCTCGTTTTCTATAATTTTGTTTCTTTCGCTTCCAAAGCTTCGCTTTTTCTGCTTCACTGGCCTCGCTAACAGATCCACATTTAGTCGATGAACCATCACCTCGGGGTCTATGCCTTGGAAATCAGACGGTTTCCAAGCAAAAATGTCCACATTCTCCCTAAGAAACTGAATCATCAACACTTCTAGCTTCGAGTCCATTTGCGACCCTATCTTAGTGAACTTATCCGGGTCGCCTGGTTCGAGCTTAATCACTTTGTACTGCTCCATTGGCTCAACCCTATACTCCGCCATTGTTCTAGCTTTTTTAACCTTCTCTTTTTCTTTTTTACTCAGCCCAACCTCTTCTTCGCGTGTTATTTGCTTTATAGTCCTCACTTCTCTCCCTTCCTTCTTCTTTTTTAGGGAAACGTTATAGCATTCTCTAGCCATCTTCTGATCGCCTCGTCTTCGCCTACCCCTCCCGCCGTAGGGAACTTCATCTTCAAATGATAGGTGGACACCACGACTTGAAATTGATTCGATCCGGGGTCGCCCATGATCACATTATAAGCAAATGGGCGTCTACTACCAGTACTTGATCATGATTGTCTTTCGGCACGGCGCTTCGCCTAGCGAGGTGGGGAGATCAATGGTTCCTGGGGAACCACTTCGCTTCCTCCAAACCCCATCACGAGTGTCAACCGGACGTAAAGCGATTCATCTAGTTCCATCTTCCTCAACACATGCATAAATAATATATCCGCCGAGCTCCCATTGTCCACCAAAACTTTTTGTACAAAAATTGGCGATATCCATCGTGATAACCATCGGGTCGTTTTGGCTGCCTCAACCCCCACGAGAGGTCACGACCATCGAATGTAATAGGGCTAGAGTTTTGGACGCTCATGACCTTTAGTTTCCTCTTAGAATCATGAGTGAGGTTACGCGCATGTTTCCTTCTTGCACTCGAGAATCACCTCCACTAGGACCTCCTGCTATCATATGTATAACCCCCTACGAGGCGGGTTATCTTCTTCGTGATTTTGCCTGGCCTGGCGTTCCTCGGGCGTTCTTGCCTATGTCCGCCTCATGGCGACCTCTCGACCGGCCGCGATTTGCGGCCGGTGATCTTCGCCTAGGGTCCCTGGGCTTGGGTCCTCCCCTCGTTCTTCTTTCAAAACAAAATTTTGTAAGTAACCTTCTGAATGAGCCTTTCAATCTCATCTCGCAATTGAATGCGATCCTCGGTGTCGTGGCCATGGTCCTTGTGGAAGGCGACAATATTTATCCATATTTCTTCGACCCGAGGTCATCTTCATCTTTTTTGCCACCTTAGCATGTCGGTTCGCTCAATGGCCATTAGGCGTGACTTCGGTGCGTTCAACAGAGTATATCTATTGTGCCTCGCTGTCCGGGGCGATCTTGATCCGGACCTCGGTCTAGCCTCTCGACCCTAAACCGAAGCCTCTCTCTAAGATCCCTCCCCTCGCGTGGAGCTTGAGCAACTTGGGACCACTCATGGTCTTTAAGGGCATTCATCTCCTCCTCTTGTATGTATTTAAGGTCACTTCCATTAGTCGCTCCTTATCGACAAAGGTTCGCGAGCAAGCAATCGATCTTAATGGTCCTTTTTGCAATCCAAGGATAAGGATATTAGTCATCATGTCGATTCGCATATCTTGTACCTCAACGCTTCATCATTGAACCGATTTATGAATTCCCCGAGCAACTCTTTTTACCCCCGTCTTATAGTGAACAAATGCGGGCCGACCTCCGAGCTCGCTTTTGGCTTGCGAATCGGTATAAGAACTTTCGAGCCACTTGTTAGTAAGAAACCCACAGTTCCCTAGGTAATCCCATGAACCATTCCTGCGCTTTCCTCGGCGTTGTGATGAATATTCTTGCATTCATGGCATCCGACCGTCCATACAATTGCATCACGTGGTCGAAAGCGGTGAGATGTTCCCGAGGGTCCCTATTCCCATCATATTTTGGGAGATCGGGAAGCTTGAAGTTCGGCGTGACCACCTCGGCTAGGATCTCGGGAGAAAATGGAGATCCCCTTTTCTCGCAGCGGATGTTCTGACTCCTCCGCCTCAAATCATCCGGTTGTCGAGTAACATGCTCGATTTGTTCACTCGTTCATGTATGTCCCGTGGCTTATTGATGTTCGCCCACGACCTCCCTCTCCTGGTCTCTCTCATTGGTGGCCCGACGCTTGACTAGCCACCTCTTCCAAATCAACTAAGACTTCGTTTCGTTTTTCCACATTCCCCCTTGCTCCTCAAAACCTCGGGAGGGCCTCCATAGCCTTTCGCCCTTTCTTTCCCTATCCTCCAACATTTTTTCCAAAGATTTTCTCAAAGTCACTAGCCTTCATGTGAATCATCCGCTCCTCCTCCCGAACGAAAGATGGTCCCGCCAAAGTGAAGCGGGCGGGTGGTGATGTTTCCTGGGGAGGGTCCTCCACGACCCCCTGAGGTGTCTTGGACGCATGCTTAGGTGTTTCCAATAGCTTCCCTGGTGTCTCCTCCATCTTTAGCTAGACCTCGTTTCCCACAGACGGCGCCAACTGATTTAGGAAGGTAAATCGGATGTACCGACCTAGGGACCCACAAAGCGAAGTGAAGTGTGTTCCACGGCGACCCTGCCAAGGATCCCCAAAAAGCTAGGTGAGGTACTTTGTTCGAGGGTACTGAAACAGACGCACGTTAAATTTGCACTGGGATGGCTCCCGCTAAGGCCCTCCGATGCCTAAGTCGAATCGTAGTTGAGGTACTTAGAAAGCTAAAGAGCGAGGTAATTTAGAATAATGACAAGTTACCTTTTACCTTGAATTTCGTGCCGTATTTATAGTACTGTTCACCGGGTAAGGCGGATCACCGTACACGTGGCGCCCGATCGACGGTGTGTGGTTCGCGGGCGACCCGACCCGAGCATTTGGGTCGGGTCGGGACCCATATAAAAAGCCGCGGATCCTGAGGGTATTTTGGTAATTTCGCGAGGCGAGGTCAAGATGGTCAACTCGACCTAGGCGAGGCTATAATGGTAATTTCCACATCAAAATCCTAGCTATTCATTTACACGACCTACATGTTGGATAAAAAAATATAACAAAGGCTATTATTTTGAACGTGAAATTTCACTGTCCTTAAGGAAATTTGCCCCCACTACGTTGCTGCCGGATTAATGGCAATTCCCTCCAAGATATTCAAAATAAACCAGAATTCCACAGACAAAAAAAATCAAATTCTCCCAAGAACGATTTTGAGAATATTTTTGATTGCAGGAATAAAAAACGTAATTGATTTTGAAAGGAGAATCATTTATTTATAGCACTTTAATGCACCATTTGGTAATTGACATGTCTGTTTAATACAGACACCTTTTGGCATAAGTCATATCTGTTCAACAAACACCCCTTTGAGAACCAAACAACTGTTGGAATAAAATGTTAATAAACTGCAATTATTAACATTCAAAAATAAAAATCAATTAAATAATTCAAATTATATTTAATTGATTTTCTAACTTAATCCAAGTGCCATCTTTTGACCATTAAATATTAAATATATATAATAGTCAAACCAAGCAATTTTAATTCACCAATTTGGAAATTTCCCTCCAAATTTTCCACCAACCAAATTTAACTTATTTGGTTTGTACCTCCTTTTAAACCTTTCAAAATATTCCTCTCTTTTCTATGTGGGACAACTAGTTATCACTAACTATTACCAACAATCCCCCACTTAGTTAGTGATATTTGCAATCAAATTTAGTTTTTATGCATATAGAAGGTGTCTTTCGACTTAAACCTGCTATTAGTATAAGCATCTCAAAACCTTATCGAAATATGTAGTCGATTAATTTACTTAAACCACAATTCCTTTATGATAAGATCGGAAATGCCATACACACAAAAACTTACTAGCTTCTCATAGCATGTTCCCCGTGAACTTTAGCACCATATTATGGCCTTGTGCTACATCCTGAGTTCATGACCACTTACAAAAGTTTATTTCCTAACTTTTGATGGAAGCGCACCACTTCCTGATCACATAGGTCAAGAGTCTTTGAAGCCTAATTTTAGCTTCCTTGTTCATAACCGAACGTGATTCTTCATTAAGAATATTTTATATTCAACCTCCTTTACATAAGTACTATATCATTCTTAGTATTTGCTAACTATCACTAATAACTTGTTGTTACCCTTTAAACTTTTAAAATTGCTAGGCAATAAGAAAAGTAAGGTTCTTATTATTAGTGACAAATCAAAATGATTTTAGACCCATCGCACTCGTAGTGCTTTTTATCATATCCCTCGAGAGTCCTTTTGTTAACTTGTCCGCTAAGTTCTTATTAGACCTTACATGACAACTCGTAATTATACCATCGGATATCGGTTGTCTAATATATTCATGTCTCGAGCAATATGTCTAGATTTACCATTATATATCTTACTAAATGCTCTAGACATAGTTGCTTGACTATCACAGTATAAAGAGACTGCTGGCATCGGTTGTAGCCACAACTTAATATCTAACAATAAATTTCTTAACCACTCCGCCTCTTTACCTGCTGCTGCTAAAGCAATAAACTCAGATTCCATTGTGGAATGAGTTATACACGTCTGTTTTTTAGAAGCCCAAGATACATCACCTCCACCTAAAGTGAAAATCCAACCATACGTAGACTTATTATCACTCACACTAGTTATCCAACTAGCATCTGTATAACCTTCTAGCACAGATGGAAACTTGTTATAAAACAAGGCAAATGACTTTGTCCTTTTTAAATATCCGAGAACTCTTCCAATAGCTCTCCAATGTTCGGTCTTTAGGATTATGAGTGTATCTTGAAAGTTTGCAAACAACAAACGCACTTGATATCGGGTCTAGTACAATGCATAGCATACATTAGACTACCAATAGCACTAGCATAGTCTAATTGACTGATGGATCTACCCGAATTCTCCACCAGTTTATTTGAAACATCAAGTGGGGTATTAGCTTCTTTGATTCCCAAGTGATTGAACCTTGAAAGAACCTTATCTATATAATGTGATTGACACAAGGCAAAACCCCCACTATGTTTTCTAACTTTGATCCCTAAAATAGTATCAACTTCTCCCAAGTCTTTCATTTTAAACTGAGAAGTTAAATACTTTTTAGGGTCATTCACTCCTTGTATATTGGTGCCTATGATTAACATATCATCAACGTAAAGACACACTATGACACCATAGTCCTTAGTAAACTTAGAGTAAATGCATTTATCTCGCTCCATTATGACTAAACCCATGTGATAAAATCACACTATCAAACTTTTCATGCCACTGCTTAGGAGCTTGTTTTAATCCATACAAGGATTTTACCAATTTACAAACTTTCTTTTCATTGTCAGGAAACACAAACCCTCTAGACTGCTCCATATAAACTTCTTCATCAAGATCACCATTTAAAAATGTTGTCTAAACATCCATTTGATGAATATATAAGTTGTAAATTGATGCCAGGGCAAATAATATTCTTATTGGGGTTATTCTTGCTACAGGAGCATAAGTATCAAAATAATCAACTCTTTCCTTTTGTCTAAAGCCTTTTGCTACAAGTCTTGATTTAAAGGTTTGTAGAGAACCATCAGTATTATATTTCCTCCTAAATACCCATTTACATCCAATGGGCTTCGAACCAGGAGGTAAATCAACCAATACCCAAGTACCATTTGCTAAAAGAGAATCCATCTCATCATTTATAGCTTCTTTCCAAAAACTGGAATATCTTGAACCCATTGCTTCCTTATATGTTTTTGGATCCTCTTCCATATGTAGAACAAATGGTATTTTATTTAACACTCTATCTCTACTTCCTTCAACTAAGAAGACTAAAGCTTGTGAAGAAATAATATCAGAATCCAAATTCTTCTCCTTTCTTGCTCTTTTACTTCTCCGAGGTTCACTTGGAGGTTCTACTAAAATTCTTTTATTATTAGAAGAACTTGGATTCACAGTAGTGTTCTGTGTTGCATCTTGAGATATTTCTTTGTTTGACTGTGAATTAACTTTTGAATCATTTAGAAAACTTGTTTCTAAAAATTCAACATCTCTCGACTCAACAATAACATTTGAGTCTAAATGCAACAGTCTATATGCTTTGGAATTTTCAGCATATCCCACAAACACACTCTTAACAGCTCTAGGTCCTAATTTTGTTCTTTTAGGATCTGGAACTCTATAATAAGCTAAACAGCCCCACACCCTTACATAAGTTAGGTTTGGCTTCCTACCTTTCCACAATTCATACGGAGAAGTTTTTGTTTTCTTTGAAGGTATTCGATTATGCACATGACAAGCAGTTAACAATGCTTTTCCCCATAGATTTGTTGGTAATTTAGCATGCATAAGCATATCATTAGTCATGTCTACCAACGTTCTATTTTTTCTTTCAGCCAAACCATTTTGTTGTGGGGTGTAAGGTGCACTTATTTGATGGATCAAACCATTTTCTTCACAAAAATTCGAAAATTCTATTGGAAAGTATTCGCCACCTCGATCACTTCGTAGGATTTTAATTTTTCTTTCCAATTGATTTTCTACCAAGGCTTTATAATGTTTAAACATATCAAGTGCTTGATCTTTTGTTCTCATTAAATAAAGATGTGTAAATCTAGAATGATCATCTATAAAAGTAATAAAATATCTATTTCATCCTCTAGTCAAATGACAATTCAATTCACATATATCTGAATGTACTAATTCAAGCAATTTTGTTGTTCTTTCATTTCTTGGAAAAGGCTTCTTAGTCATTTTAGCTTGTATGCATATTTCACATTTTCCAGGATTCTCTTTTGCACATGAAATAAACCCATGTTTAGACATAAATTTAATTGATCTAAAATTAACATGAGATAAACGAGCATGCCACAAATTAAAAGGAGACTCAAGAACATAAGCAGAAACTTCAACTTTATTAATACTTAGTTTGAACATGCCATCACACGAGTACCCTTGTCCTACAAATACACCATTTTTAGTAACAATAAGTTTTTCTGCTTTTAAGACAGCCTTCAAGCCTTTCTTGCACAAAGAAACTTGCGAGAAATCGATTCTTCCTTACATCCTAACATGAAATACATTCATCGAATCGGTTTCTTTCCGTAAGTAAATCGAGTTCAACGGTCCTTTTTCCAAGTACTTTGGCAACATCATGATTCCCCATTAAAACTTTTTCATCCTTTGTAGCAACTTCATAAGTCTTGAACAAACTCTTGTCATTACAAACATGAACAGTTGCACCAGAATCATACCACCAATCAGAAGATTTATCAGTTGTTGTCATGTTGCATTCTGTTATCATACTTATTTTAAGATCAGCAATCATAACAACAATATCAGCAATTGGACCCGGTGGATTTAGATTTTCAACAGCATTTGCTTTTGCTTGACCTGCTGCTGCAACCATCTTCAACTTTTTATAGATTCTGCATTCTTTCTTGAAGTGTCCTTTCTTTTCACAACAATAAAAAGTCTTGTTTTTCTTGGCAGAATTCTTATCATTTGATGATTCAGAAAACTTTCTTTTCTTTCCAGAATTCAGTCAGCAGAAAAAACAACTTATCCTTCCAGCGAGTGAAGTTTGTTCCATCAAAGCGATCCAACTTGATTGCATCCGAATTGACCATCTTGTTGAACACAGATTTTGAATCAGTAGCCTCCATCATAAACGGAAATTTCCTTAAGATTGTTGGATAAAAAAATATAACAAAGGCTATTATTTTGAACGTGAGATTTCACTGTCCTTAAGGAAATTTGCCCCCACTACGTTGCTGCCGGATTAATGGCAATTCCCTCCAGGATATTCAAAATAAACCGGAAATTCACCACAGACAAAATCAGAAATTCTCCCAAGAACAGATTTTTGAGAATATTTTTGATTGCAAGAATAAAAAACGTAATTGATTTTGAAAGGAGAATCATTTATTTATAGCACTTTAATGCACCATTTGGTAATTGACATGTCTGTTTAATATAAACACCTTTTGGCATAAGTCATATCTGTTCAACAAACACCCCTTTGATCATTAAATATTATATATATATATATATGTATAGGATCATATGTGGCAAGGCCCCTAATATGTGGCGGTGTGGATGATCTAGGCCATTAACATGTTTAATCCAACGGCCTGCTTTTTTTTTTTTTTTTTATTTTTAAATTGTAATCAGCCCATTTAAGGGCATAATAGACAAATCATAAATATTAAGTAACGCCCAATTTTGGTAACTCCCCATAATTTCCTATCTTGATGGGATTCAATCACCAAAAAAATCTCCCGCATCCCCCAAAATTCTGAAAGTTTTCGCCCCCAAACCCACTATCACACGATTGCAATAACTTCATCTCCTCCAAAATTCCTTCTCACAAACGGTTGAACACCATTGTTTTTCTCCGAAAAAATCGAGCCAAGGACTCCTCCGTACGGCGAAATCCAGGTTGGGCATAAAACCTCCAAAAAGCTTCGTTAATCTACATCTTCATCCCCACAAACACCCACTCTCACACGTCTCCAACATCTTCATCCCTCCAAAAATTTCATCTCACACACGACTGGAGCACAATTTTGCTCTTCAAAAATCGAGCCTGAGGTTTTCTCTTGTGTACGGGGAACTCAGTTGGACGTTGTATCTCCAATAAGCTTCTGTAAATCTACATTAAGGTAAGACTCTGTTTACATTTTTTTGATTTCTTGGTTTTTTAGGTCACAGTGCTAAGGGTTTTTACCTAATTCATACAACATCTTTTCGTCAATTGAAGATGACTATTCGTGGACTTTCTTCAGTTTTGTTGACCTAGTTGTAGGACACATTTAATTTTTTTTTATTTTGAATTTTCTAGGGTTTTACACTCGATATTTACAGACGCGCTTTTTTGTATTTGGTTATGTGGAATTATATCATTTAATGTAATGGGATAATTGAAGATATGTTGTGGGAAATATACACATAATGTTCATAGACAGTGTTTTGGTGTTTTTGCTGTTAAATTTGGCACATAGGTACCCCGGGTATTGTGTTTTTGTACTAGTATGGTGAATTGTACATAAACGTCATACAATGGTGTTTGGATAATTTTATTTCCGTACACAATTGGCCTACATACAGTACAAATTTAGTTTAGATGTGGTGTTTTTTTTTGACACAGTGTTTTTGTGCTAATAACTAGTGATAGAATAACAATAAGTTTGTATACAAATAGATATTACTTGGTATATGGTTAGTTCATTTATTATATTCTTGTATTGGGTATGTTAATTTGATGAAAACATAGATATGATTTGGTGTACACATAAATTTTGTGTGATATACAATTAGTTTTTATTTAACATACATATGCACATTATGAAACCTTTTTTCTCTTTTTCTTAGTTTACTAGGTTGATGGTAACATTGTTTATTTTCCTGATTTCAATTTTGTAGTTGGACCTGTTTTCTCGATATCTCCAAGCACGTGGGTGCTACCAGTCAGCGCGCAATGTTGAAAATATCTCCCAATAAGACTCGCCATGTCGTGGAGGGTGGAGGAAAACACAGTCGACTGTGGGATCTATGCCATGCGTCACATGGAGACCTACATGGGGGGACCATTGAAGAAATAGGACTGTGGATTTGACAAGGCTGACGCTGCGGAGTTCGCTCGTTTGAGGACCCTGTACTGCCACGCAATTCTGATGCATGACTTGAACCAAGAGAAAGATAGGGTGCTTGGGTTGACCAAAAAATTTGTTAGTGGAAAGTAGTTGGTTATCGATTGTGGAGTTCATTTTGTTAGACGGAGCTTCTAAGTACACTCTATTTGTTACATCAGACTATAATATTTTTGTTACCCGTTCATTTCTATCAACAATTGTGTTACTTATTTCGAATGATCTTAAGCAAACATGTGGTCCTGTTTATGCGTCTTCGTTAGTGTTTAAACAAAGGCACATTTTGTCGAGATGCAAAATATATTTTGTTGTTGCTTTAGTTTTTATACGTTCGTATGCAAGTACTTTTTGTTTTTCAGTTGAAGATGTTTTAACGAATCATGTGTATTCATAATTCTTAAGCAGTTTGTGTTCAAGTACTATAATTACTTTTTATTTTGGAACTCAATATAACAATGTACTTTTGAATGTCACACTTATCATGAAATGTCAGACCAATGTATACCAAAATAAGAGTTTAGTACACTATAATATAATTATGTGTATACCATAATTTACTGCTTATAAACCACCAAAGTATTCATATATATACACCACAATATGCCACAAATTTACTATATTTTCGTTTTTTAGTTGAAGCACTACAATTATTTTTACTCTTTGGAAGTCATCGTAATCCTTTGACAAGTTGTGTATCATCAACAGATAGCAAGTACATCATAAAAGTGTTTAGGTTACATGATATTTTTTATTTAAAGTCAAATGGACTAAAAAACGGTGTAAAATTAGAATATAAATGGCATTCAGTTATAACATAAATGACATTCAATTATAATATAAATGACATTCATTTAACATAAGTCAAATCGATAACGCTTTTTTTTGGGTATCTGCATTTAAATATGAAAATGCTGGGAAGGAAGTGTAGTTGTATTATGTAGGTTGCTTTGGACATCTTCGGCTGTTGTGAGATGCAATTTTGCCACACGTGCCACACTTCCTCTTTAGTTTCGTGCTTGCACAGATTGCCTTTTCCCTTTGGCTTTGTAGTCTGCTTTTCGGCTCCCGCTGCCCTTGTTACGAGCTTGTTGCGGTGGCAATACTGAGATCTCTATTTGAGAAGTAGAGCCGCAGTAATTCTCAAAGAGTTCTTCAACGCCCCCGTCATGTTGTCCATCTTGTTCGTGGGCTAACTTCTTCTTTTGTTCAGGTATCTAATATTTGGTGTTGCCGGGTGATATTACCAGGCGCTCTCGTATTTCGACGTACTGGAACATTTCATCACTTGTATCTGCAGAGTATATGCACACCAAATAAGTGAAAACTATACACAAAAATATTTTTCAAAATGCACAATAGTTTCAATATTAGCGTACATTTTCCTAAATAAAAAATCTTACAATATCCACTGAATGTTTATACTAATCACACCAATTTTGAAGCATATGTATATGAAAATAAGATGTTATTACACTACTACAGAATTATTCGAACACCATTGTTTGTTCTCATTCTAAATCACCAAAGTATTCGTATATATACACCATAATATGTTTCAAATACACAAGTTTGCCGAATGTTGTACACAACTATATATATTACTATATAGCTTCAAATAAACATTCAAACACATAATATCACATTTTAAATTACACAAAAACATAAATATCTATACAACAAACATTGCTATACATTCATATATTTTGCAATATTTGTATACAACGATTTCATATAAAAGATTCATCATCACCCCAGCATCCCACAACATATACTACATGTTTACATGTACACAATTTTAAATATATGTATACACCAATCTAATATCTAATGTGTACATTTCTGTATATTTTTTTACACTAAGACAACCATCAATTATGATTCCATATTTCTAAATAAAACATCTACAGAATGAATAAGGATATTGCGCGATTTTTCGAAACATAAATACACATACAAGAAAAAAAAGCATCTGAAACCCAGCTTTCATCAAGCTTGTCCACCAACACTTTATCATGTTGTGATTCATCGAACTCATCGCCCATTTTCGAAAGGTTGTTGTGACATTTTTTTTTTTTCGAATGTAGGTTGTTTTTTCTATGTTTTTTGGAACGTGCTGCTGAATTTTGGATAGAGAAAGAAGGAAGAAGATGATAGGAAACGTCTTCTTCTGTTCCTAAATTAACGTTTATTTTGTTTTGGCAAGATTGCAATCAAGAGGATCCCTTGATTTTAGGTTCTTAATTATGGTATTAATTTAGGCGTTTTTTGTGTATTACTGGAATGCCCTTTTGGTATTAAAATTAATTATAAAATGGTGTTTTGAAGGGCTAATCTAAGCCATTGATTTTTTAGGATGTAGGGATGAGATCTGTCCACACTGTCACATGGTAAGAGGCTGCCACATGAAATCCCATCCCTATATATATATATATATATATATATATATATATATATATATAGGGCAATGATCAAATGAGACCAGGGCCTTTAGGTAAGAACATGAGACCACATCTAGACCATTTGATTTAATAATGAGTGGTCCAGATTTTACCCATATATTTTAGTCATGGTGGTGGCAAACAAGGGTAGGAAAGTAATCTGTCTTTTAATTCAAAGGATATAATTGTAAATCCCTATTTTCGAATTTGGTAACTGAATCTGATTATCACTATCCCGCGATTTTTTCTCTCCCTCTTTTCAAAATACACGTTTCTTCTTCTCTCTTCATCCGCCCCATGCTCCATCATTCCCTTTGTAAAATTTTGAAACCACTGTACCGATTCTTCTTCCTCTCTTCATCACGGTCAGGCTCCATCTGTTAAAATTTCAAACAATTGATACGAATCTTCTTCCTATCTTCATCACGGTCGGTCTCGCACAAAACATTGTAAGTTTTTTGTGATTTTTTTTTCTTTTTGATTTTGGTGTTTCTTGATGTTAGGGATTTGGGTTTTTATTATCGATTTTTCTATTGTTCTTATTTGTTTATATATATTATGTGGGTTTTATTTTTTGTATGGGATTTGCTATTCTTTTCTACGTCAAATTAGTTTTTACTCTGTAAATTTGTGATTGGGAATAAGAGTTTATGCATTATCTGTTTCATAACTTACATTAAACTTCGGCCAAGAATTATTGCAGTACGGCCTTCAGTCTCACACAATACAGCTTGTGTAATTATTTCTGGTAAATGTTGGTTTAATTTTGTGGGATTGTTGAATGAGATGTAATTGGAGACAGAGAAGCATAAGAACATGGGGTATTTCTACTAAAGGAGAGTGAGAAAAGAATATAATCACAACATTGGAGTTGGATAAAAAGAAGATAGAAGAACAGGAATTACGAAAGGAACAATTAGAAAAATTATATACATCACAAAAGGATTATTGGAGAAGGATATGGCGTTACCTTTCTTACATCTGCGGAGATATTGAGTGAATCTGACTAATGTTTGTTTTAATAATAGAGAAGAATGAGGGCAACAATTAGATGGTCTTTTAATATAACTTTTTTTTTTAAAATGATAAAGGTTTTTTTAGATGTAGAATTATGTGTTTTTAGTTATGTAATAATGTTTATTTAGTAATAGCACACTATTTTTTGTATTTTGTGCGAGCATGTATATTTGTTTTAGAATCATGTGTATTTAGCTATAGAATAATGTGTGTTTAGTTATGTAATAATGTGTATTTAGTTATAGAACACTGCATTTTGTTGCTTTGTGAGAGCATCTATATATGTTTTGGAATTATGTGTTTTTAGCTATAGAATTATGTGTTTTTAGTTATGTAAATAATGTGTATTTAGTTATAGAACACTGTTTTTTGTTACTTTGTCCGAGGAATTATGTATATTTAGCTATAGAGTAATGTATATTTAGTTTTGTTAAAATGTATTGTTAGTTGTATTTTTTGTATAATAATTGGTGCTATATTTTTTTGTAGGTTTGTTTGATCAACTAAATGGCAGATAACAATGGGAAAAAGGATGTCCGCAAATGGCAAGTGTTGTCCGTAAATGGTAAGATCTCATTCCCTGATTTCAGGGAAACAATTATTGATGGTAAGATCTCATTCCCTAATTTCAGGGAAACGATTTTTTAGGCTGAAATTGATGTTCCTATTGTACCCTTATTTGGTCCCCACTATTTTTTTATTACTAAAAAATCCCATTAAATCTTAGCCTTTTATTTTATTTTGTTGGATGGTGTGGATTGAGTCTTATGTTCTTACCTATAGCTATGGTCTCATAGGATCTCATCCCTCTATATATATATATATATATAATAGTCAAACCAAGTAATTTCAATTCACCAATTTGGAAATTTCCCTCCAAATTTCCCACCAACCAAATTTAACTTATTTGGTTTGTACCTCCTTTTAAACCTTTCAAAATATTCCTCTCTTTTCTATGTGGGACAACTAGTTATCACTAACTATTACCAACACTACATCCACATGATCCCACTTAATTTACCTTTAAGATGAAGGAAAAAGTCGATTAGCTTGGAAAGACGAATAGAAGGACCTGGAATATTTATCTAAGTATCATTTTACTAATTATTTTCCTTTTTTGCTAAGACCAACTCCAACAATCATCCTATTTTGGCGTTAGGCTTTAAAATGGAGACAATTGGGTCTCCAGCAATGCATACACTAGAATTTGGCGCTAGGATATCTACAGTGCAACGCCGTGGCGCTGGTGCTATCTATTGTTTTCTGTTTTTTTTTTTTGCTTTAATTTATGATTTGTTAATATATATTTCTTTAATGTGAATATTGCAATTAATTTTATATTTCAATTAATTTAATAGAAAGTAAATATTAAATTAATTTAATTATATGTGATAATTTATTTTAAATAATACGAGGTGTAATTTTCATAATACTATGATATTAAATACTACACAAAAACATATAAATCTTACATAAAATTTCATTATAAAATACTGAAACATGAAATTACAATAATAAAAAATATTACACAAAAATAGATAAAGTTACATAAAATAACTAAAAATAAAATTATTGAAAATACAGATAAAAACATATACAATATTTTTTTCTAGTAATTTGGAAGACCACTTCCGGACCCTCCAAGATCTGGAAAAAATCTCTAAACATATCAAATTTAGAGCAGGTTTCTTGTGAGACCGTCTCACGGATCTAAATCTGTGAATCAACCCGACCCAAACCCATATGCTATTATCCAACTCAAAAAAAAAAAAAAAAAAAAAACCCCTAAAAAAGAGGATCGTCTCATATTGGTTTCTTGGTCACATCATCTCTTTAATCTAGTAAAAAAAAATCCTCCATTGCCACAATCACACCCGATGTATTCAGTTTCTTCAACGATTGGTTTTTGGTGAATCTAGAAGATGAAGTTGATTGGTGGAAATGCCACATACCCGAGAAATTATGAATACACTAGAAGAAGATTATTGTTAATCTTTATATAATTTTGCTGATTTTTTTAACAGGAACACTCTATTTTAGAAGAAAAAACAAGTCATGGTCTTTTAGAAGAGAAAAATGTTGAATTGAGCCTCGATCCACCAAGCGGAGACTGGACATTCCACATGGACATCACATACAAACTTCTGGTGTATTCACATACACAAGATATATATATATATATATATATATATATATATATTTAATTTGTGGTGATTTAGGCACGCTGCTACACACTGTTGGTCAGAAATGATACTTTTGGCCCAAAAAATAATACTTTTGAAGTAAAAAAAGATACTTTTAAATAACAAGTATTACTTTTCTTTTTAAGTGACAACTAATAAAAATGGTACTTTTCGTGTAACATTTAATATTTTTAAGGTAAAATGTAATACTTTAAAGTAAAAAGTATTACTAAATTATTATAAAACTTAACTTGACACTATACATTTTTTTTATATTGTCATGACATACTTTTAAATAAAAATTAATAATAAAAAATTGACACCCTTTGAATATATAGTAATACTTTTGAAGGAAAGAGTAATATTTTTATATACATCACCAGTTAGGTAATTTTAAATGAAAAACTAATAAATGTGATAGTTTTTAAATAAAGAGTAATACTTTTAAGGGAAAAAGTAATACTTATTTTTATCGCCAATATTTTTAAATGGCAATTAAAAAAATGTGATACTTTTGAATAAAAAATAATACTTTTGAAGGAAAAAGTAATACATCGTCAATTACAACCAGAACCATCATTTAACACTATTATCATGTCTTTGTCTTCAACACCATGACAACAACTAAGAAATCAGGAACATTATAGCCCCCCCCATCATTGGCAATAAGTGTGCATGTATTCACAAAAAACCTTCATCGTGTTCGAGTACTTCAAAATTTATATTGGCATGTCACCATCAATTTCATAGGCTTTCCATCGATACCAATTCCATGGTCGGCGGTGGCAGCGAAACAAAGCAACACAAAGAGAAAAAGAGAAAAATACATAGAGAAATCGAGGAGAGAGAGTTGGAAAAAGAACTAGCAGGAAAAAAATGCAAAGAGAGAGAAGTAAAAATGGGGATCAGATTTCATGTTCCAAAATCCCATTCTACTTCGTATTCCATTGTATTGGATGACTAATACGTGTACATGGTGATGTCATAATTGTACACGTGTCAATCATCCAATACAATTAATGAACAGAAAGTGGAATATGATTTTAGAACATGAAATCTCAACCCGTAAAAACACAGGAGAGAGAGAGAGAGAGAGAGAGAGATCGAGTGCGAAATTGGGAAGAGAGAGCAATGAAAAAGGAAAAAGACCCAGTGCGGAAAAAAAAGATGGAACCAAATATACCGGGTGGGGTTGGGCAGGTGCGATCCGTCTTATGGAAAATGATCCGTAAGACGGTCCTATATAAGTTTTTGCCGCCTTATTGCTAGAGTTTGGTTGTTGTGCTTGTATCCTCTTCTGCATAATTTGTTGTTGCTCCAATCGGAAGAATTCATGTTGGGATATGAAATGGTATCAAAATTCATCACTAAAATATTATTTTCTCTCATCAATTCATTTATTTTATATTTACAATTTTGCGCTTCGATTTTTTTTTCATTTTCAACAACGCGATCCTTTTCTTGTAATTAAACTTAATAATGGTTCTCGAAGTTTTGCATTCTATTATTTGACAGTGTTTGCAAAAGCAGATGCATCTTCACTCTGTTTCCTCTTTAATTCAGATTTTTTGACGCCCTCAGGCCGATGTGATGAAGAACCACCACTAATATTTTCATCACTTAAATTGATTGAAAATGAAGATAGTGAAAGATTAGGGAAAATAGGGGACTCCATTATATTTTCTTCAGGAAATGAAGAGACTTTACTGGTGGTTTCTGCTCGCACATATTCTTTCATAACATACCACACCTGGTCAAATTTGAATCCGCCGCTATATCCTTTTGGTTGCATCAATAACTCATTTGCACGCTCTAATTGCATAATATATCAATATTGTTGAGATTAAAAGATATTATTACTATGACAAAAATAATAAAAACGTATAAATATAATTTACTTACGAGTATTTGTTCATTTACACCGCTTGGATTAAGATATTCGATTTGTTGAAGACATCTATTGAAATTTCTAACATCTTTGAGAACGGTTTGCATGCGACATTGCCATGATCTTTGGTTGTAGTCTTTTATGTTAGAGTTTGGTTTTTCAGAGTTGTATTTATCTTCAATACATTTCCATAATTGTTCTCTGGTTTGGTTTGTACACACAATTGGATCCCGTGAAATATCAAGAAAGATATTACAAAGGTGTCGATCTTCAGTAACTATATAATTAGTAGTGCGTGGTTTTGAAGAGAGCAATTATAAAACAAATGAATTTGGAGAAGTGTGTGGAATAATATATGGTATGTCATCTATTTATAGAATTATGGAAATAAAATATGATAAGGATCCAATGACAAGGGATGGAAGCACACAAATGTGTGCTTTCTAAAGTCTCTTTGTGCCTTTCAGATTTATATTGTAGGACTGAGATTTAAAGATAATGTGTATCTAACAGCTAGGGATGAAAGCACACAGATATTGTGTATCTAACGATTAGGGATAAAAAAAATTAATATTAAATTAATAAAAGAAGAAATCTTCTTTAATATTTTTTTAGTGCAGAAAATAGTGCAAATTACTAGAGAATTAGTCCGACTCTGTAACAAAGTAATGCAAACTATTGGAGATAGTCTAACTGATGAAGTATGGTTCAATTACTAAAGGTTTATAAAATAAAGACAATAATTCGAAGAGGTACAATATGTTCAAAGGGTTTTATGCCTAAATTATTCATATTATATTTCCTCTTTTATTCCAAATATAACTACACTATACATTATACGTACATTGATGATATCATCAGCAAACATAATATGTATATTGGTAATTTTTAGAATATAATATAATGGATCCAAAAAAAAAAAGAATAGAATATAAAACAAAATTAAAATTGAATCTACATATTTAATGTACACATAAATATTGGACACAATACATTCGTGTAACATAATGAAACATAATTATTACCATTGTACTGAGTCAAAAACCATAATTAGTGGCAGCAAAAGCGCTTGTTACACTTTACATTTTAAACACAAAAACCATGCGCATAAATCATAAATGTACTCATGTACAACTTTTTATTTCTTCTGTTTTCTGTGTGGTACCCTTCTACTAAAATGGCATGATTAAAGCCACAAGCTAAGCCTTTAAATTAGAAAAAAAGCCTTTAATTTAAAAATGGTTTAATTGTTTTCTTTTCTTTATTTTTCTTTTAATTTTTTCCCCAAAAAAATTTATGCTCGCTAGCTGTACGAACTTTTGATTTACAAATATTTTTGGGTCAAAACTAAAGATACCTCCATATAGTAAAGCAAAATAGTACAAATGTACTAAATTCTTAAAGGGAACAACAAGTGAATTAGCCTCAGTATAATTATTCGACCCGCGCGAGCCACTTTATCATACAAGGCCCATGCGAACCATCAATCTAGGTATAAAAAAGGTATTTTCTCATTATTTGTAAGTAATTCAAATTATTCCGCATTAATTACTGTCTTTTGCTCTGGAATTCTCTTACTTCCGGTCCTGACTTGAGGTATTTACATTTTATTTAAAATTTATATAAAAATATTATAATCTCTTAAAATTTTATACAAAACAACTGACCAGGAGTGTATCCAGTGGCGGACGCAGGATTTCGGCTTTGGGGGGGCGAAAAACGGTCCGAGTTCATATATTTAAACTATGAGAAAAAAATTTAGGGGGGCAATTGTAAAACACAACTATTTGAAGTTTTTTTATCAAAGTTTTGGGGGGGCAATTGTAAAAAAATTCATTTATTTTAGCTATAAAAAAATAATTTTAAAAACTTTTGGGGGGGAAAAAATAATTTTGGAAAATTTTGGGGGGGCAGCAGCCCCCCTTTTCCCCCCTGTATCCGCCGATGAGTGTATCATGCAAGAAGAGATATATGCATAAAATATATTAATTAATAATGTTTGGTTCGGATGATATAATTAAGCTCCAAGCAGCTTATAAAACATCTCTGTAATGAATTTATTGTAATTTATATTATTAACTGAGAAACAATTCACATAGAAAATATGTGCCGGACATTTCCTGTCTGTGGGCCTACTACCATCATCAGCCGTCACGACTAGTTTATATACAAGTTTAAATTAATCAAAATATATTAAATATTTTTTGAGGAAAATAATATTAAATATTTAATATGTCTATAAAGTGAAAAGCTAGTAAAGACTAAAGAGGGAGAAAAAACGTTTCAAAAAAAAAAGAGGGAGAAAAAACTTTAAAATTAAGAAAGCGTGGTATAGTTAAGGTGAAAAGGTCAAAATTAATATCATGGCCCACAGAGTTACCAATTATATTTGTGTAAGTGTATTTAAAACAAAAATTGGATAAAGATTGGGATACTTATAATGTTTATTGATTAAAGCCCATAAATGTTTTTTTTATTGACTGGGTGTAACAGATTAAGGGAGTGATTGTTTGACCGGCCATTTGACCTTTTGTTCCGTTCTTTTTTATTTTTGGAGAGAATAGTGTGAAAAAATTATTTTAAAAAAATGAGAATGGATTTTTGAGAGCGTAATTAGATATAAGATGAAAATCGATGATAATAGTCGATGTGATAGTTTTTTTAGTATAATAGTGATTAAATGTGATTGATGATTTGAAAAATAAGAAAGAGTGAATATTGTATTTGGGAAATGATTGTATAATAATGATAGTTGATGTAATTTTTTTTATTTAAATTATAAATGGATGTGATTGATAATTTAAAAATGAGAAATGTGAATAGTATATTTTTTATGAAAATTTTCACAAGCAATCACATATTCATGCAAAATTTTGTCCAAAAAGTGGAAAGGGTGAAAAAAAATCACAACCAAGCACTCCATAAATAGCTAGGTCTATTATAGTTCACTTTGACTGACATCACAGTTTTGTTTATGAAAAATGTGCCTTTTTGAGATTTTCTATTCCTTATTCATATTTCGCTTAATATTCAGTTGTATTGAATGAATGTCACGTGTCCAATATAATATTATAAATTATAATTGTATACATGTTATTCATCCAATACAATGAAATACAAAATGAAATATGAATGTGGAACATGGGATCTGGACACGTCCAATATTGGATTAAAATTCCAACAATTTATAACAACTTAGAACTTAATAAGTCTAATTACTTTATACTAGTGTTTTAAAAAGCGCTAGGTGCTAGTCGGACGGTAGATTGGAGCCTAGCGCCTAGGCGGAGTTTGAGCGGGGTTAGACGGGATCTGACGAGACTTAATCGGAAAAATAATGAAAGCGAACAACAATGCCTAGCACCTAGACGAAGACTAATCGATGTCAGTCGGGAACTTTTACAAATCACTCTTCATCACAAAACATATACATATCCACTAATCACATTACAATTAATCCTTATGAACACTTTGTTAGCTTATCCTTTACCTAATCCCTCACTATTGAATATTGACATGTGACTACACCAGTCAAATGTAAAATAATTGCATAAAGAAAATTAAAGAGGATTAATTTAGCAAAAGTCTTGGATATCCTTCCTCTCTCCTCATTCCTATATAAACCTGATCCTCTTCAGATTTGGCTCAGACCCATTATTATTACCAATTCTCAAGAATCTCTCTTCAATCACTTTCTTTAAATTAAAAACATTACCCAATCTATTTTTATTTTATTTTTTCCCCATTTCCAAAGCAAAAAAAGCTATGGCAGCTTTTTCATCATTTCAGCTTCTTGACTCATCAGTGTTCCTGCCAAACAATGCCTTTTCTCAATTTTACCAACATGAATCCCTTCAGAATTTTGACCACAGTACAAACAAGAATAGCATGGATTCCTCATCCATTCTAACTGATAAGCTCAGCAGTGAAAAAATCACTCAATTGCCCATATTTCCCATGGACAAGAAGAGGAAATTCAAGGAGGGCTCTTCTGCAAATTGTGCACAGTCCAAGGTTCTCAACACAATTAATTCTTTATGGGTAAATTACAAAAACTACCCATAGAAAAAAAATTCAATTATCTTTCAAAATTACAAATACCCTTTCAGTTTTACAAATAACGCCTATTAAGGGGGTATTTGTAAAATTAATACATACCTGAAGCGGTATTTGTAATTCTGAAAGATAATTGGGTCTTTTTTGTAATTAAGCTAAACTTCATGGGTAGTTTTTGTAATTTATCCTAAAAAAATTCAATTATCTTTCAAAATTACAAATACCCTTTCTGTTTTACAAATTACACCTATTCAGGGGTATTTATAATTCTGAAAGATAATTGGGTCTTTTTTGTAATTAAGCTAAACTTCATGGGTAGTTTTTGTAATTTATCCTAAATTTCTTTACTGGATTTTTAGGTTAATTTCAGCTCATTAATGTGTTTTTGTTTTTTCTTGAAATTGTTGGTTTGATTTACAGGACATGAGAGAAATGAAAGGAAAGAGGCAAAAGAAAATGAAAAATTGTGAAGAAAATAATAATAATAATAATAATAATAATAATAATAATAATAATAATTCCAAAGAAGAAAATAAAGGCTATATTCATGTGAGGGCTAGAAGGGGCCAGGCAACAGATAGCCATAGTCTTGCTGAGAGGGTACTTAAAAAAAATATTCATTCTTAATTTAGAATATTTTTTTCTTCATATTTTTTCATATGTATTGAACTAATTTTGATTATGTTTTAACAAATTATGGTATTAGGTAAGAAGGGAGAGAATAAGTGAGAGAATGAAGATACTCCAAGGTCTTGTCCCTGGTTGTGACAAGGTCAACTTCAATTTTTTATTTTATTTTTTTGTCTTAATATATATATTTATTGTCTAAAAAACAGAGGTAATATTTGTTTAGAAAGTGTTCAATTTTTGTCTGACACATTCATGTGGTTTGTGTGATAAAATAGGTAACTGGAAAGGCCCTCATGTTGGATGAAATAATTAATTATGTCCAATCACTCCAAAATCAAGTGGAGGTGATTAATTATATTTTAATCATTTATTTTCATTTTTATTTTCTCTTTATATATATAAATTGATCTCACTTATCAATTTTAATTCCTCTGCAGTTTCTTTCAATGAAGCTTGCATCTCTTAATCCCATGTTTTATGACTTTGGGATGGATTTGGAACAATTCATGGTTAGTCCTCATCAGGTACATATATTCTCCCATGTAATAAATTTTTGGGATAATTACAAAACAATCCCTAGGGTTTAGGGTAATTTACAAAAGACCCAAAAAGGTTTCAAAATTACAGAAAACCTCTCGAGATTTGATTCCGTCAGATATTCTGTGCCAACCGTTAGTTCATCTGATGGAATTTACCGACGTCATTACTTATTTTACAATCACAATTTCCAACTTTTCTAAATATTTCAAATAACCCCAATTTTTTATCTGGCTATTTATAACATTTAGAAAAAGTTGTGGGATGCAATTTGTAATATTTAGAAAAATTGAGAGATGTAATTTTAAAATATTTTGGGTAAAAGTGTAAAGGTGAATTCAAATCTCAAGGGGCTTTACGTAATTTTGAAACTTCTCTGGGTTTTTTCGTAATTACCCTAAACCTCAGGGCTTTTTTGTAATTATCCCTAAATTATTACTAGTAATATATAGTTATATCAGTTTTTTATTTTCCTCTGTGGTGGATTCTTTTTATTTCTTTTATTTTAGGCAGTTATAATTAATTTTTCTGTCTGAATAAATGCATGCAGAATTTAAGTAGCTTGCCACCACCATTACCAGGCATGCAAGAATGCAGCCCCACAACAGGGAATACCTATCCAATCCTGGATAATAATAATTCTGCTAATTCTCTTGATCTGTTACAACAACCCCAAATTCCAAATAATCTCCCCCAGGTACAATTTTTAATTAATTTTCCCAATTTGTAAACTTAAATATTTAGAAAAAATATTGGCAAAAACTTGTATGTGACAGTCTTATGGACACAATTTGACGATCCAATATATGAATAGAATTCTAATCCAAACCCAAATCTATACAAAAACCCGTATTTATTGTACTTTGTAGGATCTGTCTCGTGAACTTAAGTTCATGTGACGGTCTCATATAAGACCACCTGGACATTATTTATGATAATTACGAGTATTATAATATACCATATTCTGTTATAATAATATTTTTTGTGTAACATGGATAAAATATTTCACTTTCAGGGTCATAGACATGTCTTGTGGGAAGTGGATGAGCAAAGACAACAAATTATTAATCAGTCAGAAATCAGCAATACCTTGTTTTCTTTCCATTAATGTAAAACCAGCATCTGCCCTACAACCCTATATCTGGTTAGAATTCATTCACTGTATGTAGCACTATTATTTTATTATCTTAATTAATCATCATGTAGAATTTAATATTGATATCGCCATCAAAAAAAAAAAAAGAATTTAATATTGATATCATGTAATCATTTTTAATACCCTTTTAAAGTAATCAGGTTAGTAATTAATAAATGACAAGATTATTCATAATCATCATATATAGAAACTTTCGAGTTCTCGTGAACACGCTTTTGCGCTTAATGTTTAATGTTTTATTCTAACACGACTTTTATTTTTTCTCCGAAAATTGTTAGGAATTTGATCAAAGCAAAACGAAGCAAATATTCTAAAGGAGAAGAGGCCATAAAGGGTGCTCAAAATATTCTGTCCTTGCAAATTTGATTCCAAAATATGGGAGCACAAATTTTCTGCAACCCTAAGCCTGTAGTGGTTAGAATTAAGGCACTAGCTAGCTAAAAATATAATATTTATTATTGTAAAAAAAAATACATGCTGAATATGTGTTGTTGATTAAGTGTACTTTCATTTTTAGTTTTCCCTTTTGTACTATGAGTTTGTTATCATAGTTAATTTTACAGTTAGTTACGGGCTTCCTTTCTTGTCTATTTTCTCATGACTCTTGTCTTTGATTTTGTGTTCTGCTATTGACATGACCAAGGGCAGAGCCAAGAAAATATATGGGGTGGGCCGATACACGAAACCGGGATGGGTCGATACACGAAAATCATATAAATTATAATTATTTTTTTAAAAAAAAAAATTATAGTGTAAAAAAAAAATTAAAAATGGGGGGGCCGGGGCCCGGAGTGCCCCCCTATCTACGCCCTTGGACATGACTATGGATTCAGATGTAATGTATTTCACTTCCTATTCTGTCGTGCAAATGAATATCATACGTAAAAACATTCAAACAAGAATAGTACATGTTTATCTCAAAAACAAATGTCATTCATCTAATAAAAACGAATGAAATATGAAATTTAGTATTTTCGGCCTTGACTAAGTATGTGCATCTTACCACTCCCCTTCAAGCGCGCACTGCTTAATATGTAATATCCTGCAAACCACTTCAGTCAGGTAATTCATACTAGACAAGCCGTGTGGTGTAAGGTGGGAATTTAAACTTTAGATCTCCAGTCTCAACAACCCATCCTTCCAAAAAACACCCAATTATAATTTCACATCCTCTCTCTCTCTCTCTCTCTCTCTCTCTCTCTCAATACTAATTAATGGTCATATTCATTCACTATTTCCTTAAAAAAATCATCACAATATCATTTGTTATTACATTTTTATCTCATATCCAGCTATACTCTCAGAACAATCTTATTTCTTCAAATAATTATTCACATTATTCTATCTAAAAATAGAAAAGAGCGAAATGAAAGACCAAGAACTATCACACCAGGCCCCAATCTCTCTCTCTCTTATTAGATAAATGTTTTTATCATGATTTTGATGATTTTGTTCAAAAGAGTTTCTATACCAAAACAATGTCCCTAAATGTTGTCTAAATATTTCCGATCATTTTAAAATGTTTTTACTATTTTTCGGAGTATTTCTTGAAGTTTATTTTCGATAAAAAATTGGACAACACTTTTGTTTCAGGCTCGACCAGTTGCCCTATAGGTCAACCTGTACCTGAGTAGAGTTTTGAAACAGAAAAAAGGGACATTTGAAAAATAGGGGAGAGCGACCGGTCGACCTCCGGGTCGACCGGTAGGGGTGACCGGTACCTGGGAAGCCCTCCTCAAGTGTTGTCTTCTCTGTTTCGATTTTTATCAACCCCCAACTGGTCAAGCATAAGGGCGACCGGTCGAACCCCCTTCGACCGGTCCCCCCGTATAAAAATTGCAAAAACTCATTTCAAACTTATCTCTTGCGACCGGTCGAACCCCTCTTTTATCAGCAAACTATCTGTTGCATTTTCAAACAACTTTTCCCTAATTTGTGGGATTGATTTCTAACAACTATAATCTTGATTTTAAAAGGTTTCTTTTGCAGAAAATCACTCCCCAAGGAGGAGCCTATGTCTGGGAAATCAAGCCAAGATCTCTCCTATAATAGAGGTTTCATTCAAGTAACAAGATACAACACATTACACAAGCAAAGAGCATACAAGCAAACACTTTCATAAATCTTGTTGTTTTAGCCTAAGCACTTGCACTTGCACTTCTTTGAGGTCTAGGCTTTCAATTCTTGATTACACTTGTACTCATATTGTATTATTCATTATTGAGTTGTAATCTTGATTTTGGTCATCATTCAACACAAGACATCCTTGTGAGTATTCTTGTGGTAAGAATACATTTGGGTGATCTAGGTGATAGGTGTTTGGAGAGTGTGGTACTCTTCAAAGGTGGTGAAGGAAGATTGTGGTAATCTCCTTGAAGGTGTTGTAAGAGGGTTGTGGTAATCCTCAAGGTGTTGTATTAATTTTGGTAATTAATAAAATTTCTTTTTCCTTTTCAAAATCCATCCCGGATATACTGGGGTGGTAGAGCACGTAGTCCCTAGGTGGGGTGAAGCTCTTTAAATCGACGTGTGTTGTTTATTTTTCGTATTTAGCTTTCGTCTTTGATTAATTATTCGAAAAAGAGGGCAAAATCTAAAAAACTGAGATAATCTATTCACCTCCCCTCTAGAGGTGGGGTAAAGCTCTTTAAATCGACGTGTGTTGTTTATTTTTCGCATTTAGCTTTCGTCTTTGATTAATTATTCGAAAAAGAGGGCAAAATCTGAAAAACTGAGATAATCTATTCACCTCCCCTCTAGATTATCATAGCCACTTGGACTAACATCTCTCTCTCTCTCCCCCCCCCCAATTAATGGTCATATTCATTCACTATTTCATTAAAAAAAATCATCACAATACCATTTGTTATTACATTTTTATCTCATATACAACCACACTCTCAGAACAATCTTATTTCTTCAAATAATTATTCACAATATTCTATCTAAAAATAGAAAAGAGCGAAATGAAAGACCAAGAACAATCACACTCGGCCCCAAGCTTTATTTTTTTTCCTTTTTCTTTTTGAAAAAGAAGAAGTTGCATTCAATAAAATGTAGTAAAACTGCAACATCAATATATATTACACTTATTTTCTTCAATATAAAAGCATCATCCCAAACAAACAGGATAAAGACAGAGAAAAATAAGTCCCGATATAATATTACATGCAAGTCTCAGATTTAGCTCAAATGACAACAAATCTCCATGGAGTGACTGTTTGTATGACCAATAGATAAGTGAACGACCAAACATCCAGATTCTCTCCAAATCTGTAGATATGACAAAGAAATTCTAAACTTGTCTAAACCAAACCAAATAATCTTCATACGATCGGATAAAAACACTCTCACAAAAAAGGAGAGAAGAAAAGCCTCCACTCACAAAAAAGAGAAGAGACCTACTTATATAAAAAGAAAGAACATTACTCTCATAAGAGGGAGAAAATATAAAAACAAAGATCATTCAAAGAAATGAATAATCTCCACCATCTTCCATTGGAGGGAGGATGGGATAGAAACCAATGTGTTTTTGGGGATTCTCTTTTTGGGGGTGAGAAAAAGAAGAGCGACGTACGGCTAGCACTCCAAGCTTTAGTTATGTTTAAAATGGTTTCTCATCTCCTAGATTTGTATATAAAATTATAAGTCACTATGGTATATTTAAAAGTGTGCAATGTTTTTTTTTTCTTTTTGAGGGGAAAGATAAACCATTATATTAGGAGACCAGTTCCGATAAAACGATGTCCATCAAATGGTCAGGGATAGCCCCATCAAGTGACTCATTACGCAAAATCAGCTAAATTTAAGATGAATTAAATAAACTTTTCTTAGACTAAAGGCATTAATTATGAACCAAAAAGGTGATGAAATTATGAAAACATTGGGATTGGTCCAACATTTGGGCTTTCGAGGAGGCATAACGACATGTTGTTACTATGATTTGTTGTTTTAAATTATATGCTCTTTTATACGTATACATTCCTTTTGTAATTCTTGTGAATATGTCATATTTTCAAATGAAAAAATTTCTCTTCGAAATATCCTGTAACTTATTTAAAAAAAAAGAAATATAATCACTATTTTTAGAAATAAAATTATATTTTTCAATTTTCAATTCTTAACAAATTAAAACATATTAAATCTATCGCGTCTTCATTTTTATATTTGTATTTTTTTTCTTAAATAAACATTTTTTTTGTGAATCACGTTTACTTAACATTTGTTTGAAGTGGGATTCATGAACTGCAACAGAGAATTCAAGATTCTATTAGTAGTTTCTTGGCTAAACATGCAGGTGTATGAACAAAGATACAATTTGCCTCATACCTCCATTCTGCACGAATATCGTAGAAAAGACGAAAATTGAGAGAACAATATCGATTTTTAATTCAATAGTCAACCACCCTAAATATAATTAAAAAACAAGTATTTATATAATCAAGCTTCTGGCAAAATAAAACTCCTAACTATTGAAAAGTGAAAACTCTTAAAAGATAATAAAATAATTCACTAAAATTAATTTTATTAATAGATACTTTAAATCTTATCTCCATCTAAATTACCATGTTGACATAATTGTAAAATAAATAAATTATCCACTCAATAATGATTGGGTTTAACAGCCTTTAATTAATGGATTTAGATCCTATCCCAATGGTTTGGGTTCTCAGCCTATCCTGTTCCTCCATTTGCCAACATTTTCTCCATGAATATAAAATACTATCAACTTTCCCTAAAGAGAATGAAAAGACAATTTTACTTAAAGAGGGGTGACCCACACATTTAATTCATTTTAGGGGACAATTCAATTAATCATGTAAATAAATTTGAACCATTTGGCCCAAAAGCATGTATTAATATTCAAAGGCTCACATTTTATTCTTTGTGCCTGTGCTGCGCATGGATTATGGTCTTTTCTTACACTTTTTTTGAAGGGGAATAAAATGTGGTGGTGTGTCAACTAAAGATGATTTTTATCTTAAAATTTTGGCTTTTTAAGCACGAGTATAGGTCTATTTTTTTTTTTCTTTTTATGGATTAGTCTATTTCGAAAAACATATTAGTTGTGTCAATAATATCTCACATTAAAAGGATTATTATGTGTTTATAGAGGTGAATAATCTTTTATTTAATTAGCATGAGGCGTTTTGGGTTGAGTTCATAAAAAAGAAAATCATGAACATTTAGCTTAAAGTGGACAATATCATACAAAGGTGGAGACAAAATATGGATCTAGCGGGCTGGGCGCACTCCAAAATTTTCTTTGTTCCATTTTTTTCTATGGGAAAAAAATATATGTTTTTTTAAAAGAAAAAAATAGTTAAGTTATATAAGGGGAAAAATTAGTTAGGGGTAGCCGAGTCGGCTCGCTACGTCCCTGCCGTGGAGTTATGTGTTATTTGTGGACTCGCAACAAATTTTTTACAGCCTGCAGGTGAGTGAGTGAGTATCTGCATTTAATTTTTTAAAATAACTTAGAAATGCTTTAAAAATTTCTTCTTTTATTTCAGTTTGCAGAACTTATCTTCTTAATTTAATCCTACGAGTAATTAATGGCTTCACATTATACCAAATTCAATGACAATAATTCCCTCAAAAAAAAAAAATCAATGACAATAAACTTGGAAATGCTAATTTACATATTATTCCAAATTATCTTATCCAAAGTAGAGTTTTTTTAATTATAGATTTTGCTTGTTTTGTTCCCTATCTTGTTATTATTTTCATTTGTCGTTCTCTTCTTCTTTCCAATTCTTTTTATTAGACTTTGATTACACTAGACGATAATTATAAGAGCTTTTCTAATTAAATGTTTGTTGGGTTTTATTAATCATGCATAGTCATTTTGCTCCAATGATTTTGGACTGTGTGTCGGCAATTTTTGGAACTTTTCATCGCAGAATGGTTTAAGGGTTATACTATCATTAAAGATGGTAGTTTGAGAGCTAGTCATCTCCAATTAAAATTTAATAGTATTTTAATAATTAATAGTTTGGACTAACATTTTAGTTTAATTTTAATCATAGCTTACCTATTGAGAAGATTAATAGTTACTACTATATTTGTTTTAATAAGTTGGGAGTAGTGATTGGAGGGAGTATAAATTTCAAAAAAACTGAAACATACATGATTCGAACCCTGGTTAACACTCTCACAAAGGGTGAGTGATACAACTTGATCAACAAGCTCGTGGTTTAACAGTTACTACTTTATATCGATTTGAACTTCTATGATCAGGGACGATGCCACATTAGGGCCAAGGGGGGCACAAAGTTTCCAATTCCTCCATTCTTCATTCCCCCTTCCCATTTATGAATTTTGATAAAACTTTGAGTCTTGATCATTTTTTCACATTTCACAAAATTTTGTACATTTTTTTTGCTTCGTTATAAACTTGAACTCGAATTTTGGCATTATTTTCTTGTTTCACTGTTTGTCTCTTTTGAGATGATATATGGTTTATTATCAAATTTCCATTAAAGAATTCAACATTCGAGATGAGTATGAATTGATATGAATCGATATACGATAAATGTTAAGATATGTTGATGTAATCATATTATGTTATTTATTTTTGAATATTAAGATGTAATTGAATTAACACGGCTTTATCATAATTGGTTCTTATTTATAGTTTTATTTTAGAGTTGATGTATTGTATTTTATTTTTATATTAATGTTAGTTGGGCATAGGGCTGAAAAACGAACCAAATTACTTGATATTCGATTCGAAAGCAATCGTTAAAAGCTTGTTTGTGCTTGGTTCATTAACATAATGAACCAAATTTGAACACGTTTTTTTGTTCGATAAGACGTAAAGCTCGGCTCGAGCTCGACTCGATTAGTAAAGAATAATAGAATATGTGTAAAAATATCAAGCTACTCGAACTTAATTTTTGCTCGACTCGACTAAAGTTTGTTGGAGCTCGATTCGATTAATAATCAAACGAAACTCAAACACAATTTTTAAATCTCGATAAAATTTCAAACAAGTTTGAACAGTTCTATATTCGGCACGACTCGACTCATTTACACCTCTAGTTGGGCCCCCTACACATAATTTACGGCCACACCGCTTTGTCATGATTATATATATGTTGATCATTGTTCTAAAAATCTTTGTTGAGCCTCATCTAGGCATTAGGCTTCTATTGGCCGTCTAATATTTTCTTCTGATTGAGTCTTGTCTATTTCTATCTATACCCTATCTAATCCTCCCCATGCATTACTATAGCGCTAGGCCCAATTTGTATGTCTGCATACACTACAACATAAATGATATTAAGTAACACAAATGTTGTAGCACTTTTTACATAAGGTACATATGTAATACATGTTTGTAACACTTTTTACATTATAATATTTATCAATATGTAACGCTTATATGTAACACTTTTAGATAAGAAACACTTTTTAAGTATCACTTTTTTTTGTTATTTCTTTTGTAACGCAAATAGTTATCACTTTATTTAAGAAGCACTCTTGGCAGCACTATATTTTATTGATTGTAATACTTTTTAGGCTATATGTTAGTAACACAAAATTATATAACTATCATTAAATCATGTCAATAATTTATTTAATTAATTGATGTCACAAAATAGGTGAAGACAAAAAAAAAATCACTAAACCTAAAAATTGTAGACACCACATACTCTGTTTTTTTACTGAATTTTTATTTTCTTTTTATAAAGTATTTTAAGTTTCCTTTTATTTTTTTATTTTTTACGGAGGTAATTAATTCCGTAATACCAATGGAAAATGCGTATGTATGTATTTCATTATTATTATTTATATATTTTTAAATTTTTACTAACGGAGACCAATTTCATCGTTAACCTTTTTTTATGTTTTTTAATTCAAAAAAATACCAGTGAAAATTGATGTTGTCGGTAATTACTTAGGAATTTTTCCATCGGTAAATTTTTTTCATTATTTATTTATTATTTAATTCTTTTACTGTTAGAACTTTTATCTGTCAGTAAATTAATTTTATATTTTTATATATTTTTTATTTTTGTCGATTGATCAGTCGATAAATTTATTTTATATATTTGTGATATTTTTATTTTTTGTGCCCTTTAATATATAACATAATATGGTTTTCAAACTACATACTATATAATATAAAATTTGATATATACGGTGCATAATATAATTTAATACATATATTATATATACAATCTTTATTATATAAAATATATTATATAGACATATAATATATTTTTATATAATTTTAATATATATATATGTGTGTATATATAAAACAAAGCAAAAGTTGTAATAAGAATCAATTTAGCTTAGTGGCAAACTGTCACTTCCACACATAACAGGTCGTGGGTTCAAATCTACTTGGTGGCAAAAAAATAGTATTTCTACGAAGTGCTACAAAAAAGTGTATATAAGATTCATATCTAACACTTTAGAAGTATTTTTTTAAAGTCTTACATAAGATTCATATGTAGCACTTTAGAAATATTGCTTCAAAGTGTTACAAATAGAGAACTTAATGTAACACTTAGAAAAAGTGTCACTAAAAGCTAATAAATTGATACCTCAGACTATAGGTAGCACGGGCAAAGTGCAACACCATAAAAATGCAACCTATTGTCTATAGTAACATTTTAAGGCCATTAGGTAATATTTTTTGGATGTTACCTAATATCATTTATGTTGTAGTGATAGATATATATATATATATATCCAGAAGAGCTTTAATTCATGAGTAATTTTCTATATACTCCTCCCATTTTATTTTTAAAAGGAGAGGAAAAATCAATTAAGCGGGGGTAAATATAAATGAATTGATACCACACCCGAAGAAGAAGAGATTATGAAACTGTGCAGATATGAGACTGTACAATTGATGAGAGCTTAATTAAAAGATTTAATACGTACTACATCTTATTTTCTGACTGGTGCTCATCATGTAGAAAGATTTGAATATGAAACATGTTTTGACTTGGGACAACTATGTCGAGAATCGTGTGAGTGAGACAAAACGCGTCTTTGAAGAAGATCACATTAATTTGCGGGAATAGTCGTTGATTTAAAAGGCGGACCATTATGTATCCACAACACGAGCCATTACCACCAAATTACATGTACAAGCTAACCAACCCCCCACCAAAAAAAGAAAAAGAAAACAAGAATGATGTCCCTCTCAAAAATACAATCAATACAAAGTACTAACCTAGATGGTTCATTGCATTACTTTTAAGATGATTATGATGATACAAAATGTATGACTCATCATAATCTGGATGGGACATGGCTATATATGTATGGTCCTCATCCAACACTTTGATCAACGTGGATGCATCCATGGCCATGCCAACTTCTTTTTCCATAAAAGGATGTTTGTTTTTTCTTAATCTCAGGTGTTTCTCTTTTTTTTTTTTTCTTTTCTGGAAGAAACACTTGGTAGTGATGGGCTCAATCAGACAGCATTAATTATTACATAAATCACTACCAAAATTTGACAAATCAAAAAATCATAAGCTTAAGTTTTGTCTACTTCAAGATATGTGGTGTGATTGCTTTGTTATCATGGGTGGAAATTAAAAGGGCTCCATGTTTATTTCCCTACTTTTGTAGGAGAAATAGGTTGCAATTACATGTGATAATCTATTTGTCGAGTTGAGATTGATTAATGATCTATCATCCTATATACAATATATGACAATCACTTTATTTAAAAGAATTGACACGTTTAAAGAAAGAGGTAGTTACTTTTATAGTTAGTAATCGGGGACGGAGTTGGGGCTGGTGGTGGCTGCCGCTCCCCCCTCGAATTCAATTTTTTTAATAATTAGTAACTTTTTGTATATAAAATTACTAAATTTTATAATTTTGTCCCCCTAAAAAATGTAAACTACCTATATATCTACATGGTGGACTTAAGACATGTCTCCATGTGTCATGTTAGTGAAAAATTACAAAATTGATTTTATAGCTATAAAGGGGGTGGCGGTATGGACGAGATCTCTGTTAAAACACTTTATCTTAAACTTTCACTTCCATTCCATGGATGAATTACGCATGTGTAATTGTGACATCATGTGATGTCACAATTACACATGCGTAATTCATCCAGTGTATGGAATAGGGAGTGGAATAGATAAAGTGGAACATCTCATCCCGTGGCGATACCGCGGTACTGTTAGTCTTCAAATTCAATTTGGTAAGCAAATCTTATAATCATCAAAAACTCTCAATTTAGTCAACTAATTAATCCAATTTAACATAAAGAAAAAAAAAGTTCTTCAAAAAAATTACATTAAGTATTATATTCATAACTTAATTAACTATTTTAATGTATAGAGATAAAATATGTTATATACTTGAATTGGATTTTGATGTCGCTTCTTGCTTGAGCCACTTTCTTCCCCAAAATTGGCAAGGAATATAGATATATTTGTAGTCCACCGTATAGTTATTACTTGAAAAATAGCTTGAAATATGAATTAGAGAATTTGATATTCATGTATAATGAATATCAAAACATGCTTATTGGATTTATTATTATGAATTTGAAACCCTTATCTCAAATCATTAATCTAAATAGATCCTAACAAGTTTATTGTGAAATATTATGCTTAGTTAGATGTGCAAACAAATCGAGTCACATCACTCTTCAAGCTTGTTTGACTTTTTTCCATTCAAAATTAATTTAATTATTGATTAAGTCGAGCTTGAAATAAGCTTTTATCTATTCAAACACTAACCAAAATTTAGAAACTTGATTTATTAAAATTTATTTTTACTAACTGAATCGAGTTTGATAGAGTATCTTATGCAACAAAAACTATGTTCAAACTTAATTTGTTAAGTAATTAGCAAAATGAGCTCAAGTGAACTTCTACGTTTTAACAAATGATCTACAGTAAGATCAAGTATCTTAATTTGTTCTTCAACCATATATTTAGCTTTTGTTTAATGAACTTTGAAAATTTTTATTTATTGTCCTAAAAATTAATAATACTTTATAAGTATTTCCCTTAAAAACGTCCATATAATAAATTTGCATTCTAAATTGATGCTGAAAAATCCGTACAGCTCACTCTAAGTTGAAATGTTTCGGGTTGAGGGATCAGAATCCGAATTGCTCTATACTCCAAGAAATGGGAACCGGCTAGCTTGTAACACGCAAACAACGTTAGAAGAGTCCCAGGATTGTTTCGGGGAAGACCCTTTGATGTTTAAGTGAGCAAAGTGTATGAAGATAATCCAGAGCACAAAAGCTAATTAGCAATTGAAATGTACTTAATGAAAAATTAACTGAGGAGTGGACTATTTATACCTGGGACATGAGTCTATTAAGGCCAAGCGAGCCTATTGAGGCTAAGTGGGCCTATTAAGGCTCTATCAATGGGATGACCTGCATATTAATTCTTATAGGCCAATAATAATAAAAATATCACATTAAATATAGAAAAAGGGAATTACGATTTTACCCCACAACATAAATTTACTCCCATGGGATAAAATTTGTAAATTAAATTGGTCTTTTTCAACAAATGGATCAATCTCTTTCAAGCTTTCTATCAAATTTAATTTGTTTGTTGAGTGAATGTTGTCAAGCGAAGAAGAAATTATTCTCCTCCATTCTTTTGTCTTTTTCTTGTAATAACTCCATCCACCTTGTCTCTTTCAGCATACGTCCTTTAATAACCATGTAAAAAATAATTACCACAAGATTCCTAAAAAAACAAAAAAATACCACAAGAGGCCCACTGAATTTCTATCATAACAACTATGGATGGCTCTTCAAGTCCGATATGACAACCGGACACGAACCTAACACAGTATCATCAAACCAAACCCAAATTGCTACACTTTTAATTCTTTTTAGCTATAAAAAATCTCAAGATTAAACAGAAAAAATTCATAAAATGTGATATATTTATGCAATTAATTAAACAGCTCGAGCTAAGACTAATACCTCAGAGTGCCACCATATAACGTCAAATATCTTTTGAGTTATTTAATTTATTAATTTCTTGAAAGATCTTGAAGTAACATAATTTCAAGATTTATTAGCTATCACGATATTTTATACTATTTAATTAATTCTGAAAAACAATTGGCTAAATAGTTTGCATGGTATTGTACTATATATGAGAAAAGATCAAATTAATTAGTCAACTGTATAAAATGAATTATTGTTTTGGGCCGGACCGAAAGCAGTATTTGTTAAAGTTCCAAACTATGCGACCAAGTAGTTGGGCTTTATGTGCTGAGATACACTGCATTAACTCACTAGGATATTCATGTTGTTTTTTCAACATCTTTTATAAAAATATATATATATAAAAATAAATATATAATTTATTTATTTATGTTATTTATATTTGTGTGTATTAATGTACCATAGGGGCTGAAGGAGATATAAGGATGGGCAACTATCAAACTCATTATCAGCCCATATGGGACGGTTATTGCGGGTCCGGGTCTAGGGTAGCTCGGTGTAGGTAATTCGGATTTTCAATTACAATCATTATTTTATTGTTTTATTGCAATAGTATCAATACTCGTTAGTGTGTAAATGAATCTAGTCAAGTCGATGATATTGTTCCAGTTTGTTTAAATTTTTATCTAGCTTAAAACACTGTATTTGAGTTGAGTCATGTTTGAACGGGCTTTAGTTGGGCCGAATACGAATTGAGATCGAGTATGTTGATATTTTAAAAATATTATGTTATTTTTTACTAATCAAGTCAAGTTCGAGCCGAGCTTTATATTTTACTGACCAAAAATTTGTCGTCAAGCTTGGTTTGTTATACTAACGACCCGATCTCAAACGAGCTTTTAACAATCGCTATCGAGTCGAGTATCGAGTAATTCACCTTATAAACCAGCTTGATAGTATTGTAGTAGGAGATGAAATACCAATTATAATTAAAAAAATCCGGACCAGAGTGCTGAAAAAGTGAGCGAAAGAGAAGCCGGTAGGGCCGTGGCCCCACCGGTGATGCATTTGGTGTTTGGTGGTGGTGGCATGGTGCAATGAGCTATTAAATTGCCTGTGTCTCCCTAATTTGTGTCTATAATATAGGACAGAAAATGAGAGATAGAGAAGGAGAAGAATGTGACATTGAATTTAATTAGGTATTGTCCTCATTTGATGCATCTAAGGCATGGGTTGTCTTAATATTGACTAGGGTTTTCATACCAACTTGCTTATTTGTCTTTGGTTTTGCTTGTTTTTATTTGTTGGGACAATGGTCCTTGTCCTTTATTAATGACTCGACGATAACATATTATTATAAGTCGATATAAACAAGTAGCCAAAATGACATGTAAGTTGTTTTTGCATTTGATACAATATTGACAAATCACGTTGAAATTGAGTTTGTTCGACCTAATTAACAAATTAATCTAATGAACTAAAATGAATTTAGTCCATTAAACTATGTCAACTTAATTAACTTCATTTTTAATTTTTTTTAATATTTTATTTGTCTATATTCTGAGTCTCGTTCGGCTAACTCAAATCTATAACATAAAGGGTAATTGGCTAACCCTATTTAAGAGATCTTGAATATGTAGACATGTTTTTGAGCTTGGAAGATTAGATTTTATTTTAAAAATATATGTTTACGCGTTTGGATAAAATAATGTATTGGAGTTTTTTAAGATGTTAGTAATGATAGTGTTATAACGGGTGAATTTCATAATAGGGTCCAAATTTAAGAAAATCTATCATTTTAAGATCCAAAACTTCAACCTTCTCAAATCAAGATCCAATTTTTATTTTTTTCTCAAATTGGGCTCTCCCTCAAATTTTGGATTCTCACTTCAAGACCCAAAATTTCAACATTCGCAAATCAAGACCTAATTTTTATTTTTTTTTCTCAAATCGGACCCTCCCCCAAATTTTGGGTTCTCCTTCAAGCTTTAGAATTTAACAAAAGGAATAATATTAGTGTAATCTATCACGTCAACCACAAAATTACTTTTCTTCCTCTTTCAGTTTTTCACTTATTCTTTTTTACCCGATCCATACTTATTATCAATTTTGTTTAACATGTACTAAAAAAATAAGATATCTAAATTATGAATGAAAAAGAAGTAGTAAAATATTTTCTAGTCACTAAAAAAATAAAATATCCAAATTATGATTGAATTTTACAATTTAAAACAAGTATCGATTAGGAAAAAAAGAATGAGCAAAAAAATAAAAAGAGAAAGAAAATTAATTTTTGTGGCCGATGTGATAACTTACATTAATATTTCTCCTTTTGCTAAATTTTAACCTGAATTGAGAGAAAAAAATAAAAATTGAATCTTGATTTGAGAAGGTTGAAATTTTAGGTCTTGAAGTGAGAACCCAAAATTTGAGGTAGAACCCAATTTGAGAAAAAAATAAAAATTAGGTCTTGATTTGAGAAAGTTGAAATTATGGGTCTTGAAATGATAGATTTTCTTAAATTTGGATCCTATTAGGAAATTCTCCCGTGTTATAACTAATATAGTCAAAATTGAAAGAGGTTGTCAAAATAAGAATTTGTTTTTAGAAGAAAAAAATGTGTGTGATCTCTTTTTCTTTTCTTTTTTTTTAACAAAAAGAGCTTATATTCTCAAACAGTACTTTAATTTGGAATCTTATAAGATCTTTAAGGAAAAATATATAACAAACATTTTTTTAGAGCTTAAAAACTCTTAATTAAATTATAAAATATTTTTAAGAGCTTATAACTAAATACCATTATACTTGTAAACACAAATTGCTTACCCACAATATAACTTGATTCGTAAGGTATTTTCTTTTGGCTTCAGGGTTTTAGAATATTTATTTCGTTTTCAAAAGTTTGCGCTTTCATTTATTTATTCTTTGGTGGGCTTAATTGCAAAATTGGTCCTGTAACTATAGAAAATTAGCGATTTTAGTCCAATAAATAAAGGTAGCAATTTAGATCCCGTAAAATTTTGAAATGTGCAATTTTGATCCCAAAAGTTCTGATTTGTGCAACTACTAGTAGTCCAATGAGTTCTGATTTTGTACGATTTTGATCCCATTGAGTGTTTTTATATTTTATTTGTTTCCATGATACCTCCATCCTTTAGCCAAAATACTCAAAATGCTTATGATCGTTAAAAGTTACATCAAGAAGTTACATGACTACTATTCCTAACTCCTAAGAATTAAAGGACTAAAATTGCAATTAAGCCTTCTTTGGTGGTACCCTAATTAGAACAATGTTGCAAAAATTGCTAGACGCTAGTCGGGCGGCAGTGCAGCGCCTTGGCGAACGCCTAGAAACAACATATATTTTCTAATATTTTATTTTAATATATTTTCGGCCAATATTTGGGCGCCTTGACGCCGGACTTTTGGCCGAGGCAATTTTTTCACCGATTTGGACAAGATCGCGGTAAGCCAGCGATGCCGATAGGCGCCTAGCCATGGGCCGATTTTTCAACAGTACTCTAAAAGGGATTTGGGTTTAGAGTAGGTTGGGCCACTCAAATTGCCCATGATGGATAGGCCAGAAAAGAATCAGTTATTCTAGCATTAAAAAACGTGGAAAACTTAGACCGATTATGTCTCAAAGGACCACCGCCATTAATGCCTTCACTGCACCTCCATAAAGGAGAAAAAAAACAGATCACATTATGTGACAAAAGTTTAACATGGCTCAAATGTCCTAAGTTTAAGGGTGTTTGAAATATTTTTATTTATGAACGGAGTAAAGTGTAATACATAATTAAATCTCATTGAGCTTTTTGTAATTATCAAAAATTTCTGGGTGTTTTTATTATTAGTTTAAACCTCGGGTTAGTTTTATAGTTATCCTTTTTAGAAAGTTTTAATAGTACTTTTAAAAAACATATAGAACTTTTAATATATTTAAAATACAAAACGTGTCTAACAGGTATAACAATTCATTAGGTTAAGGGATACCCCTAGTCTGGGAAGACAACGAGTCCTCAAAAACCATGGTTGTAGAAATTGTTAGGCGCTAGTCGGGCGGGGTAGCCTAGCACTAACTAGCGCTTAGGGAGTCTAGGCCACCGCCTAGAAACAACTCTATTTTGTATTTATTTTTTCATTTTTTTATTTTTTTATCGAATCTTGCCGCCTAAGCGGGCACCTAAGCCCAATTTTTTGTCCGCCTAGGTAACTACCTAGCCCCGATTTTGTGCCGCCTAGGCCGATTTTTGCCCAAAACGATTTTTGGGGCCGATTGTAGCAAAATCGGATCGGTTGGCGCCTAGTCGGTCAATTTTTTACAGCACTGTCGAAAACCATAGGGGGTCGAATATCGGGTTCAAGCATACTCAACCCATTTTCATCCCTAAATGTTGCCAATGAGACCCAATAACATTGATCTCCTAATTTTGATATCTTTGTTCGAAAATACCTAAAGCATGATTATCCATTTGATCATAGATGTTAATCGTCAACAGTTTGTTAAATGATGTAATTGATTGTTTCTCCGAAAAACAAAAATGCTAATTTAGTTAAAACGTTGGAGGGAGAAGAAGAAATTCCAAAACATTGACCACCTCTAAATTCAAGTTTATAAAAATGACAAAATACTGCTTATTGAGAACATATTCAATGTCTTCTAAACATTCAGAACATGTGCAATGTTTACTGAAAAATAAAAAATGACTAGTGTCTTGTTCTGGTACATATTTCTGTCCTATTATCCAATTTGCCAACTTGTTGAGAATGTGCATATATATAGGGTTAATTATAAAATGTACCCTTGAGGTTTGACCTAATTACAAAAAAAAACCCAACTAACTTTCAAAATTTTGTAATTAGGTCAAACCTCAACGGTACATTTTGTAATCAAACCTCATGGGTAGTTTTTTGTAATTTTGAAAGTTAGCTGGGTTTTTTTGGAAATTAAGTCAAACCTCAAGGGTAATTCTTGTAATTATCCCTATATATATATATATCCTTTTTCTTTGTATATAAAAACATACATCATCCATGTTCAGGTGATATAATGACAACATGTGATGTTACAACTTACAAGTAGAGGGGGCAAAATTGGTCTGAAACACAAGTCCGAATGGCCTGAGACCCGACAAGCGTGAACGGCCCGACAAAATCATGTGTAAATATTGCTAATGGGCTGGCTACACAAGATGACGACCCGACAAAATATTGGGCCAGCCGACCCGACCCAATTTTGTCACTTGGCCCAATGGGCCACACCAGCCCAGCCCGGCCCATTGCCAACAAATGTTTGGTTTTAGTTTATTTGCACAGTTAAAGCTGAACCAAGAAAGTAGAAGAAATGCTACCATCAAGAAAGACTCGAATATTGGAGAAAAAAACAGTTTATTGTGATTTATAATTTCCAACTGATAAACATTCAATTCAATAGGTCCAACACAACTCGACCACAATTTATGATTTTCGTGCCAAAAAAAAAAAAAAAAGCAGTGTTCAGAGAAGACAGAGAAATATCGATGTCGATGTTTTACAAGCAAAGGCAGCATATACTTCAGAAAGAAGAAATGAATAGGATAATTTACTCTATGATACAAGTTTAGAATCTGTCCTTATTTTTGAATGGCCATAATAATAACACAAATGGACAGCAACACTGGTACCTCAAGCTTATATAAGATTAATGGTGAAGGAGACGTAAGGATGCGAATCCGCATCGCCTCCAAAACCGGCCATCCCTCCTTCGTCCTCTGTTTTCCAGTATGTGCTGCAGTTATACAAAGAAGCCAAGTGATGCACCAACCAAAATTTTCTCTAGTAACAGGGTTAATTACAAAAAAATACCCCTGATGTTCAGTCTAATTACAAAGAAATGCGTCTATCTTTCAAAATTACAACGCACCCTCAAGGGAGTGTTAGTAATACTTTAAGGAGATTATTTGTAATTTTGAAAGATAACTGGAGTTTGTTGTAATTAGGTTAAACCTCAAGGGTACTATTGTAAATTAAACCAACCAAAGTTGTCTCTAATGAAAGTGTTAATTATGAAAAGTAGCCTTCAGGTTCAGTCTGACTACCAAAAAACCCAACTATCTTTCAGAACTACAAATACCCCTCAACATTTGTTTCTATTTTTACAAATTGCACCTTCAATAGTCTTTGTTAAGCAAATAGAAATCTCAAGAGAGTGTTTGTAAAATACCTTAAGGGGGTAATTGTAATTTTGAAAGATAACCTGGAGTTTTTGCAATTACGCTAAACCTCAAAAAGGGCTAGAAGAAATTCATGGAAATGGATGAAAAGTTCACGAGAGACCAAGAGGTAGTACCTGTTTGAGCTGCTGCACAGTCCCTCCAGAATGGAGCGAACTTTCTTCTCGCTTTTCACCGATGGTGACAACACAACAGACTGAAATAGAGCATTTGCCGAACCTCTCAACGTTGGCAATTTAAGGTGTAGTGTAGCAAGCATCCAATAAAAGGAAACAAGGAAATAAGCAGAAGTTATGGCGATAGGCAGTAATTTACCAGAAATGATGGAGGCAGTCCATATCGCAGAATGCTTTCACTAAAGACACGTACGGCGCAGAAGTGCATCCAGGAGCTAAAAACCTGTGGAGCAAATGAAGGTCAACTCCGAAAGAAATCGAAATATAATACACGCCAAGAGTCGGATAAATAATGGAACTTAACATTTCTTTTCCTTTTTCCTTTTCTTTATGTTTGGGGAGAATGCGTGTGTTTGAAGGACACATCAAAGAATTCCTTGAGGCAGGACTGCAGGAGGATGGCTCATGGCAGTAACCCAAAAGCAAACTCAAAGCAGCAATTTTTTTTAAATTTTGTGGGGTAGAAATCGAAGATGATAAAATATAGGATATTTGCAAAACCTACCTCTGAGGTTTAGTCTAATTACAAAAATACAGTTATCACTTTCAAATAAAAATACCCCGAGGTTTGTGTTTGTTTTACAAATTGCCACCTTCAATAAGTGCAATCCATAAAATAGAAACATAGGTCAAGGAGGGTATTAGTAATTACGAAAAATAACTGGTTTTTTATTTTTTTCTTTTTTCTTTTGTAATTATTCCAAAATAAAGGCGGTGTAAATTGGTTTTCTATCTTTTCAATCATAGATAGGGATGAATCAGACAGAGAGCTATAGAACAGGTTCACTTCTAGAGGCTGCTAATAAATTTGTTATTTATTAGTGTCATTATCAAGTTAAACTATAAAACCATATTTACTGCAGTGAATTAAATCTAGAAAAAGAATGACAGCATCTCTGAACATCTTTTACGAAACTATAATGTCTTAAAGCAAGAGGAAATTATCCTCCTCTTTGCCCATTAATCATAAACAACTGAAGAACAGTTGACTGCATACATAAGATATTATAGCTCTTTATTATATGTATGCATATGATGTCTTTGTAAACTTATGTAATAATTCGACGCAGCTATTATTTTGGATTTTTGGTCTTATTAATTCTAGTAGTTCTTGAGAATATAATACTTGGGCAACCCTAGGACAGCACAGCAGTTGGAATGCCTAAAGTCCTCAGTAAGTTGCAGTGAATATCATATGGTAAATTTTTATATTCCACCTTATATTTATGTTATATCAGTGTCTCTGTGTGACACTGTTACATTCTAACTCCCACTACAAAAGTTAGCAATTAACTGCTTGCACAGTGGAAAAATACAGAAGTTTTTCTTCAAAAAAATCAACCAAGAAAGAGTAAACATAAAAACATCAATAAATAAAAAAGAAAAAATATCAAAGATTCTAAGCATGCATGAACACGCCTAACCTAGAAACGATCTCCATATATAAAAGAATACGTTAAAGTAAATGAATTGTTGTAAGGATAGAATTAGACCCAAATTAGGCTGACAATAGGCCTACCTAATGTATCATATATGTAATAAAACAGGAAGATTTTTCTTCTTCAAGTGTTCAACATGAGCAGAAGATAAGAAGGGTTCTCGTTACATCAACGACAATGGACAATGGACAATGAAATGATTCACAAATTTGCCAATGGAACATTTAAAAATTAGTGACTATTTCCACAGTAAAATGTGGTTGACTATCAAGGTTGTAGAAATCGCTAGGCGCTAGTCGGGCGGCAACCGGGCGCCTAGCGCCTAGGGCGCCTGGGCCGCCTAGACGGGCGCCTAGAAAAACCCAAGTTTTTCTTTTTTTTTGAATTTTGGCCGATTTTTGGCCGATTTATTCCGACTAGACCGCCTAAGCCGATTTTTTTCCCGATTTTTGCCGATTTTCTGGCCGCCTAGGCCTCCTAGCCCGCCTAGGCGGGCGCCTAGGCCGATTTTTGCCCGGACCGATTTTTTTGGCCGATTTTAGGAAAATCGGATCGGCCTAGGGGCGCCTAGCGCCTAGGCGGCCGCCTAGGCCGATTTTTACAACACTGTTGACTATACTTAGGCACTTTAAGAAACCCAGAGTCTGCAATCAAGTTTATACATAGCACCACAGAAACAAAAAAAGGGAATAACGGCAAAAAATAAATAAGAGGGGAAAAATTACCTCTCCATAACTAGTATAGCACCATTGCAACAAAGAGCTTCTCATTGTTTCCTGGTCTTGCATCAGCTTTTCAACCTCCTGCTTCCGACTTTCTTGTGTTTCTGAGTTATATTCAAAATCACGAATCTAAATCACACAAAAAGAACATATTATTAATGGGGAGTTCCTCCAGACCTGATAACATCAATAATGCAATCTCAACACCACTCGGCATCTAGTGCAGCAAGATATTCTTAAAAGAAAGAGAGACAATAGATGAAACAGATAGCATAAAACTGGGAGGTTCCAAAAACTCACTTGAAAATTTCTTTCCCGTGCCTTAGTTCTAAAATTGTCAGCATCACGACTGAATAATGTTACAGTATATAGAGCATATTCATTGTCCTCATGCAGCTTCTTGGAGGATCTGGGGACCTAAAACAATTAGTTCAATCAAAAGGTGGAATTTACTAGTGCAAAATATATTCGACATATTTAAGAAAATTACTGTACAAATTTAATGGCCACCAAGCAAGCACAGCTGCAATTTTCATGTTTGCTGGATAAAGGGGAAGTATTTTACCCTTGGAATTTCACCGACTGAAAGTGTTAATGTGGCAATAAATGCTGAGAACATATCAGAAAGAAATAACAGGATTTCTCATAACTATTAAATGGGTACCTACCACGTAAGTTGTCAGTGTCTCATAGGTTGATAACCAATCCTTCTGAGAATACTTTGAAACAACCGCGAGAAGGGTTGTTAAGTGTTCTGTACTCACGATGTCCTGTGGCTTCACCAAATTGGAAATGTCACGAACAGCTAAGCTGCAGTGAAAAATTACTTGGATCAGCTAGAAGTTCAGGAGGCGAGAGACAGTACAATAATTAAATACAGTAGTCGTTAAGGACTCTGTAAGAATATTTCCACTTCACAACCACCAACAAATTCGACAATCCATGAGTGAGAGTCCAATTGGAAAAACAAAATAACATCAGCACCACAGTTCCAATCACTTATTCAAGGTCACTTAATCACACAACCACCTCGCAATATAGTTCGAGCAACAGACAATATGAATAGAAAATCATGCAACACAGGAAATTCAAATTCCCTTTCTCTGTGATAAGTGATCTTTTTCTTTTATTATTCTTGGTAGCTTTAGCATAGCTGCTTCTGAATGTTTGAAGATGTAACCATTGATTGAAGCCACATCTGACACAGTTTTCACCAGGAAATTTTATTTTGCAAGAGAAAAATCACACTGTAGAAGGTAGAGTATTGGACTTGAGGCATAGCAGCTCTATTGCAGCTACAGTATACTATCTTTCTCCCAATTGAAATTGATCCCAAAACCAGGGATCTTCTTTTTGTATTCTCAGTAGAACCCATTCCCCCAATAACAAGGGGCTCAAGTTCATTCATGCGTTTAAAAATAAACTAACCCAACGTTTATTTTATCCTAAGTTGACAGTTTTTCCGCAACTTAAATGTCTAAAAGAAGAACTCAGATGCAAAGAATTCAAAATAAGAGCATCCATGATTTATTTAGAAGCTCTCATTGCTGCATCTAGAATGTCTTGAGCAAATAGTACATCCCATGTTGGATATCTAGTGGACTCCCCATACTCAGAGTGTTAGGTAGCACTTCTAGTAGACTTTTAGATATTAGTACATTCAGAGTGTTGCATTTAGCAGGAAGTAACATTTTATTCCAAAAGTACCACATCAAAATGGACTTTCTCCTACAATTTGTCACTCGCAGGCTCGCAGCCCTAAAAATGTACAGCTGATAATATTTGAATGATAAACTGTTAGGACATTCTTGCAAATCAGAATACCTGCACGAGATTTTTTCTCGTTCCGAAATTAATAGCATTGTGGGCATCAGATAAAAGGCAATCTTCAGATACTTGTTTGTAATATCTATCATAAATCTTGCAAACAAAACCATGCACTCCCCAATACACATGCATTACACTTGATGAAAAAGATAACATATAGCACGTCACACTGCATTCAAATCTTGCTTGTACTAGTAACCACAATTCGAACTTTTAATCAATAAGCTTCAGATCAATCACATACCTTCCAGCTTGCTTTCGGTTCATGGCATTTAGCTGACTGCGCACGTTACTATACTCCGAAATTCGAACCTGTGAGATAAAATCAGATTTGACATGTTAAGAAATGGATTCAACACGATAGACTTAGACATGCACACCTCGTGTCTGGAAGTGTATTAAATTTATGAAAAGCAACACAAGAAAGGCTCAAAACGGAGGGGTCAATTATGCTGCAATAAAGAAGGTAACGCCGGATTGAAACAATTGTTCCAATACACATTCATATACAAGAATACTATTGACTTTGGTAGATCTTTACATGGACTATATAATAAAGTTTGCAATAACAGCATCTTTCGTGGATAGCTAGTTCACCTTTTCAATTCTCAACGAATGACTCCACCATGAATGAACTTTTGCACCCTTGAAAAGGCAAGCATTGTTAAGAGTAGATTACTCATCACAACTGGAAGTAGAAGATCTCGTATAATCAGCTATGGAAGTCACTCTTCTATTAAAGTTTATTTTTGGAAAAAGATGGTACCTTTTGACTGTTCGGCTGTCAGCGTGAAAAGGACAAATGGTTCTACATTTTCAAAGTTGCTTAAAAAACTTGGTTTCTGAAATATTTTTCTACACTCACCCGTAGAACATGCAACAAACTCTTAATATCCAAAGTTAAATTGCAAAACATTGGGTGAATATCTGCATCTTAACCCTAAGTTTGGAACTGCTAGGGTTATTTTAGCCGAGAAAAAGGGGAAATTTGATTTAATTGCTTTCTAATGATGTGTTCTTTCGGACAAGAGAATGTGTGATTAATTTGATGTTTAACTAAAGAATCAGAAACAATGGACTGTTTGTTTTTAACTTTCATTAACGGATTGTTGAATAAGTCATTATTTACCAACCCAAAGAGTGTCCAACGATTTGACCCTTCAAATTATTCTTCATTATACTCCTAAAGCTTCAAATTCATCCAAACATATGCACCATACAAAATATTTGATATGAAAAGCATTACCAGTCCATAATCAGCACTAGTATATTGTTTCTATATGCAACTTATGATCATTTGCAAGGTCAAAAAAGAGTAAATCGAGATCAGGGCAGAAAGATTTTGTCTAGGAAGAGTTGATCGTCTTCTATTTAAGTGAATGGACTTGTTCCAACTTTAAGGAACACTTTGTTGTATTTGCTTTGAGAATGTTCATTGTTTTAACGTTAATCCTAAATCATAATTGATGCCAAAACAAGGCCGCCAGGGTAAGGAACGATTTTAGATAATAAAATGAAAGATAATAAACAGAAATCAGAAAATGTATTTGAAGTCTGGGACTAAAAGATTCAGAAGTTAGATGTAGATTACCTAGTCTACTATTATAACATCTTGAGGTCAAGGTAACTACGATATTTTCATTCAAATCTAAACTTATAGAATATGTTGACAAATTAAATTGTTAGTTCTTAAAACAGAATTAAGGAAACATAAGGTAAGTCATGTTACACTTATCTTGGAGCATTCAGCCTAGACAATGAAACTGGATCGAATGGGAAAGGGAATGCCGATTTGAGACTTAGGCATATCTTTAACAGTAGAAGTCAATACACTCCCAGTCAAAATTTAGTTAAGAGAAAACCATAAATCTAGGCAACACATCAAATCACTCCAAACCTCCAATCGCAATTGTGTAGCATTTTCACAAAATTAACATAAAAGACAGGATTTTTAGATGCACCATGAATAAAGTTTATATCAAACCAATGTGAGTGGATATCAACTTCAGACGAGCAATCCCTACCTTGAGATCATCCTCAATTTTGGCAATCTGTACATGAATTCCATCCACAATCTCCTTAAGTGGTGACATTGTTGGATACTTCGCCTCATCCCACACAAACCTACATGAATCACAAAGTATTTGCCAAATCCAATTACCCGCACATTTGCAACACAAGTAGAACAATTTCAGGAAGTAATAATTACCTAGTGAGATAAGAGTCAACAGGAACCCCATCAACAGTAAGAGAGCTACTAACAACTCCTGAGACCCTCTCCAATTCCTCAATCTGTCGTCGAATTTTGTGTGACACTCCTTCGATAAAGCTGTTCGCCTACAAAAAATCAATCCAATAAAACCTTTCTCCAACATCACTTCAATAAATCCTTTCTTCTCAAACCCCTAAACAATGTGAATGTAATTACTTAAAAAAAATTCAAACAACTCACCTTCAATAGATCATCGCTTAGAGCCAACAGAGAATCCAGGGTGCCCACACGCAGATTTGGAATGTTGAACTGAAAAATCCAACAAAATCCTTATTCATTACCAAAAAATAAAAATTATAAAAATTTGTCAAAAAAAAAGTTTTTTAAAAACAGATCTGCTATTGAAAAGGAAAACAATATAAGATATGAACAAGGGTATGTAAATCAAATTACTCTATAAAGAGGGGTGTCAAAGGATTGTTTGGAGATGGATTCTTGAAGGCGACTCCATAAAGAGGATGCGGAGGATCCTTGACCAATGGGGAGAGACGCCACCCAGTATCGAGTCGCCATTGTAGCCAATTTCTGGTTGATTGAATCAAATTATTCTGCAGAAAAACTGAAACTTGAAGAGTTAATTGTTGTGGGAAATTTTATTTAGGGACGAAGGTGGCAAAAAAAGAATGGACTAATGGCGTCCCCTGCTGCTGATCGGATGAGCAGATGTGATTCCACTTCTATCAATTCTGATTTGTATCTTACTATTATATTATACTTTATTTTTGGGAAATTATATTAGGTAAATATCACTCTACACCCTAAACTCTTATTGAATATTACTTTGCCCCTTATATTTTTAATTGTATCACCCTTTCATACTCTCAATTAGTATTACTTTACCCCCTTATTATTATTAAACTATCATTTTATCCTCCTATTTTTTTATTAAAACGCCTAATTATCCCTACTATTATTTTTAAGTTAATTTAATTGCATTAAATTCATATAATTGTTTTTAAAAAAAACTATTTGCTATTTATTAAATGTGATATAGTTCATATTAAACAACTATAATGTAGGTTGTTTTATGTTATATTATATAATTTTATATTTGTGATGAATAAAAAATTAAAATTATAAATGTAATCGCTGATAGAAAATGTCAATTACTATTATGACTATATTAAAGTTAAATAATTAGCAACTAAAAGTAAAATGATATAAATCTTAAATGAATCTAATAATAAGCATTAATTAATCAGGTTGTGATGTTTTAATTTTAAAATAAATATTAGTTTATTAATATTAATTAACACTTTTAATAATTTTATTATTTTATTAAAACTAATATGTAAGTGATACTATGAGGGGTTAAATGGAACCACTAGCTTGTAGCTCAAGTGGTATCAGTAACCATTTATACGGGTGTCAACAGGGTTCGAACCCCGTATCTTTCAGTTTATTTGAAATTTATTTCCTCTCTCCAATCAGTACTCTCAACTTATTAAAAAAATGAGGGGTTAAATGGATACAATTGAGAGTGAATGGGGTAAAGTGATATGCAATAAGAGTATAGGGGGCACAGTGAAATTTACCCGTAATATTATTATACTTTATCAAATGTTTATTGTTTGTTTTTTATTTATTAATTTTTTCTTTTATTTTTTCCTTGTGTTAACCTTTTAAATTTAGGGAAATTACTCTCTTACACTCTCAATTGTATCGCTTTACCCACTTATACTTTTAATTAGTATTACTTTACATCTTTATGCTTTTAGAATATTATTTTATACCCATATACTCATAATAATGAATATTTTATCCTTACATGTTAGTTTTATTAAAATAAAAATATATATATATTTAAAAACATTTAATATTAATAAACTTGTACTTATTTTCTAAATTAACTTTGGCACCTTGATTAAATGACATTTGATATTAAATATATTATATTTTACATTTATTATACTTTTGAAATCGAATTCTAGCCCGAAAAGTATTTGTTGAGATTTAAACCTTAATACAAAATGAGGAAACGAAGAAGAGTGGCTGCTTCAGAAATAGGTAGAACTTCAGGGGCTAAGGTTGCTATTATACTAAAATTCGTGGGTGACCCAGAAAAGAGAAAAAAGAAAAACCTTCTTCCTCGTGACACTCATACAGCGAACTCATAAACTACACATACAACAGAGAGAAATTTTAGAACTTTCCTGTTAACTGGTATTCAGTTCTCTTCAGATCCACCAGGGTTCGGTGATAATCAGATTCCATTTCATTTTTGATAAATTCGTGGATTGAATATACAGTTACATGAGGCTATTGCAGCTAGCTTTTCTTGTAGCTTTGGCCTCTGGACTTTCTGCCATTCTCATTTATATCACCGGTGTTTCCGATCTAGGTTTGCTTAAGCTCATATAAATGAAACCTTATAGATAAACTTATAATGGATTTTATGCGTAGATTCAATAATGTGTGCGATTTTTTGTGCAGATGGGCCATTTCGTCTTTCTAGTGAAGATCTGGAGGCACTTAAATCTCTTCAGATTCATTTCCAGAAGTGTGTAGTGAGTTCTGTTTATCAGTTTTCACTCTTTTTACTCTTTGTATTGAGGGTTTTTTATTGTTGAGTTACTGTTTGTTGCATTTTTATTTTTGTTCGAAATACGTGAAATTTGATCGAGGATGAGTTTTGGTTGCATAATTCCTTCCGTTGTATCGAAGTTTGGAAACTTTGTGGCTGAAATTTATTAATCAAGCGACAATATTTGAAAAAAAAAATGAGATGGAGTTGAATCTAATTGAAAACTTCATTTTAGTTTTTCTAAAATGTCAATTGCTGTCTTTAGTATGAGGCACTCATTTGCAAATAGGAGTTTGAATTTGGTTGTGGGAGAAAATAACATCCGAATTGGTTCGATGAACTTTTCGCCACATATCGACTCCATTAACCTTATTATTTGCCACTAATGGGATGTATCGCAGTTTCTACTGATGAACAGTTGTCGATTATTCATAGAAATATGCGTGCTGTTTCAAGTTTGGCTTGGCTACTCCAAATGGAGATGACCGGGCCCTTAGTGGTTGTGGTAGTCTGTTTATAGCCCTTCAATGCAAGCCATCAAGTTGCATAAAGATGCTAGCCTCGTCTTCTGTTTTTTATTATACTGGGAAAGAATGAGACAGGAGTGCCACCTTTATTATATTATTTGCATTTTGATTAACTAAAAGGGACTGCAATGATAATGAATCTACCTAGACTTATCAGCTAAGATTTTAGCTTATATTTATTGGTTTATTAATAGAATGACTCCATACTTCTTGTGGATGTTTATATTATTTGATGTATTCGACTACGTTCTGTACTGTAGTTTGAATTCCAAGCATTAGATTTCTATAGTTATATGGTTAAGATGTTTTACTTAGCCTGTGTAGTTTACAGTTCATTTATTACATTGTGACCATGCAGAGTGCAAATGGATTAGGTTTACAAGCTGTACATGGCAGGGATAATTGTGAGGTTTCTCTGAAGTTTCCAGAGGACACAATTCCAAAATGGGTAGGTTGCATATGCACCTTTTGATTGTCTTTGCAGTCATATCAAGATTCCTGGTCCATATTGCAATTGCATGATTTCCCTCTCTACGTGTAGAAAGTCAGACATATTGAATTTGGAGATAATACAGGGCTGGCACAGAAAATTAGATTTTCAATGCGCTGAATATTAAAGAGAAAAATGCATCATATTCACATTTATCATCACGCTTTCTTACAAAAGCTTATTTGTTAAACATCTAAACAGAAAGATCCCAAAACAGGTGAACTTGAAGGCTTGAGTTTTGACTTTAACCTATGTGAAGCAGTAGCCACATGGGAACAGGTCAGTGTCCTTTCTGTAATTTTGATTTTATTAAGAAGATTTTCAGTTTTATTATCTCACATGATAGAAACTATTTTTTGGAAACTTTAGCACGTGACACATTATGGTTTTCTTATTGGAAAATATTAGGCATGCGCCTGTTAGAAAAATATTAAGCAAGTAACTGATAGAAGCTAATTTGTCTTCTATTGTTTCTTTAGGCTCACAATCTTTGTTTTGGGGTCCTCTTCCCCCCCTGGTCTGGGTAATATTGTATGTGCAACAATTGATTTGTTATTTAGTGAGGGTCTTGCTCAGGTGCGGAATAGTACCACAATACTGACTCGAGAGTTCATTGATTCTTTACCGAATGGATGGGAAGAATATGCTTGGAAGAGGATCAATAAGGGTGTGCTTCTGTAAGTATTTCCTTTTTTTGCTTTGAGGTGCTAAATTAGAACTTGCAAGTTGCATAATTATAAAAGTTCCAAAAATAGAAACAGAGATCAATTAGCGAAAGGAGGAGAAAGAGTGACTGCTTTCAATTGTAATAGTAATGGCTGCTGATGGCTGTAAATAATGGTTAAAAATGCACGTTTACTCTCTCTATGTGCAGGCATGCTTGTGCATCTTGATCTTTTTTGTTTCATAGCAAAAAGCTGTATCATCTGCATATCAATGATGTGATGTCTTATCATAGTTTCTTATTGTGGAATTCTAACCATATTTAGATTGGAAATTTAAGATAGAGCTTAGACTAGTTTTTCTTCTCCATTCTTTTCTGGGGTTGTACCTAGCAGAACATGGTTGGCCTCTTCTGGTGGAGGTAGTCATGAATATGGTTGTTGTCAATTAAACTCATACCCCAGTCCACTTGCACTGGATTCAAATCAGAAAGCTGTTACCCACAATAGCATCTTAAACTTTATCCTGATCAAAATATACTATCATATTTACTGCGCTCGTTCAAATTCCGATGTCCATGAAGAAGCAAAATACGCTTATCTGAACTCTTTTTTTACTCGTCCATGGGAATGATCTTCTTTGTCAGAGAAAGAGAGGCCTGATAAAGTTTCAAAGCATCCTTCTTTTGTATTTGGAATATTGGATGCTTCATTTTAACCATCTAGCTTCTGTATTACTTCCCCCTCGTTTAAAAGCCTTGTTGAATTATCCATTGTTAAGTTATTATTCCCTAATAAATTAGTAAAAGGAGGACGTGTTGCAAGTTTAAGTTTTGACTTGATGTAACATACATCACCAGGAACTACGGCATTAATACATTAGCAGTTAATCTACTTATCGATAAAAGACTATGTTATAACCCTTACTGGTTGTAGAAGGAAAAAGATGGAATGATTTATAAGTTGGTCCAATAACTCATTCAGAAACTTGAGTTGATCATTTCCTCAAAGTGATGCCAAATGTAGTTGCTGACAGAGCCTACTGTGCTGGGGGATGTCTTAATGTGGAAAGAGTGCAACTAGGACATATCGTGTCCAATAGTGGTTTTTGTGATATTCTACATTGATTGTGGGAGGAAAACTAGAATAACTTATAAGTTAGTACAATGGACTAGATCAACAATTTTGGTTAATCATTTTCGTAAAGTGAGGAGTCTGAAATAGTTGCTAATAGTGCCATTGTCATCATACCCTCAATTGTGGACCCACCCCTTGGCCTTGGGGCATGACAGTATGTTGTTATGATGCTTGTTCTTGTGTTTCTTTCTCTGCCTGTTTCTGTCTCTATGACTCTCTCTCTCTTTCACTGGGCCCTTAACTGTTCCCTTCATGTGTCATTTGTATTGTTCAGAATCTAATCTGAATAAACCGCCTGTGAACATTGATTTTACATTGATCAGTATACTTTTTTCAATACTACTGATTTTTTTTAAATATAGACCTATGTTGTCTAAACTTAAACTTCTTTGTTTCAGGAATGGATGTGAGAATAGAACTCTGTGTATGGAGAAACTTTCTCTGGTTCTGCCAGACAGACCACCTTACACACCAAGACAGTTTGGTCGATGTGCTGTTATAGGCAACTCGGGAGATCTTCTGAAAACCAAATTCGGCAAGGAAATAGATAGTTACGATGCAGTTGTGAGGGAGAACGGAGCACCTATACAGGTTGATATCCTTTGTTGCGATCTTCCTCGGTTCACTACAAATCTATATCTTCTATAACTCTCTTCTATCACTTTTACTTTATCCAGAACTTCACAGAATACGTGGGTACAAAAAGTACATTTCGCCTGCTCAACAGGGGCTCTGCTAAAGCTCTAGATAAAGTTGCCGAGTTGTATGGTATTAACACAGTTGACATTACACGTGTCTTGAGATCTTATTCTCATGTGCATACTTGCTAACATTTTTATTTCTACAGATAAGGGAAAGGAGGTCTTGATAGTCAAAACAACAATACACGATATTATGAACAAGATGATCCGGGTGTGTGCATTTTTCTACTGCTAGTGTACTTTAAATTTGGTTTATTACAAAAAATACACTTGAGGGTCAGTCTCATTACAAAAAAATCCCTACTAACTTTCAAATTACGAATATCCGTTAATCTTTGTTCTATTTTACAAATTACACCTTTTTGAGGGTTTGTTAGGCAAATATAAACCTCAAGGGGCCATTTGTAAATTTAAAACATGACTGAATTTCTTTTGTAATTAGGCTAAACCTCATGAGTAGTTTTTGTAATTTACCCTATTTAATTTGATTCTTATTTATTGAATACTTTTATTCTGACTGATAATCTGATATAAGGGGGTTCACTGAGATGTTTTCCCTGGTTCATTGCAAGCCACACTAGTTTTCTTCAGTTATTGTAAAATAGGACATGTCCGCTAATGTGATTGAATAATTTTCTGTGGAGTTGTGGCGAGAACTGATATTGCATTTGCCTTTCAATTTCTTAGGAAGTTCCAATTCTAAATCATGTTTATCTCATGCTGGGTGCATCCTTCGGGTCAGCTGCAAAAGGTACAGGGCTAAAGGCTCTTGAATTCGCTCTCTCCATGTGCGACACTGTTGACATGTATGGTTTCACTGTTGATCCTGGTTACAAAGAATGGTAGGTAACTCTTGGTAAAAGTTATGAAATGATTAAAACTTTTTTTTTATAGTGTCTATCTAAACATGGAGCCATGATATAATCTCAGGACAAGATATTTCTCGGAATCTCGACAAGGTCACACCCCTCTGCAGGGTAGGGCGTACTATCAAATGATGGAATGTCTAGGAGTAAGTTCGTTTTTTTTTTTTTATAGCACTACACAATTAAAGATATATATTCATGATAAACCTCCACATATGCCTAAGCCAGCTTTGTTCATCTGAAGAAAAAGAAATATGTTTGATCACGCATTTCATTCTTTGACCTTGTTAATATTTCATTGCTTATGTTCTAGTGCTTATCTTGGTAATTATGTTTTTCCATTGCTAATTAGATTCCTATGTTAGTGTTTGAATTGAAAGATTTGACAGACAAGGATTTCATAATGGTAATCCATTAAACTTGTCTGAATAATTCCGAGTTTCTATGGAGTTTTAATCCATCAATATTCGTTTTGTGATATTTTGTTAGTTATTATGGTGGATTTATTTAAAAACCACCTAATATTGAAGTTATTTGAAATCATTAGCTCCAAATAATTTTCCTCAAGTCAAATCCTTTCATTCAAACACAACCTAAAATCTTTACTCTTTTTGGCATGTTTTATCGTCGGTAAGTTTCACCTCTAATATTTTTCTTTTGCTCAATTAGCTTATCAAAATCCATTCTCCAATGCGAGCGGATCCAAACCGTGTTGTCAAGTGGGTACCTAGCCACAGTTTGATTTCTGCTGCCCGGATTGCATCAGAGAAATTGTTAAGGTAATATATAATTCATCAGTTGCTTTTCTTTTTTTCTTTCTTTTTTCTGTTATTTGTTTTCCACTTGACCTCTCTGGTTCAAGCACAATTATGTGAAATATGATAGTTCCGCCACCGCAAACCTGTTAAATTTTCTGGAGCCTTTTATGGATTCCCACAAATAGTGGGTAAATTACAAAAATTACCCCTATGGTTTAACCTAACTACAGAAAAAAAAAAAAAAAGAAAAACCAGTTATCTTTCAAAATTACAAAAATATCCCTTTGAGACATTACAATTTACTTCCTGAGATTTGTGTTTGATTTACAAATACCCCTCAATAGGTGCAACTTGTAAAATAGAAACAAAATGTCAAGGGGTTGAAAGATAATTGGTTTCTTTTGTTTTTTTTGTGATGAAGCTAAATCTCAAGGATAAGTTTTGTAATTAATCCTTCAGATAGTCGGAGACCTATACATATATATGTATATAAGGGAAGTAAGATTTTCCTGATTATTAGAATATCGATCTTCAATTACTAAAACAGAAAAAAGGATTGCTTGTAGTCTTAATTATGGCTGGGGTTCACCGTTCATGTGGTGCTTTACCTCTTGAACCTATTAGTGTGTATCTACACATTTCGGGAGTTTCGTCTCATCTTACTTTCAGCATTACTATTCTTGAACCTATTAGTGTGTATCTACACATTTCGGGAGTTTCGTCTCATCTTACTTTCAGCATTACTATTACTATCACAAGCTTTCAATTATACATTATGGGACACAGCAATACGTTTTGTGTGTGTATTGTGTATAGGAGAGTTGGAGCTGGATCTTCAGATCCGCTAGCTGCGTGTTCCATCATCGCGAAGCAACTCAAAGGAAAGTTTGGACTACCGTCAGGCTCAAGAAAAGCTGCCGTTGAGCATCACAAGTACGTAAGAGGCGCCACTATGTATCCTTTGGAACACAGTCCGGGACATGGTCTGCTCTGCACGGTGCCATCAACATGAAACTTATTCTAGTTAGGGAAAATTATAAATACTACCCTTCAGCTTTAGCCTAATTACAAAAAAACACTCAGGTATCTTTTAGAATTACAAATACACTATCGACATTTGTTTTTACTCACAAATTGCAGATTTTGACGGGGGTAGCTGTAAAACAAGCACAAACTTCAAAGGGGTATTTGTAATTTTTGAAAAAAACCGGATTTTTTTTTGTAATTAGTAAACTTCAAGGGTAGTTTTTGTAATTTACCCTTCTGGTTATGTACTGCCGGAGGATGCCTGCAATTTTTGGTAAGAAACTCATTTGCTTTGCCCAACCAAGAGAGATTTGGACATAAAGAGAAAATGACATGATTGATATTTAGATATGATATTGATATTGCAACAAATTTTCAGTCTACAAACATTTAATTATGTTTTTCTATATTGAAAAAAGTGTTGGATTAAATTGGTTATTATTTTGATCTTAGTGGGGGTAAAATGATAAAATTGACTCATGGGCAAAGTAAATTTTTCTTTGCAAAAAGGCTTGAAATATAGCTGTAGTTTCAATGTGTACATCTTTTGTTATGAAACATTCTACGTGGACAACTACATAGAGTTATTCAATATGTAAAAAATTGATATTTACCGCAAAACTCGTGTATTAACTAAAATATTTTTCAACATTTCTGTATCAATTTGAAATAGAATACGTAGAAAACTCAAGAATCGAATAGAATTTTTTATATAAAAAAATAATGTATCAGTTTAATATTCATAATAAAATTTAGAGATCAAATTAGTGTTGCTCCTATTTTTCTTTAGAAAATGGTTCTGCTTATGAAATTTGGCAATTGATATCAGTGGAACATAACATACTGGTGATCATAAAAAATTAATTAGAAAAATTGCGAAAATTAGGAAAGTACTTTTTATTATCACACTATCACGTTTTTTAATGATTTCGTGTCTCTCTAAAATTTCGGCCCTTCCAACTCTAGGGCTTGGTTTTCCTTTTATAGATGCCTTAGAGAGATTTTTTGTAGTGTTCCGACGAAATTAAGAAAAAATTCAGCTAGCAGACTAATCACACAGGCAGACCGTGTAACTTGTTTCAGCCTTTGTTTTGGCGCGGGACAATTCCAGCCCACTGGCCAATAAGCGCTCCCTGAAACAGTGAACCATGGGGGAAAAGAGGATGAAAACATGAAATTCCCAAAATTCAAAAAAAAAAAAAAAAAAAAAAAAAAGTCGACCATCCCGAGAAGAACGGATGTCCTATAGTCCGAAGAAAGTGTGGGATTTGTGCCCCGACTAGTATAGGGATACTCTAGGTTGTCAAACTGGAAAAAAAATGAGGGTGCAATTGAAGCATCCATACACAGGGTCTACCAAGAGTTACTAGAGGAACAAATAACACAAAAGAACAATACAAGGATAAAGAAAAAAATTACAAACACAAAAAAATAAAACTCCGAACTCGACTAGTAATTTCTAATGTGTAGCAAACTCTTCATTTTGTCCCCCAAAGCCACAAAACCAACCCTTGATAGCATCATTTTTCTGTGGTAGGCTATGCAGATCCATTTCAAGAGACCACATCTGAAGCCAAAACAACTTCGAACAACCAAAGCTCCAGTCCTAACACCTAAATCTGAAGAAAAATCAACCACCACCACCCAAAATCCCAAAGAGGGAAACACAGGCACTGCCAAGAAGGGAGACCCGAAGACTCTCATAAAGAGACACACACACTCTCCCCAAGAGAAAAATAAAATCCCACAAGGAGAACAAATATGAAGAAGAAAAAATGAGCCAAACAAGGTGGTTCCCCCATTCTCCCTGATGAAGAAAACTGGGAGAAACGAGGGTGCTTTTGTGAGAGAAAGTAGAGAGGAGGAGAAAATTGTTAGAGAGAGGATTAATTTTAGTGACCCATTATTGGCTAAATTGCAAAATATGCTATGTAATTATTGAGTGGTGTCAAAGTATGACATTGACTTATTCAACTTGTAATTTAGGATAATATTTTTTGAAAAATGGCAGATTGAAGATTAAATTAATGCCAAATTCAAATTTTTCGCGAAATTGATTCTCAACTTTGGGATTTTATTTATTTCGGTCATAATTGCTAGCTAAACATATGATATATCAAATTTATGATGATTTGGATGAAAAAAAGAGCATAAATAAAACTACTCATCTCCTCAACAAAATCGAGCCCCAAATAAACTGGAGAAAATACAGAAAATCGACTCTCTACTTCTTATTTCCATCACAGTCATCGTGAATTTGTCAAGACATATGTCCAGTCAGCAATTAGGACTGAAATAAATGAAATTCCCAAATTGATAATCGATTCTGAAAAATTTTAAAATCGGCAGGCAATTTAGTCCTCAATCTACCATTTTTTAAAAATTATTGTCCTAAATTGCAAGTTGAATAAGTTATCGCTCGTTTTGCCATCACCCAATAATCACATGACATTTTTTGCAATTTAGCCCCCATTATTTGAGGAGCTTGACTCATATTTGTTTCCGAATCCAATTTCTAATGAGAATTACATGCATTAGCAATTTAATTATAGGACAATTTTTACAAAAAAAAAATTAAAATTTTAATGGTAGGTCTTTTTTACGAGAAAATTATTTTTATGGACCATTTTTGCGGACACGAGATAAAAATTGCAATTAGACCAAATTATATGAATTAAAATATGCAATTTTTCGGGATTAATTTTGTGTCTAGTGATTGAGATATGTGTTGTAAGATTAATTGACTCGAATTCGATCTCATGAGTGCGTGACTATCATATCTCCCCCTCCCTTTTTTCCCATTGCACGAATAAAAAATATGCAATTTTTTTCATATATATAAATATATTTGTTTTTACAAAATTATAACGCGAGAAGACTCTTCTCACGTGGGTCGCGAATCACAGACTGGAAGCTAGGGTTTCTTTTACTTTGTTGTATCTGGTAACACCGCCGTACCATTTCTTCCACCGACTCCGGCCCCGTGCGCCGACTTCCCAAAAAGAGCCAGTCCAAATTAGGGCAAAGTTCAGTTTTTCCTCCAGCCCACACATTGGGAGAATCAGAGAGCACGCGATTCTTTCTGGAGAGTTTTTTCTTCCATTTGCTGTGGAAAATGAAGGTAAGTTTTATTCGATCTTGTCGTCGTTCTTTTCTTCTTCTTTTTTTTTTTGGGCGATTTATGCTCCTTTTTTCCTAGAAGACTCGGCATTTTTCCTCTTCTGTCCGGCTAATAGCAAAGTAGCAAATCAACCTTTTATTTATTTATTGTGCAGACAGTGTAATATTGCAATATGGAGAGTGGGAACTGGGAAGTGCGAGTGCAGCTAAAAAAACTCTTTTATGCTTTTGTTGTTTGGCTAATGAGTTGTTTCGTTTGTCATTGTTGGTGCATATGGTTTAATTTTATATTGAATGATTATGTTTTTGATCATTTGAGAATATTATAGTGTTATAGATAATATTTGTATTGGTAATTATCTGATGGATTAGTTTGTCATTGAGCTGGTTTGCTTTTGCTGTGCAATTAACTGTGGTTGAATTTGATTTAAATAGTAAGAGAGATAATAATAGACAATTTTTTTTTGCTAATAATTGAATCTGGGTTCTGGAACAATTAAACATCCTAGAGGAGCTTATTTGCGTTCATATACTTCCTGTTGTTGATTCTTTCAATATCTCGAACTGCCTCTGTTTTATTACGCTTGGCCCTAGCCTTGAATGACCTTTATGTTGATTATTGTGTGTTTCTATGGTTGTTTGAACATTGATTGTCATTTCGCAGAATTGAAAAATGCTGGGCTCATTACCAATACTGCCACTTCCAGCACCGCCTGCTGATGGTGATCTTGGCCCGACACCACCTGCCCAAATTAGTGAGGGGTATGATGATGAGAAAACGCTTGAGAATAATGAAGATCAGACGAAGGTTAATGACAAAGCCAACTTAGCTCCAGCATCAGTAGCAACCCACACAAGGACAATAGGAATTATATACCCGCCTCCGGACATCAGAAATATCGTAGACAAAACCTCTCAGTTTGTGGCGAAGAATGGACCAGAGTTTGAGAAACGAATTATTGCAAACAATGAAGGAAATGCGAAATTCAATTTTCTACGCGCCTCCGATCCTTACCATGCTTACTATCAGCATCGTCTGTCCGAAGCTAGGGCACAAAATCAATCTTCCCAGCCGCTTCAGCCGGCTGAGCCTGCTTCTGAATCGGTTACTGCTGTTCCGTCTGCTGATGCAAGTGATGCTTCAGCTAAGCCCGATCCTTCAGCCCAATTCCGACCCGTTCGTAAGGTTCTTGAGCCACCGGAGGCAGAGCAGTATACTGTTCGGCTTCCTGAAGGGATAACGGGGGAGGAACTGGATATAATTAAGCTCACTGCTCAGTTTGTGGCCCGAAATGGGAAGTCATTTTTGACTGGTTTGACTAGTAGAGAGAGCACGAATCCTCAGTTTCACTTTCTAAGGCCAACACACAGTATGTTCATGTTCTTTACATCACTTGCTGATGCGTATTCGAAAGTATTGATGCCTTCTAAAGGACTGACGGATAAGCTCAGAAATAGTGTTGCTGATATGACGACTGTACTCGAACGTTGCTTGCATCGCCTTGAATGGGAGCGGTCGCAAGAACAAGCTAGGCAGAAAGCTGAAGACGAGATAGAGCAGGAGCGACTGCAGATGGCTATGATTGATTGGCATGATTTTGTTGTGGTTGAGACGATAGATTTTGCGGATGATGAGGATGAGGATTTACCTCCTCCAATGACACTCGATGAAATGATAAGGAGAAGCAAGATGTCCTCCGCTATGGAAGAAGAAGATATTGTCGAACCTGGCAAGGAAGTAGAAATGGATATGGATGAAGAAGAGGTCCAACTAGTCGAGGAGGGCATGAGGGCAGCTAGTCTGGAAGAGTATGGTGATACGAAGAATAACGAGGCGAAGGCAATTCCGGAAGAACAGGAACCACCCATGAGAATTGTGAAAAATTGGAAGAGGCCCGAGGACAGAATCCCGGCTGATAGAGATCCTACTAAGTATGTTGTCTCACCAATCACCGGCGAGCTCATTCCCATTAATGAAATGTCTGAACACATGAGAATATCCCTTATTGATCCCAAGTATAAGGAGCAGAAGGACCGGATGTTTGCTAAGATAAGAGAGACGACCCTCGCTGCGGATGATGAAATTTCTAGGAATATTGTAGGACTTGCAAGACTTCGACCCGATATTTTTGGAACCACAGAGGAAGAAGTTTCTAATGCTGTCAAAGCCGAGATCGAAAAGAAGAAAGACGAGCAACCAAAACAGGTCATATGGGACGGTCATACAGGAAGTATTGGCCGCACAGCTAACCAGGCTATGTCTCAGAATACCGGTGGTGAAGATATGAACGATGCTTTGAACAATGATGGTAGGAGCCTTCCAGGTCCGGCACCTCCTCCTAGGCCTGGTGGTATGCCGTCAGTTAGGCCATTGCCTCCACCTCCTGGTCTTGCCTTGAATATTCCTAGGCCTCCTACAATGCTACAATATTCTAGTCCAGCACCACCACCTCCTGGGCCGCCCGTTGTCAATATGATTACTCCTATTCGCCCTCCACCTCCTTCGATGCAAATGATGCACGGGCAACCACTTATGTCCAACCGGCCTCCAATGTCCATGAATTCACCTAATATTTCAGTTCCACCACCTCCTGGATCACAGTTTACTCCTTTGGGAGGTCCGAGGCCTTTTATGCCTATGCCCCAACCAGGCATGTCTATGGTTCCTCCACCACCGATGCCCCAAGGCATGCCTCCACCACCTCCACCCGAGGAGGCTCCTCCACCGCTACCTGATGAACCGGAGCCCAAGAAGCAAAAGCTTGATGACTCGACGCTCATTCCTGAAGATCAATTCCTGGCACAGCATTCGGTATGGAGCATTAGCTATCCCATTTTTATTTTTATTTTGGGATAATTACAAAAAGCCCCCTAAGGTTTGGACCAATTACAAAAAAAAGAAGAGGTTTTTGAAAATTACAAAAAATAAAAAAAACCCTTGAGGTTTGATTGTCTGTCTTAAATTTAAGGGGTAAATGTAATATTTTTATAAATGTCGGGGGGGTTTTAAAATATTTATTGCTAATGAAGGGGAAAATGTAAGAAGAAACCAAACCTCAAGGCTTTTTTTTTTTTTTTTTTTTTTTGCAATTTTCAGAAATCTCTGTTTTTTTTTGGTAACTAGCCTGAACCTTAGTTTTTTTGGTAATTATCCTTCTATTTTTTGTACACTTTATCTCGTACTGTAATAAGTTGTATTGTATTGTGGGTGGTTGCAGGGTCCCGCTCGAATCACTATATCTGTGCCAAATGTTGATGAAGGAAATCTGAAAGGGCAAGTACTGGAGATTACTGTGCAATCCTTGTCCGAAACAGTTGGCAGTTTGAAAGAGAAAATTGCGGGCGAGATCCAGCTTCCTTCAAACAAACAGAAGCTGAGTGGGAAGGCGGGATTCCTCAAGGACAATTTATCGCTCGCGCATTACAATGTTTTACCTGGAGAGGCACTATCTCTTTCTCTTAGGGAACGTGGTGGTAGAAAGAGATGAGCAACGTTACATTTTGAATCATGTGTAAGGTTAATGATGGATGGACCTCTGGTTGCCATAATGGTTCTTATTATGACGTTCTCAGACATGTATTTTCTTTCTTTTTACGTGGGGATAGTTACATTAGTATGGTTCTGTATTTCCCCTGTTTAAAACTTTTTGAGTAAATGTTATGGTATCTTACTACACATACGGATGACATCATGGTGATTGTTGGAGTTTTCTAGTTCCTTGTCTACGAGCATTCTAGTTTGAATTGGCCTAGGTGATTTAGATGGCTGATCTGCTGTTGTCGTTATTTATGTGCAGTTTCTCCCATGTGCCACTCATGTTGTGAGCTATACTGCTGTTTTTGAATTCTGACATTTCTTGTTCTTCGGAGCTTCTAAGGTTGTGTATATAATTCATTGTTGATGGTGAGTGCTATAGATTACTTATGTATTGAGATATAAAGCCTATGTATGTAAGTCTCAGATACTTGTTACTAGAACTTAGCATAAACAAAAATTACAAAGGCATGCGTTATGTGTTGAACCTGAAGTTTAGCTTTATTACAAAAGATTCTAGTTATCTTTCAAAATTACAAATACCCCTTTCAGGTTTGTATTTACCTAATATTATAATAGAGTATTTTAGGATGGAATGCCATTGTCTTTTTCATTTGGCCTCAAAAGGGGCAGTGGAGTGAAATTAGTGGGATTTGTAAATCTTGTCGTTGTACTTATTAGTTAGCTCTTGTTTCTTGCTATGGCCCGTTTTTTTTTTTTTTTTTTTTTTTTGTGGGTAGCTGGAGAGCAATGAAAGAAGAGCCCAACTAGATGACGAGGGCTAAATTCATGTATTTTTTTTTATCTATTTATTTGATTAATTTATTTACATTGTCTTTTGCATATAGAGACAATTTGGTTTCATTTTCATTGTCTTAACATTTATTATGCTAAAATAAGAATATGTTTGGTTCAATAGTATAAAAAGTAGAGTAAAAAGATTGAAAATGGAATTTTTGAAAGAGTAATAATTTGTGGGTCTCATATTTTTTCACATCAGTCAAATAATGTTGGGATGAGAAACTATATCATTCAGTTTATTTAGATCTCCTTTTTTCCCCCCCTCTTAATCCTCTACGTGTGAACGAAAATTATTTTGATTTATTATGGTTTAATTAACTTGTAAGAGCATATGGAAAGAAAAGGTTGCCCCCAGGGGTAGAGACTAGCGGTAAAGCCTAAGGTGACATGAGAACTCCTTCCCCGATAACGCATGTTCGAATCTCTAAGGTGACTTGACAACTCCTTCCCTGATAACGTAGGTTCGAATTCTGTATGGAGAAACTCCTAGATAAAATATTGTTGGATCCTCGATTTAACGAGGCGTCTTGAGGGGTCGGGATCACACCACCTCGCATTGAGCTAGTCGGTCGCAAGCCTGGAACCACAATTATCCAAAAAAAAAAAAAAGTTGCTCCCATCTAATCTTAACCTATCAAATATTAATTATGTGAGTCATGTTACAATAAGAGTAGGTCCCTCATAGGAACATTTTGCAGATTAGGGTCCTATGGCCCAGATCCAATGAAAAAAACAGAGAAACCTAGTAAAATCCCACCCCCCAACTCCAAGTTTCTCTCTCATCATATTTCGTAATTCGTCTTTCCTACAACCAAAACTCTTCCCTACAAACAATTTCTCCCACAAAGTCTGCAACTCTCTTTGCCCCCGCACAAATCTCTATTGTCGCCGTCGCATAAAGCTTCATCATTATTCCTGTATTGCACTGCAAAACATGTACGCCATTGCCCTGCGATTTTGGATTCTATTGATATTCAACAATCATATTCAACAAAAACATTAGTTAGGAAGAGGATTTCTCCAATGGAGAATAAAAATGAGAACGATTCATTGATAAAAGGAATGTAATGTAATTCTATTTCATAACTAATAATTTTTACTGTGAAAAGTGATACTTTTGTGCAAAAAAATGATACTTTCGATATTAAATATGATATTTTTGTGATGAACAGTGAGTGATGCTTGAACATTTCAAATTCTATGAAATAAAAGTGATACTTGTTCCGAAAATAGTAATACTTTTGAACAATAAATATGATACTTTTAAGATGAACAATAACACATTTTGATTAAGTGACAACTAATAAAGATGACACTTTTCGTGTAAAATGTAATACTTTTGAGGTAAAATATGATACTCTTAAAGTAAAAGTATTACTAAATTATCATAAAATGTAACTTAATACTATACTTTTTTTTGTACATCGTCTACATAAAGTGACAATTATAAAGAGTAATATTTTTTTTAACAAAAAGTATTACTTTTTTTAAATGAAAAAGTAATAATTTTTCCTACATCATCAAATACATAATTTTAAATAAAACTAATAAAATGTAATACTATTTTTTGGGGGGGAAATAATACTTTTAATTACGTCGTCAAATAGTTTTAAGTGACAACTAAGAAAATGTGATATTTTCAAAGTAAAAAGTGTATTTTTTAGTCTAAAGTGATATTTTGTCATCACATAATATTACAAAAAGACCACTGCGCACTAGAGATACAATCCGCCGCCCAAATATTGCAAATGTGTCACCTTGCCCTAGTAATGTAGTTTCACCTCATAAATTACAAAAATAGCATCGCCCCAAAAAATCACAAAAATGCCACCAGATAAGGAGCAGTTTGGGTCATGAAACCCATCTTACAAAAGATGATGCGTAAGACGGTCTTCTATAGTTTTTGGCTTACAACAAATAAGTGTATTAGATTTGGAATTAGTGGCTACATGTATGAATATGAAAATAGTGATTTAAGTAGTAAAAAGGAACAAAATTGGCAAATAAATAAAACTAGCAAATATAATCCCCAAAATATGAAAGATACAATCTAACAAATACGTAATATAATATTGATAAGAAATGAAAACAAATAAAAAATAAAAAGAAATATACACACGTATCCTGAACCAGCAGCAGCAGTGAACTTCTGACACAATGAATGATGTGGAAATGGAGAAACAGGTCCATATGTTCAAGAGCAAGTGAGACCGTCTCACGGATTTAAGTATATAAGACGGATCCAACCCATTCACAAGTCAAAGCAAGTTAGATCCAAATTTACATGGGCAACTAATATGGATCAGTTTAGGATCCGTCCCACAAATTCGGACCGGTGAAACGGTTTCATATGAGTTTTTGCCTATGTTCAAAGCACTCCCTGAGATGTAATGGCTAGGTTATGCAGCCACAGGCCCACAACTCCTGGATACTCACAAGTAATATGTACAGTCAGTCCCTAAGACTAGTAAAATCTATCAACATATTTACTATACTGCTAATCTAAACTTAAAACTCCCAAAAAAATTCAACAAATCACAACCAGATTCTCCACGATGCTAATCTTCGTTCACAATTTCTGTGAATTATCCATTTGTCGTTCGTGCAAACGATGTTCGCAGATGAATAGCAAATTATCAGGTGAAAACCGATCAAGACCAAACGCAAATATTGCCATTTTTGTCCGAAGTAGCTAAAGGTTTCCCAAGATTACTCCACGAACAGCATAACACCGGAGATGTGTGTTCCTTAAGAGTACTTACTATTTTCGCATTTGTCACCGACCAAATATGTACCGACCCATCAGCCGATCCACCAGCAACATAACCATCGTCGGGACTTAAACAAGATCTGCTCCAATTAGATGCCACTCTATTTCCATTCCCTCTCAGAGTCGCGCAGATTTCAAGAGTACGCATATCGAACAAATTATGCAAATTGTCCCTCCCACTAGACAATATTACATTTCCACTTCTCGACAACGATAAGGACGTAACAGCAAAAGAATGTGCGGCAACTTCACTCAGAAGTTTTCCCGTCTGAATATCCCATAATCGGAGATTCCCATCTACATGGCCTGAACAAATCGTCTGTCCATCCATACTGAAACAGAGGGCGTTACAATTGCTGTGGAATATAAGAGTATTAACACAGTAGCCTTTCTGAAGATCCCAAACTTTAATCGTACGGTCGTAAGCAGCGCTCACGACATTACGATTAGACACCTTGCTAACATCAACAGCACAGACTTTGTCGACATGACCAGTGAGAGTATGACGCACACGACCTGAACTTACATCCCATACATATAAATTATTTGCACTACTGGCTGCAATAACAGATTTGTTATCATGGGTAATACACATATCGAGAACAGTACCAAGAGAACCGTAAAGAGTGCGAGTTAATGAGCCTGTGTTTGTATCCCACATTTTAACAGCTTTATCTTGTCCTCCACTAACAAGTTTGCCAGAATTATACTCGAAAAGTATGGAGGCACAGCCGCCTTCATGGGCGGGGATTCTTTGCTTGCATATAGTGGGAATGGTTGACTCGACATAATACTCTGCACCTTCTTCACTTTGGCGGACTACACCATCGACTTGTTGACGGGCAAGAAGTTGTATGTTGCTTCCTTTGAGGCGATCCAGCATGTCTTCATAGATAGCATTTGCCTAATAGAAGCAATTTATAACAATAACCAAAGGGGTAACAAATAGAAACTTATTTAAAATTACAAAATCAATAGAAGTGAATAGAAATTAAGAGGTTAGATTTGAAAGAAAAAAGATGTATTCTTAAATAACTACAAAAATAAGATGAAAACAAAATGAGCCTACAATTAGTTGGAACTCCTTAGTTGGCTCATGTAGACAAATCTATAGAATACCCGTGGCAAGTCAGGAATGGAGGATCTACTTTCAAACCTTTTAAGTTTGACAGACTTCTGTGCTAGATCCTGTTATGGGTTCAATGTTAAGCAAGAAATGAAGTTTTAACTTATTTTCAACTGTACTATTCTTATTTGAATGACGTTACTTAAATGTCACAAATATGATTGACCAAACAATTACTCTTATCTTTAAAATCTTAAAGGCCTCATCATTCTATCAAACACCCCATTAATTATAAATCTGCCTACTGGCACCACTAATGTCTTAATTGTATTCCACATAAGGATGTAAGAATGACAATGGTACTTTACAGCAGAAACCATATAAAGATACCTCATTCAGGCGTTCAGCATCTTTCATTTTCTCCAACATCCATCGGTCAATTAGAATCTTGTTTTCTGCCTCCACATTGTCAGCTCTAAGAGTGGTTGCTTCAAGTTGTCCTTTAACTTCCTGGTGCTCACTTATCAACAGTTCCAGAGCCTTAGTCTTTTCTTCCAACAGCTCAGCTAAACGCGAGCATTCATCCCTGCAAATGAGTTGAGATTTATGCTGGCCTATGCGATAACTTTCATAATCAGATCCCTCAGAGTTTATATCTACAGAATGGAGGTTTAACTGCCATAGAAGAGGGACAGTAGACAGAATTTAAAGACAAAACCTTGCTTGACTAAGCTCATTTTGCAACTCGGAGATCATGGATTCTTTCTCTTGTACTAAAGCTTTTGAAGCTCTGGATTCAGCCACTTCCACCACAAGTTGTTCTGATAACCGAGATTGAGCTTTGTAACATTGCTGGAGCTCCACTTCAAGATTTTCAGCTTTTTCTTTCCATTCTGAGCCCTTCAATATACAAAATTACTGGACTTAAACCAAAAGTCATACACGAGGAAATAATCATGTAAATAAATTTTTCTTCCTTCTCTGAGCCCTTTAAAGTACATATCAGCAAACTTAAGTCACATGTCAAATATTTGAGGACTAGCATCTATATGTGCACTCAAAACAAGTGGACAAATTAATTATATACTCATACTTTATAATTAAGCATGCAGGAATTGCATATCATAATTACATGGGAAATTCTCCACCCTACTACCAACGGAAATCTATTAGTGACTAAAAACAAGACTTCTAATAGATCCACTACGACTGAGGATAAAGGACCTATGGTAATTCAATTACCATTTAAAATCGCATGCTGACTGGTTTCATACAGTTTTCAAAACTAACCAAAGGTTGAGGGACATATGCAACCAAGCAGCCTTTTCACTCAACAATAAACTCCCTTACTGACTTTCGTGTAAAATCTTATCATTTCAATTTATGAGTAAAACGTGTTAAGAGTATTTAGGTCTTCCTCTTGTTGTCGGACATGGCAATGATCAAAGTCCATGAACAATATTAATTTCCTGTTCATGATCACATTAATGATTTACTCATTTCCCGTAATTGCTTAATTTCGTAATTTGGATGAGTCGAGTACTACTATGCTGTATTTTGCATTTGCTCTTAAAACCACTTTCAGTAAATTTAATTTGCTTCAACTGTCTAAGCCATAATTCACAGTTTATTAAACCATGCACACCCTTATACATAAATCCAGTAGCCAGGCTTCAGTGATCTGCAAGGTCAAAGTTCAAAAACACCACTTCCCAGTAAATCACTTTAAAAAGACTCAGTTTATCCCGTTTCAGTACCTCCAACATACTAGGCATGTTCCGACTCATAACCTCTCAAGAACTGAACCCCTCTTCATTCACTAGATTACAAAGACTTCCCCACATCCAAAATTTCAGAGAACTCTCAAAATTTCCAGTATCAGCAGATTTAGGAGACTCGTTCAAACCTTTCAACAACATAGTTTGTAAAAGAAGCCAACCAGTAACATATTAATCTGCAAACCATGCATGATAAACTTCATTACAATTTAACACACTACATGAAGTGCCCGAAACAATAGATGGTGGAACTCTTTACCAAGGAGCACCACCTAACATCCAAAGGTGTGCTAATAAAGTTTTCCTCTCCTTCATTGTTTTTCTCATCATCTTCTTATATGAAATGCCTCCACAAACTTGATAAAAAGAATTCCTCTCATATCATTGTTTGTCAGAATACTCCCACCATCCAAGACCGGATGATTTCTATCCTTTTTTAAATGGGCTCAAATATTGTACTCTTTCTTTCCAGAATATCATACACTGATCAGCAAGCTATCATGCTAAAATGCATCAGACCATCCTTTTGCCATTTCTTCTCTTCCTTAACCAATCTTAAATAAATACAAGTAAGCTACATACATTGATAAATCCAATCAACAGACCCCAGGCCCCAGACTCACATGCCACTATAATTCCCGATTTAGCTAAACTTCCACATTCACTAGCATAAACCATAATGTAGATGTCCTCTCTATTATGTTTATATATAATTAGACATGTATTGTTGAACTGCTGATCTGTTATCCAGTAATACAAAAAGTTGCTCGCCCACCTGTGAATTATATGTTGTTATATCACGGATCATATGTGAAATTTCAATCCAATAGGATATGGATGAACACCTTACTGAAGCCATGTATAGAATCATAATATTTATGTAAACCATTTTCAGTTTACGAGAGAGACAAAACAATATCAACACGCTGGTATGCTTAACACTATCAAATTCAACTCACATCTCCACTGTACAACTAACTTCAAATGTTCCAAAATCATATTGCAAAATGGAAGTAAATGCCACAATAAATCAACAGTATCAGAGCTAAATTCCATTACAAAGGCTATAAATTGGAAAACGTAATAAAAATCCTCTTCAAGTAACCTGAGACACAATCGGGCGAGAAAGAGCGATAAAAGCAGGAGAATGAGCGCCCTCTTCCAGTAAATGCCGCTTTCTCAGAGCTTTCAAAGCATGTTTTATTGCTTCCATTGCTTTATCTTCCTGCGACCTGAAAAAGATCAAAAGCAAAAAAAAAATAAAAAATGTCATCACAACTGAAACTCCAAAAAAGTAAAATGACCCAGAAATACGTAAAAAGGAAGAGAATAGAAACTAAAAATATGTTAAGAAACTGAACATTAAGTCAGATGATAATTTGAATAAATTACATTTTTCGTCTAGGGTTCTGAGAAATTGGATTTGGGGGGTTTTGTCGCAGAAATTATTGATGATTGTGATGAAGCAAGAAGAAAGAGATGTAAAATTCTACAAATATTATTATTGTTTGATTTCTTCAGAATTTTGCAATGCCAAGGGGGTCAGGATTTAAATGGTCATATGCATGTTGCACATAGTCAATATACATCGGGTTTGGCATAATTTTTTAATTAGACGGTCATCATTCATCAACGTTACCGACATTAGTCTCATCATTTTTTTTTTTTTTATTTTTTTTTTTGATAAGATAACTCCTTCCTGCGCTTACGCCGACTATCTTTGACAACAATTCCCGCTCTTGCGCCGCCAAAAAACCGCGGATGGGATGCACGACTGCGCAAGGCCGAGTTTACGACGACGTCTCAACGACGTACAACCGATCCTCCTGGTAAAGAGAACAATTATGTTCGACCCCCAATCTACTAATAACGATCTCTCCCGAATCGAACCCACACGGATGCTATTCAAGATGAGTTCCCACCAAATCTTCACTACCGCATATGCCCTTGGAGCAATTTGATGGAGAAGGGATATGAACCCCGACCTCCACCCCACAAACAATTTGATGAAGCGGGATTTGAACCCCGACCTCCATCCCACAATTGCTTGTGGTGGCGGTAGTCTCATCATTATTTGTTAAGACGTATTATGTGCCTAAATCCGTAAGACGGATCCTATTTATCAGATTCGTTTTCCTTACCCGTTCAGATTCAGTTTTTTATTTTAGTTTTTTTTTTATTTCAAACTAGACTTTATTTAATTTTTCCTTTTCCCGTTTCTTCTTCTTCTTTTGTTTTTCTTCTCGATTCTTCCTCGTTTCCTCTCGGCTCTCGCTTTTTCTTGCTTTATGTTAATCCATAAAAAATGTGCATATTAAAAGTATCAGAAATTGCCTTAAAACTTCAAAGTATCATAAATTACCCTGAGTTAAAGGACGCGAGGTGCAGACTTAGTTTTATTAGGTTTTTCATTTTTCTTTGTTAAACTATCGGACCCAAATCCGGACCATAGAATATCTCTTACGAACAATTACAATCTAAACAATCTATCTATATAATCTAAAAAAGTAATTGAATACTTTTATTAATAAAATTAGCACAATTAACTAAGTGAGACTTTAAAATGTCTAAAAAAATATCAATCATTGCAATATATAATTAATTTGAAACATCTGCAACATTAATATAATTAAGAATTAAGACTTCACATCATTTCTTGACAAGTAGAAATAGAAAATAAATAAAAAAAACTCAAAATTATTAATAATAAATGTGTTTGTTGATTACTAAATATAACGTGAATTTAATTAAAGTGGTTTTATCTAACTACACTATGTGCAAAACTAAATAAATAATATTTATCCACCTATTTAAATCTTATATGAATAAAAAATTGGAAGGTTTTTATTTGATACTCTTGATTAATAAATTTAGCACAATTAACGAAATAATTCGTTAAAAGTTAAAACCTAAAACCTAAAAATAAATAGCTCAAATTTATTAATAATAAATTTAATTGCTGCTTATTAAATATCATGCCAATTTTAATTGAAGTGATTTTGTTTTACCCAATTACTTACATTGTGTGCAAAGTTAAATAAATAACCACCTATTTGAATCTTTATAGAAAATTTTAAGAAATGAAGGATATTATTATTGAATACTTTTTGTTAACAAAATTAGCATAAACCCCGTGTAACACTTATGTATTTTCTAGTAAATCTAATAATTTATTGAGTACTTTCTCAAAAAAAAATAATTTATTGAGTAATTAGGGTGATTAGAGTTTTAGGAAAATAAAATTTGTATTTCCAAAAAACTTATCAGTGAGATAATTTATATTCTACTATAATATTTTTTATTTTTGTCGTAAAATACATTACAATTTACAATCACTATATTTCCTTTTAAAATAACACCAAAAATTAGGCTTGCAATGTCTGTCACGACCCAAACACTGTGAGAAACACGAATTATTGTGATATGACATGATAAGTAGAACTGTTAATTTTGGCCGGATTCCGTGAGCTGGCCCGACCGACCCAGTAAAGTGGTCGGACTGGGCTACACTTTCTTAGGCTTGAAATGAGTCGGACTTTTTTGGACCGGACTTGCCCAATCGTCCCGATTTTCCTTAGTAGTTTCGTGTGCTAGACCGGAATGGGCTCAAAAAATAGTGGGCCATTACTTTTTGGCAGACCCGGTCTGATTTTTTGCTTTGGACCGTCCAACTCGTTTGACACCTCTAATGAAGTAATGATAAGACGTGACAGAACACGACATGACACAAAAACACGAAATTATAAATTAAATTGAAATTACGATTGTTGTTATATTTCAAATCAAAAAATCCCGTGCTTTCAACCTCGCGCTTCTCTCTAAACAAGCTTGGCGCCTTCTTACGAATCCAGATTCTCTCCTCGCAAAAGTTTTCAAAGCTAGATATTACAGCAATGATACCTTCCTGGAAGCTCAACTTGGTTATCACCCCTCATGGACTTGGCGAAGTATTATTGACAGCCGTCGGGTTCTATTGCTTGGTTGCGTGAAACGCATTCACTCGGGCAGAGATACATACATATGGGGGGACCGCTAGATTTCTCATCCGCCTTACGTAGTAGCGTCTCCTGTCCCAGCGGGTTTCTCAGCACTATCGCGGGTCTCCGATCTCATCGACTCTAGCAACCAAACTTGGAACTTGCAGCTCATTTCGCATATCTTCCTGGCTGATATTGCGCATCTTGTCTCCAGCATCCCTATTAGTCGAACTCAGCAACGTGATCTATGGTATTCGTTCCCTTGTAAAAATGGAAGGTTTTCAGTGAAGTCTGCCTATCACACTATCATCGATCACCCGAATGACTTTCCATTTTTGCATCCAATTGACAGCTCGAGTTCAGGCCCATCACCAATTTGGAAGAGATTATGGAACCTGAAGATACCAGGCCGCATATTACATTTCTCATGGAGGCTTCTCTCGGACTCTTTACCATGCCCATCCAACCTCGCCCGTCGCCACCTCTCCCACATCGACTCCTGCCCACTGTGCACCTCCAGTGATATAACCACAATCCACCTATTCTTCACGTGTCTTTTCGCTGCCCAGATTTGGTATCTTGCTGGTATCTCCAATATTGTCTTTCATTTCCAGCAGTCTTGTGCTGATCTTTGGGTTAAAGAGCTTGTCTTGGCCTCATCATCAGACATAACGTGCTTCTTCCTCACCATCTGCTGTAATATTTGGAATGTTATTAATCGGAAAAGCTTCGAAGACACTAACACCTCGCCATCATCCATCATAGCATCGACCAGTTACATCGTAGTCTCTTTTCAAGATGCTAAATTTTGGCCGGAGCGCCCCTCCAATGCCATTATCGATCACAATATTCTTCGGAGCCCTCCCCCCGGAACTCACATTTATTTTGATGATGCTATTTCTTTCTCACGTGAATGTGCTGGTGTTGGCATCTTTATCATGGGTGCTGAAGGGAATTTCATTCGTGGTTTCGCAAATACTTTTTTCGGTATCACAAACCCACATGGTGCGGAGGCTCTCGCACTTCGAGAATCAGTCACTTTAGCTAAGGAATTATTTATCTCTCAATGCTCATTCCTGGGTGATTCTTCTATTGTCATTACGGCTGCTAAAGGTGAATCAAAATCATTGCACGGGCCGGCGCCATCTTTGCTGACATTTATGACATTCTCAGGACCCTATCTCATTCTGGTTTTTATTGGATCCCTAGGATTGATAATGTGGTAGCTCATGAATTTGCTTATTTTGCAAAATCCAACTCATGTATTGGGACGTCGTGGAATGTCCCTCTAGAATTTTTGTCTCAATCGGCGTTGGACCGTTTTCAATAATTTATTAATTTATGATAGTTATTTTCGTTTAAAAAAAAAGATAAAAAAAACGAACACACACTATAGTAAGACACCATTTGCCACCCCTACAAAAAATCAGACCGTAATCAGATTACATTTCATTCAAATAAATATTCATTAGCACCCTCACCAGTCGCCACTCTTTCATTTGCCGCCTCTCCATTTTTCTTCTTCCACCCCACCGCCTCAATTCATTCTCTGTTTATATGTAGTTTTTTTTGCTGCTATATCTTTCATAAAAAAATTGCCTTCTTGCACCAAAAAATGGCAAAATCATCACAACTACCGGCGCAAATAAGAAAACAGAACGGCGCCACCGCCGGCGGAGATGCTTTCGAGGAGGTTAACGGCGGCGGGCCCACGAAGCGGATTCGGCGGCCCAATATCAGGTTACACGAGTCCTATTACGATAACTCCAGCCACCGCAGGTTACAGCAGCAATTGGGTACATCTGGCTTAAAAGGACCCAGAAAACCTCGAGTCCCTAAAACCGCGAATGCGAAAAACTTTAGAAAGAGTATTGATTCGAGTGACAGTAGTAATGGTGAAGGAATAAAGGATTTGAATTTTGATGACGGTGATGACGTGGCGATTGGGAATTGGGAGAATTTAAATACAGGGGAGAGGGATAGGGTTTTGAAGTGGAGAACGAAGAGGAAGAGAATTAAGCCCTCTTGTGAGAATGGGAATCAAGAAAATGAGAAATTTGATTTGTGTAGTGGTGGTGAAAGTGAAAAACAAAGAGAAATAGAAGAACAACAAAAAGAAGAAGGGGATTTGTGTGGTAATGGGGTTAATATGAATCTTGAAGACAAAGATTTTAGCCGACATTGTTCTTCTGGTAATGACAAATTGATTGATGATGATCTTATTGGGATTTGTCCGAATAATACGGATAGGAATGGGGTGAGAGTGTGGTTGAATCGATTGGGGTTAAGCAAATATGCTCCATTGTTTGAGGTTCATGAGGTGGATGATGAGGTTTTGCCATTCTTGACTCTTGAAGATTTAAAGGATATGGGAATTAATGCGGTTGGTTCGCGTAGGAAAATGTATCGTTCCATTCAAAAGTTCGGTGAAGGGTTTTCGTGATGGATTGACAATAGCAATTGGACTTCATGCTGTCTAAAACAGTTCAAGTTTTGTAGGGTAATTTTCTTGTAGCTTAGTATTATTGACATATTGTTTTGCAAATTGTCTTAGTTGTGTTTCTAGTTTGTCGATGCAACTTTTAGGGGTATATATTGTAGTAATGATCTTTTGCTGCAGCTTTAGATGAACGACGTTGGTAACGACTTTTTGGAACAGGTTTTGAAATGAATGAATGATTCATATGAGTTTGAGAATAGTTGGAATTTCGTATTCGTATAAGATGATTGTCATTGTTCTTTATATTTCTAAGATTAGTTTTCTTTTTTGTGTTTGTTTTGGTGTAGTTGGTGCACTTTATGTCTTAACCTTTTGGAACGAATGCTTTTCTGGTTTTCATTATCATGACTCGGTGATAATAGCATATATCGGCTTTCAAGATTAGGCATTCCTGCTGCTAGAGAAATTTTCTATGATGAAACATTTATTAGATATCATCTTAGATTGGAAAACAACATGAAGGTTGATATGATTAATTAGAAAATCTATTGCCTGTTAATAAAATTGGGATGATTTTTCTGCTCTGCCCTAAATGTATGAGATTGTATGGGCACATAAGCTTTAATTGTCACTGAACATTTATCTGATTAGATTTGAAATTTCTTGTGAAATTTCTTAGTTTTTCAAGAGCCTAATTTATGGTGTTACCCGAATACTTGTAATCGTCTGTAGTTTGTCGTAATATATTGTTAAACGTTTAACGGAGGTCTGCAGAGAATTTTTGCTGGTTCATTTATTTTGTCAAGTGCTTGCGGTTTATTTTCGATTTTAAGACTTATTTACAGACAAGATTTTCAAATGTAGTAAAACTGTACTGTGTCTTGAGTGCTAATGCAAAGACTCAGTTGAGTTCAATGTCCTCAAACTTGTGGTCAAGGGGATTTTGTCAATTGTGATCATTAATCCTGATTGAAAAGATAACTATTTGAAGTGAAGTTAGAGTGTTAGAACTTAGATGCAGATGTAGAAAGAGTTGCATATAGCTTTTTCATTGAAATCATGCATTCACACATTTGAGTTATTAATTAATAATTATAAGGTTGATCAATGATGGTTGCATTTAGAAACTTGGCTCTCAAATTGTTTGCTTCTTAACTTCATGATATAACCTAGGGATAATTACCAACTCTGAGGTTTGGAGCAATTGCAAAAAAAAAAAAAAAAAATCTTCAAAATTACAAAATCCTCTAGAGGTTTGATTTCGTCTTATATTTTTACCTCATTCATGAGTTGAACTGACAAATTTGTCGACGTAATCTAATATTTACAATTAAATAATCAATTTTTTTTAAATATTATAAAAAGTCAGACAAATTGTTGAGATATATGTTAAATATTTGATAATGTTTGCAAATTCTTTTAGGTCAGCTAACGGTTGGAAAAAAATGTATGATGAAACCAAACCGTAACTTTAAAACTTTTTCTAGTACTTCTGTTACTACCCCAAATCTCAGGATTATTTATATTTTTTATTTTTTATTTTCATTATTCCCTCCCTCTAAGCTATTATTTTTTAGGAAATAATTAATAAGTTGGGTTACAGACTGGTCAGGACCAGACAGCCACTCGCACAGAATTTCCAGACCACATCTAATCAGCAATATTCTCTGGATTGGAAACATGGGGATGAGATCTCCTATTCCACTTTTCCTATTCCACTCCTATTCCATTGCATTGGATGAAATACACGTGTGCAAGATGATATCACGTGATGTCACAACTGTACACGTGTCTTTCATCCAACATATGGAATAGGGAGTGGAATAGGGAAAATGGAATAGGAGATCTCAACCCGGAAACATGAAGACAGGCTATATAAATATATCTTGTGGAAAAATCTGATGACATACTTAGAAACAAAGATATATTCCTGGTGAGAATATAATAAAACAAGTGTTCTAGAAAAAAAATTAACTTAACAACTTATGACTTGTAAGAAAAACAAATTACAACTACAACTATATGTACAAATCAAACAAAATTTCAGAGGTCACGTACAGCCACTGGGACTAGAAAATGACAAATATTATGCTGATGGAAATAATTCTAAACCCACTTTTGGAGACTTGACAAATTTTCAATAAAAACAAGATATCTTGTCATTCTCATTCCAGCTTAACTCTGCCTTCCTCCAGTTGCTGTTTCTTTGGTTCGGCTGGAAAGTACTTTATACCTATCATATCGCCTACTTCGCTGAGAACCTGAGACAGAGATACGAAGTGTCAACGATAAATAAATTTGGGAAAAAAATGCAAGTCTCGAAGTAACTAAACCGTGTCTATATCTCTATTTAAGGCAAATCACAAAAATTACGAGTTCAGTTTAATTACAAAAAAATCCAATTATCTTTCAAATTTACAAAATCAAAATACCCCCTCAATAGGTGCAATTTGTAAAATAGAAACTCGTATTAGGGGAGGGGAGTCTTAGTAATTTAGAAAGATAACTGAATTTTTTGTAAGTAGGCTGAACATCAGGGTAGTGTTTGTAATTTAACCTATTATACGTTTACAACTTTTATTTTCTCTTAAATTAAGGTGACAACATATAGTATGCAAGGACAGTGAAATAAATCACATCTCACAGTTCAAACTAAATACTCAGGACGTAAGCATCTTCAATATTCCCAAACATGGTTATTTTGTCAACTTTTTCATACCGTTACTCTATTCCGAAGCATGAGTCTATAACATTGCATTGTATCATATATTGGCAATCAAAATAAATGTTGGCATCTCAGGTCCTCCAACGGTAAGGGTAGTTTAGGAAGACAAAGGCAGAAGATGGACTACAAAGGAAAACATTGACTACTATAAGATAAAAGACTCTGACCTCTAAAGCTTTAACAAGGTCTTCCCTTGTATGAGCAGCAGAGATGCAAATGCGCGCACGTGCCAACAGTAAAGGGGTGGCTGGAAAAGCAACAGTCACCACAGCCACCTGTATTACAGATCCACAAGTTATAATTTGAAAACAAATTCATAACAGAAAAGAACGAAAAGAAACAAACCAATAGTTTCTACGATTATCAGAAATAATAAAAAATAAGAGAGAGGTCAGGGTCAATAGATTAGAAAGGCTTACATTTCTTTTGAGGCACTCTCGTGAAAAAGCAGGGATTTTTGCCGGATTATAGAGCATTACGGGCATGACAGGGGAATCATTATCACCCAGAACTTCAAAACCCATTTTCTGCAGTTCGGACCTGAAAAAGTTGCTATTCTCACGTATTTTGGCTAGTTTCTGGGCCCCTGCATTAACAAAGTACATAATCTGTGAGTAAAAGTCATCAATTGGCTATATTAGATAGCACTGACTTGTAAGTGACCAAAGGACATGCAAAATTGGACCTCTGCTAGAACCATCTTCTCCAAGAACAACCTTAAGTGAAGATATAATTTGCTGTGCAGCAGGTGGCGATATTGACGTGGCATAAAGATGAGCAGGGCACGTGTACTTCAAGTATTGAATAAGTTCCTGAAAAAATGCAGTTATATGTTATAACAAGCCATAGAAGAGACGACGCTGATGATTATGAACATGTGAGGAAATAGTTAGTTTTTCGTGTGCACAATTCCACTAAGTTGCAGTGAAAGAGAACGGTCTAAAAGCATTTTCTCTTGAGAAGAAATGCCCGTATTTTCCTGCCCCAACAAACCCCGTTTTTCAGGCAATTAATTACAAATGATTTAGAAACAAGGTCTACATTGAATATCCAAATGCAAGAAAAAAACTACAGGTGCAAGAAAAAATTCCTAGCAACAAATGTAAACTACCTATGGGCAGGTATTTCATATTTCCATTTTACCTTCCCCAACATTTGCATGATGAGAGGTCTAAGAAAAAGGTTAGGTAACTCTATTGTATTGGAGTTATAAATCACTCAGTATGGCATTTAGAAGCATATTGGTAATGTATTGATGAAAGGAACCTTAGATCCCGCAATGTAGCCACCACATGATCCAAATGATTTAGTGAAAGTTCCCATCATAATGTCCACATCTGCGGTATCAACGCCTAAGAGCTCACAGACACCCCTTCCAGTTTTTCCAATAGCTCCAATGCTGTGAGCTTCATCTAGATAAATATATGCCTGTTAGAACATAAAAAAAAAAAAAAAACCGAAGACAGATCAGATATAGAGCTGAAGAAAAATCACAGGACATAACACAACAAAAAAACGAAAATAAATGAGTTGACATTTTACAGGCCTCAAAAGCTGATGTCTCCTTTTTCTTTCCCCAAAGAAATTCAAACCTTACGAGTAAGTAATCATTATTCCATATTAGATTGGTATTTAAAACACAAGTGCCAACAACATTTGGACTGACTGGCTTCATGTGAAATGTTTAATGTTTTCCAAACACACATATAAGTTTTGCTTAAAGCATAAGCAGATGATAGTGATAATCAACCATAAGGGAAAAGCTACCTTGCATGGATATCTACCTTGTATTTCTTGCATATGGAAACAATTTCAGGCAGCTGGCAGAGTTCCCCTTCCATACTGTAGATTCCCTCCACCACCACCAATATCTTTTTCCAAGGTCTGTGTGTTCTGGGCTGTCCCTCAGCAATTTGATCCTTAAGAACTTTCTCCAAATGGGACGGTGCTAGAGAAAAGATGATGAACAAATTAAATGCAACAGAATAATGATTCAATAATCTTTCAAGTAAAAAGCAGATGGAGAGAGAGAGAGAGAGAGAGAGAGAGAGAGAGAGAGAGACTTACTGTTATGCTGAAATACCCTAACAGTGGCTCCAGATCCTCGAGCGCCATTAACTATGGAGTTATGGTTGAGAGAATCACTGATAATCAAACTTCCCTGTAAATGTTCATATAAATTGAGGACCGTAAAAGATTGCAAATCATAAGAAGATATTGGTCCAACTAACTGCCAGTACCTTCCCCATTAATACAGGAAGAATGGCGGAATTTGTTACATAGCCCATGCCAAATACTACTGCAGCCTCCTTTCCGACAAAATTTGCGACACACTCCTCCAATTCGGCGTGCAATGTGGTTGTGCCTGATCAAATAGTTTCACTCATTAATATTAAACATCAGAAGCTATATGTTTTCCTCAAATGATAGTATAATCCCGATACAAATTTACCTCCATCAACCCGAGCACTGCAGGTGCTTGGAGAAAACTTTTTCAAGGACTCAATTACACGAGGCGTGCAGTATTCATCTGCTGCCGCAAACCCCAGATAGTTATATGATCCCAGGTTGAGGCACCTATTCACTCTTGTGGTTCGCCTGCATAAAATAGTTGTGATGAGAATAATATTTTAAAAGAATGTGGCCTTTAATTAGAGAAAGCATTTTCCTGAAATGAATTTTATTTATAACGTTCTATCTGCATGATGTGAATTCATAAAAAAAACTCCAATAGCAATCAGGTCCAGAAAAGAGTTTAGAATTAAGCCGTGGAACCAGGTAATCAATAGCATGAGTGGAAAAAATAAATAAATAAACAATACACAAAAAATAAAAAATGGTCAAACTTGGAACTAAATAATTACTTTAATGTTTTGTTATTGTCGTTGGAGATACGCTCCACCACATCGAACCAAGCATCAGGAGGGCTTGATATTGGTCTGTTAAAGCAATCCTGCAAAACATGGATGTTAATTATGTGAACCACATAATCTCGCTTTTGATGATGTAGGTGGAAACTATTAGAATTGCACACAGTTAAAATTCTGGTCTGCAGCCGTCATTTACAATTGATGAAGCTCCATCTGGATCATCTGTTTAAACTTTGTACCAGCTTTTGATACATGTGGAAACTTCATATTCTCTCTCGTTTTCTTTTTCTCTTCTCCAAATAGTATATAAAGTTGAAGAATGAAAATGGAAAACAGACTCCTCTTTCCCTCTTCCCATTCCACCATTTTCCGTTACCGGATAACATGATATATTGATATCTACTTCAAACACAGAATTTCGCCAATAACAAAAATAGAAATATCAAATCCCAAATGACAAATAAATTTGAAAATCTGAAAAATGAGACTCAAGCACAAGAAAGAGAAATCAGGAAATTCGAGAATTATCACAAATCACACTGTGTCTTGTCGATGGATCAAAGAATAACAAAATTAAAGAATCCAAAAAAGAAAAACCCAAATGCTGATGACAAAGCTAACCAAAAAAAAAAGGAACCTGAATTCGTAGATACAATCTCCGAATGTAGAAATCCTCCAGCCCCAAACAGATCGGCGCGTAACCCTTCCATAATCAAAAAACAAAAACAACATTCCAAATCAAAACAAAGTCCCACAGGCAAACATTTCAACACCTAATGAATACGCATAAGCTCACGTCTAAGTACAAGCGCGTACCTGAAGGCTGCTCTTGGACCACCAGTCGATGATCTTACGAAAAAAATCGCGCAACTGGCCGAACGCGAAGAGCAGACCGTAGCTGAAATATGTGGTCAAGGCGGTGAGGTATGGAATTGTGATCATCTTGGAAGAATCGGCGGCGATCTGATCCGGAGGGGGGCGACGGAGGGGAGGAACGGCTCCTCCTTGGCTGAGATCCCGATAGAGAGAGAGAGTGTGTGTGAGAGAGAGGAGGAAGAAGAATGGAGGGAGAGGATTGTGTTTGACCCGTACTCTCTGTTTTGCCAATTTTGATTTTCTTTTTCCTTTTTTATTTAAGTTTGGACATTTCTTTCTGGTTTGATGTTTTGGTTATATTTCAATCAGTTGGTCAAGTTTGAAGAAAAATATTCAACTTTTCAACCATAAAGGATCCTAGGTGGTATACTAAGGTTGGAGGTAGAGGTGTCAAAGTGGTCGGGCCGGGCCGATCAGGTCAAAGGTAAAATTGGGCCGCCTGGGTTGCTACTTTGGGAAGCCCAGTCCATGTATTAAAAATACACTAAAATTGTTCGGGCCAAGCGGGCCAGCCCGGTGTTTCGGGTCTAATGGGCCGGACCAAATAGGCTCAAGATCTTTCGGGCCTACAAAGTCGTAGCCTAGTCCAACCCTATTATCGGGCCGATCGGACCGACCCATCGAGCCGGGCCATTTTTGACAACTCTAGTTGGAGGTTGGCTACGAAAAACCATGCTTGTTTGATATTTTATCCGAACTTTAAAAGTTGTGTTTCGGTTTGATATGATATTCAAGCTCGATTCAAGAGTTCGAGTAGTTTGATATATTTACATATATATTATTATTTTTTTACAAATTTAATCGAGTTCAAACCAAGCTTCACATCTTATTGTAAAAAAATATTTTGAATTAGCTTTGTTATAACAATGAACATAACTCAATATTTTCTTAATGAATAGTCTCGAGTCGAATATCAGATAGAATGACAAGTTAATGCCACAACTTTAATTTTAAAATTCATTTAGTCTTAAAATTCGTGACTAACATATAATATGGGTTAATTTGAGAAAAAGAATTAATAAAATATCATTCACATAACGAAATTCGTCTTCAAGATTTGTGATTAACTTGAAAATATATCGATATAAACTACTTGATAATAATATGAAAATAATATATTTATGTTGTGAAGATTGGTCAATAAAAATTATACTATCTAGTATACTGTAAATATTATTGAAATGGGAATAGTATAATGCAGTAGACCAGTTAGATTAAAACACCACGAGATATTATTATACTACTACTTACATTTCCGTCCTAATCCTACCTAATCTCTATCTAGAGGTTAGGCTCTCCTCGATCGCCTTCGATTAGGCCACGTCTAAATATGTCTATACTTTATCTAACCCCGCACAAGCCACACTTATGCGCCTAGTACCTAGCGCTTGTAAGAACAATGGGGTTATTTTTAAGTCTGTGGCATTTGCCACGAACTTTTTTGTTTCAATGGTGGGTTGGGGCTTTTTTTAAAAATATAAGTCAGACGACCTTAGAAAGGGCGTCTACTAAGCAGACGCCTGTATGAGAGGCGTTTGCTGACACGCTCATGTTTTTTTTTTCTTTCTGCCACGTAGGACTGGCGCCTACAACCTGAATTTTTATTTTTTTTTTTTTGAAATTTTATTTTTAAATATAAAAATACAATTTTGCGAATATTGTTGAATCGAAACATTACTCAATCGAAACACAATTATATAAAAAAGTTTACACCATATAATTAAAAAACAACCAGGGAATTGCATATTAAAATTAGGAGTGTCAATTTAGGACCCGACAAGCAAACCCGACACGAACCTAACACGAAATTAATGGGTATGGGTCCAGGCTTCGTGGGTCCGGGTCGAAATTTTGCCAATTAAACAAGTCGGGTCCGAGTCAACCTACTATGACCCGTTTAACCCGTCTAACCCGTTTCTTAATATAAAAAAAATTAAGTAAATAACTAACTGTAAGAAAAAACAACAAACAAGATATTTTTTAAAACTCAAATGATAAAACTTCATTAGTTATGTATTTGTTATTATTATGCATGTCTTTTTGAATATTGTCCTCAAAATATGATTAGTATATTATGTTATTAATGCAATTATGTTATTTCTTTGTATGTTGTAAATTGTAATATTGTTTATTGATCTAATAGTATATGATAGTGATTGATTTTGAAAAAAATAAATCTATTCAGTTAAAACTATTAAATGTATATTAAAATAGTTTTATTAAATGGTTAAGTGTGTTGGGTCTGGGTTCAATATTTTGACACGAATAATTAAATATGCCAAGTCTGGATCGGTTATTTTTGACACGTGAACCTGCGAACCCGGACCCACGAACCCGGCCCCAACCCAAATTGACACCCCTAATTAAAATACTGAAATAAGATACAACATGTTATTACAATATAAGTACGCGAAATTGGTACGCAAACAACAGGAACATTCGTCAGTTTGACTGACGCCTACAACATGAATTGTTTTTTCGAAATTTAGTTTTTAAATATAAAAATACAATTTTCGATTGAGTAATATTTCGATTCAGTAATATCCGCAAAATTGTATTTTTATATTTAAAAAAATCAGGTTGTAGGCGCCAGTCAAACTGGCACCTACGTGGCAGGAAAAAAAAAACAGAGCATGTCGGCGCCTGTATGAGAGGCGCCTGCTTAGTAGCGCCCTTTCTAAGGGCGCCTACACTTATATTTTTAAAAACCCCCCAACCCACCATAGATACACAAAAGTATGTGGCAAATGCCACAGACTGAAAAATAACCCAGAACACTGACTATTTATAAAAGATATGTTCGAGATTACTCTCTCTCTAGCATTGCCTAGTGTCTAGTATTTTTTTAGTTATTTTGACTAAAAACTATGGTCATACTCTTCTTGTATCATTTGGTGAAGTAGTTTTCTATTTTTCAAAAAAATCGATGTACCAGAAAATGTACTGGTTCCGAGAAATGACAAAAAGGGCAAAGTGGATAAGTGAATATAAAAATGGTTAAAAATATATTTTTGAAATACATGGCTAAAAAAATTGTTATGAACAAATGACCAAAAATTGGACGAACAATATTAATAATATATACTCTTATCTTTAATGTAATTCGAATCCAAAACCTATCCAATAAGTGCACGAAAAGATTGCATTATATCTTATTTATGATACTAGTATTGATCATTATGACCATCTCCAGCAATTTGCACTATTTTGGTGCATAATCTTCACTTCAACTCCAACAATTTATAGTAAATTATGCACTACAAAAGAATGTTCCATAATATTCCATTTTAGTGCGTATTTTCATACACTAAAATCTTCAATTTAAAACAAAAAGAAAATAATATAGTGCAACTACAGTGTTGCGTAATGTCTTGCGCAAAAATGTTCACATCTTCAATATGGCGCGGATTTGGTGCAGTGCTCACGTTTTTGCTCCAAATTGAAGACAAAACACTTTCTTGTAGATGCTCTAACTAGATAAATCCATCTTAGAAGTAAATCACCAAACACAATCGTCAAAGCTAAATTACCTTTGATCTTTTCTTTTTCTTGTCATTTTTTAGCATAAATCTATTGATCAAAGTATGTAAAAGTATGGGACTAAAATTCCACTGGAGGTAGTTCATTGACGAGGATTCTAATCATGAGGGAAACATCCATGCTTCTTTATGGGATATGATTTTATTGACAATCAGTTGATCCAACCACAACTCTGATCAGGTGAGACACATTGAGATATTTTGACCTGGTGGCAATATTTAGGGGTTGAAACTACTATTCCAAGTATAATCGGGTGGAACCTTTGAAGCTGGATTATAAAAAAAGTAAAATAAAATTATTTGTGTGGATGCCAACAACAGAAAGGAAAGGCCCAATTGGCAAATTGTCTTCATTATCGAAGACAAGCTGTGATTTCTAAAACAAAGCAAATCTCAAGAGGAAAAGAGCAACATCACGCCATTATTGACTGGTGTTAGCCAGATTAGATTTTTCGCCAGATAAAATAGAGAAAATAATTTTACAAAAAATGAATAAATAATTATATTCCGCCAGCCAGCCCATTTTTTGTCTTTCAATCTGTACTTTTGCAATTCGCTCAGAATATATCCCGGCCTTTTTTACCCAACATTGAAATACATTATATTCTTGGACAATTTTCTGCCATAATTATCTTTCTCCAAACAAACAGAGGAACCCCTCCTTGGAAAGTTTAAGCGAGTTTTTGAAAAATGATTTTTTTTTTGTGTGGTTGAATATAAGATGAAAAGGTGATGATGATAGTTTATGTGATATTTTTTTTTAGTGTAATAGTGATTAGATGTGATTGATGATTTGAGAAATGAGAGAGTAAACAGTGTATTTTGTGATATGATTGTGTAACGATTATAGTTAAAGTGATTTATTTATTTATTGTTAAATTATAAATGAGTGTGGTTGATGATTGGAAAAATAAAAATGAGCGAATAATATATTACTCGTATATTTTCACAGACAACCGCATGTTAGTGAGAAATTCATCTGAAAAATAAAAGGGATATATATTTTTTTTTACAAGTAAGCACATTCCTAAACTACCCACTTGGATACCATATCTAAAATACATTGTATATATAGTGAAACGACAATGGCCCAGGCCTATCGGGCCAAGTGAAAAAATCGGGTCAGGTCAGCCCAAAAATACTCGGACCACCATTTCTATTGGCCCAACCAAGTCCAAACCCTATTTTTATGCCTAAATCTAATCGGATCTATTGGGCTGGACTAAAATAGGCCCAAAACATTTCGAGTATAATGTAGCCCAGCCCAGCCCTACCCTCAGGCCGGCTGGAAATTGCCGGCTCCACATGAAACGAATCTAATCATAAGTTAAACCCGCCGAGGGGTGTATTTTCCGCTTTGCACCAAGACCAAAATTTCCATTTGCACCAAACACTGAATCAAAAGTTCTATAGGTTTTTCTAATTTCCATTTTTAATTTTTAGTTCAGTTGAGATATTTAGTTTTTTTTTTAGTATAAGGAGGGAAATTTGGGGAGGGGACACACACACTCATATGGGATCGAACTCGGGTCATTCGTCCTTACAATACACGTCTCAATCACTGGAGCACAAGGTTGATCCCTGAGATATTTAGTTTTGGTAAGCCAAACTGAGCCGAAAACCAAATGTTGATCTTTTTTATATGCTCATATATTTTATATAATATGATTTCGATATAATATTTATAATCATTTTTTATTTTTAATACTTTTTTCTCACCAAACTAAAAAAAAAACAAAAAACTGAAAAGAACAGTTTATACACTATACGCACACAAGTATTGCCAAATCTAAATTTGCATCCATTACTATAGTTTATTTATTCAGACAAAATTTGCTAACCCAATTAAATAATATCAAGAAAGTATAATTGAACTCCTTAATGTGGTTAGCTTTCTACCTCTTTGATGTGTATGTCAATCTAACAGCAACAAAGCCAGTTTGCTCCAACTCAGCCTGCCTTAAAAACAATCTAAATGTAAGGTGGCCATTTCAATGCTTTTTCTTGTTTCCACTAGTTTTCGGAGCAGTGAGGATGTTTGCAAAGAGGGCGACGATGAGAAACACCGAAACGTGTGACCCGTACTTCGCCAGCAACCTCTGTAGACATAAAGATACACACTGTAAGATGAGGAAGAAACGGTAGGTGTACAAAACCATCAAAGGGTTCGAAAGTTTTTAATGTTTAAAATCAAACAAATGTCAACATCTTCGAGACCAAGAATGAAACTATGAGATGTTTCAACCAGAAATCAGACATACTCCACAAATTCCCAATCCAAGGTCCGAAATGAAAGCAAATAGCGTAATGCAGAAAATATGAATATATGTTTAACTCATTTGTTCAATAGTTTGGTCTTACTGATAGGATTCAGTTTAAAATTACTCAATCTAATAAGAAAGGAAAAATTGTTACCTTAGCCTGAAATATTTGTGCATCACGAGATAATTGCGTCCACGAACATAAGATGCAAGGGAAAACATCCGGTCAGTATCATATGAAACATCGTAAGGGGGTTTCAAAATATTGATTGCTACAGAGTTTTAAGGGTGAGGTTTATTATAATTAAAAAAATAAATCTAGCCATCTTTCAAAATTACAAATACCCCCTTGATATTTTTTTGTCTGACAAATATCAAGGGGGTATAAGTAATACCTTAAAAGGTATTTGTAATTTTTAAAGATAACTGGATCTTCTTGTAATTGAGCTAAACCTCATGTGTAATTTTTGTGATTTACCCTAAATATAAATAAGTACAAGAAAATTACAATTTCAATTTTTTTCTCAGTGGTTGGGTCTGACAGAATTTTCAGTGGCAGAATTGGGGTAGAATATGCTTCCTGCAACAATAATCAGAAACACTTAATACGATTACATGCGACTGTTTTAAAAATTCAGCTTTCAAAGAGAACAAACCTGTAGCTTCGACTTTGTGGGAATACGGTAAGTGATTAGAGCAGGTGCGCCATAGTAAACAGTTTTCACTTTAGATTCCAACTCAAATGAATGTGAAACAAGGGAACCACTGAGATCAAATTGTGCATATCAGTAAACAAAAAAGGGTCGATGAACGAACTCAGGAAAATATCTCAAAATCTAAATTTTTAAAAGCTTACGAATCAAGTCTTTCCCAGGTCTTAGATGTGTTTCCAATAATAGAATTGAATACCTCCTCGGCCCAACTATCATCAGTGAGCGTTACATCATATGCAGCGCTGCAATGAATTAACAGATTATTACTCTTCAAAGTTGAATCAGTTTAGTCAATTATCATTCAGCCGAACAATATGTTAACCACAACGTAAGATGCATAGAACACCAAAATACTTATATAGCATAGTCGACCAATGAGTCATGACCAAAGTAGAATTAATGAAGAATTTACAAATGCATTAACAGGTCATCAAAACCTTCTGAAAAGATTTTCGAACTCAATCTAATTTAATTTAGTGAATGCATTCATAGGATATCAAAATCTTCCAAAAGTGAAATGAAAAATCTTATTACATCCTATGAATGCATGTACAAGTAAAGATATTTGACATCCTACGAATACAATCTACTAGAAAGATTGTCGAAATAAAGATTTCTTTTTATGCAGATTTCACTTTTTGTATAAATGCATTAGTAAGTTATCAAAATCTACTGGAGAGATTGTTCAAATGCATTCATGGGATATTTTTCTTACTTTGGAAGATTTTCGCAGAAATCAGATTTTAAGCAGAATAAATCACATTTCCTCTTCTGCTTATTCAAAGATTCACTTGTGAAATATAAACAACCAATAATTACCATCAATTTTCCATTAAATCAAACACCAATTATGTCGTTTGCTTCACAATTTACCAATAAGAGAATTGGTAACCCTGACTATAATAGTCTATCAACATTAATACAGTTTTTTTAATTCCTATAATTATTAAAAGTTAAAAAAAAAATGCACAAGACCAAATTAAGTATAATATCTTCCAAAAGTGAAATCAAAAAGAGGCCAAGGGAATCGAATAATGGTCGAGTGGTTAAGACAATCCCAGACCGAGGACATTTACTCACAAAAAATAAGAGGCCAATTAACAATCATTAACGCGAAAAAAAAAAACCATCTTTTTCCGATCATTGGGTTTAACAGGACAAAACAAAGAAATTGATTAATGAAATGGTAAAAGGGAATGGAGAAAACTATGACATAATAGCGTTAATGCAGTAAATCATCCTATTTCCGGGGGAAAAATTACACCTTTCAGTTATCAATTCGAAAATTACGAAACTAACGCGATTAGCAACAAGCATTTCTGAACAGAAATCATCAAAAACCCAAAAAAAAATCAGCCAAAAACAAATTAAGAACGCGTAATTTGTGACGAAACGAACGCGATTAGCAACAGGCACTATAAACAGAAATAAACAAGAAACAATCGAAATTTCAGCCAGAACTAAATTAAAAGGCCTCATTTGTGATAAAACGAATGCGATTAGCAACAAACATTCATGCAATAAACGGAAAAAATAAAAGGGGGAGGATGTGAATACTCGGATCCAGCATTATAAATGTCGATGGAGACGGACACCCGTCCCAGATCAGATTTCAGCTTTCTGTGAGAAACCCTTTTATGGGCCACGATAAACGGTGAATTCCCCGATTCTGCAAACGTCGAAGAACACAATAAAATCAGGGTAAAGACGGAAATGATGATCGTCAAAGGGAAAGCGTTCGCCATTGATTTCGATTGAATTGAATTGAAAGCTTTTTGCGTCGTTTTTTTTTCTGACTGAGATACTGTCAGTCGTCGACTTTTACAAGGAGTGAAGAAGTTGTTTTATATATGTGGGGATGAATTTAAGTGGGCCAAGATTTATGGTGGGCCTTGAATGGCCCAATATTAAACTGTCAGTAATAATTTTAATGGCCTTAGAGTTGTTCTATTTGAACTTTTGTTGTAGATAATTATTCTAAATGAAATGTGAGATTATGACCCTTTTAAGGATAAACAAATGCATAAACAGAAATAATTGTTTTGATAAAGGATAAACAAGGCCCAAGATTTATGGTGGGCCTTGTTTATGCATTCCTTTAAAAAAAAAAAACAGAAATAGTATAAACAATTAACTCATATAAAGAATTGCAAAAACAGAAATAATAAAAATAATTAACTCATAAATATCCGTAGATGTAGTAGTAGCTTAGTCAATATTCAAGTATAGAGAAATAAGACAAAAACTCATGTGAGATGGATTCTAAACCGACACATATATACTAATACATTTAAATTTGGATCTAAATTGCTTTGATTTGGAAATGTGTTAGATTCATCTCATGATTTTAAACCCATAAAATGGTCTCACATAAAACTTACTCGATGAATAATTCTTAGACGACGTGCGTGGAAGAGAAAGTCTAGCATGAAAGATAAGAACCTGTTTGGATAGCCAACGGATGACGCCTAGAAACCCCATAATTAGGACCCTTTTCATGCTTATTGCACTAATTCATTTAAAAAAAAAGGCTCATAAAGTAATGGATTTAGGCAAGTCATCCTTGGCTACCAAACAAGACTCTTCATCTTCATACAAGACCTATCTTCCTCGCTCTTTAATACCTTTGTTTATACTTATATTTCTCATTTGAATTTCTCTATATATAGTTAGAGAATTGAAAAAAGTGAAAGAGAGATTAGATTCGAAATGGGAAATTAAATGGCTGAATAAAAGCCAGCTATATAAGTTTGACATTCCTACAAATCTTGAATCTTTTTTGCATGTTATGTTTTCTTGAAAATTCAGTTACATGCTCGATCATGGCATATTGGCATGGAGGGCATATATTCCTTCATGTGACCAATCCATAGTTAGCTGGCCAAATCAAAATTTTCTATTTTAATTTAGTTTTTTTTCTTCATATTTTTCAATTATAAATACACTATTTAATTAAATAATAATTGATCAATATTTTATGACAATACAAGTGCATTTTTTAATTAAACAGCAATCCCAACACACATTTTGATCTCCTAAAAGGAGAAACTATTTCTTGGAAAATAACATCAAACATGGCTCTGATTTTATTTGTGTATTTTGATATAGTAGTGTTGATTTGATTGTAATTTTATATTCTTTAGAGTGTCACGCCCACATTTGACGATTAAATTTGACCTTAGCTTGAAAAGAAAAGGAAAGAATAAGAACAAAGTCAAAAGGTTCATAATTCTGATGATAAGTCAAAGCCCAAGGGAGATAAGTACATTTTATCACAACTCTGTGTCCAGTGTCCTTTATATTAGCATAGTAACAAAATTCTCTAATTCTTAATTATAAAAGTTTGAATAAAATAAGTTATATTTGTAAAATTAATATATATATATATATCACATGCATATAATATATATATATATATATATATATGTGTGTGTAATGTGTGTGTGTGTAAATAATAATGGAAAACTCTTCTAAAATTGGCAAAAACTTGTATGAGACAGTCTCATGGACATTGTTCATCATGAGACGAATCCTACATGTAACTAGAATTCCAACCCAAACCCAAACCCATAAATAACCCATGTTGTTTATGCTTTGTAGAATCCGTCTCAATGAATTTAAGTCCTTAAAACTGTCTCATATAAGACCACCTCTCTAAAATTTTATTTATACATCAATTTATTTTTAGTATCATTAATTTCTATAAACTTACATTATACTAAATTAATTTGTTTTTTATTTTTCACTTTATATAAGTTTACTAGATAACATAATTTCAATCAGACAATCTTCACACATTAAATGCATTAATTTTGTAAAATGATTTGAATTTTTATCAATATATTCATAAAATTGTGTGAAATTTAAAACGAATGCAAAAAAAGAAGAATTTTCTTTTTCAAATCATTATTTATAATATTTAAATTATAAATTTTGATCACTCTGATTTAAATTATTCCTGAAATTTGAATTTGTTAAATTATTCTCTTTCCATTGGTCCACTTCTCAATTAATATCAATAAGGTTTAGTGACAAATTTCATTTTTCATTTGGTTTGACTTCATCATGCATGCTTTCAACTTTTCGCTTTCAATTTTTGAAGTTATGACAAGTGGTCTACCTAAAGCTATTTGTCCGAACTGGTAACATTATTCTAATCTTCTTTGTGCAAAAAGTTCAAATTGATCTTACACTTACCATTTGGCATCTATCCTATTTGTCATGGCAATTTACAACATTCGAGATCTCTTATCTCCTATCGTTCACCAATTAATTCTATTCCTTATAAGATTATGTCATTTTATAAAGTTCATTTATTCGTCGTAGAAAACTTACAACTAATTATAATTAAGAGAAAATGTATATTTTTACCCTTTTTTGTTTAAGAAAATACTTTTTTTGACCAAATTTGATAAAAACAACTTTTTTGCCCACTTTTACAATGAAAAGTCAATTATCTTACTCAACTTTCTCTCTTTCTTGTTTAAAAAAATGGGCAAATCTGGCTATATTTTTCATTTTTTCTTCCTTCCTTCTTCATCTTTTTCTTCTTTCTACAAATTATAATTGAGTAAAACTCTTGTTTTTCGATTTTTGAATCTACAAAAAATGATTCAAGATACATTTTGAACCAAGGTAATGTATTATTTTCTACAAATATTTATGTATAAAGATAGAAAATTCGCTTGATTTTAAATAACTAGAAAAAATTCGGACACGGAAAGTTTAACGTGGCACTATCGGGCCTTCAACATGGTACTATCGGGCCTTCAAAATATATAGGGAGGGTATGATAGTACACCTTTGAATGAGGTGCGATAGGGTAACATACATGGGCTGGCGATAGTACCACTATCAGTACTATCGGGCCGTCTATATGTGCAAAGACTATCGGTCGTCCCCTTGAATGAGGTACTATAGTGATGCACATAAATGGATCGCCCGATAAGACTCTATTAGGCACTATCGGGTCGTCCCTTTGAATGAGGTACTATAGGTTTGCACATAAATGGACGGCCCGATAGTGGTACTTCGGTAGATCCCATTTATGTGCGCAAATTATCGCACTCATTCAAAGGGGTACTATCGTGCCCTTATGAATTTCTAGCGAGCACGATAGTCTTTATGTAGATCACGATGGGAAAAATTTACCTAATACACCCTAAAATTACGGAACTTACGAAAATCAAAATTCGACAAGAAATACGCACAACATACATGGTCAATCTAAATACCCACAACAATAATCAACCAAAAATCCAACAAAGACAAGACAAGCTACAATTGAAAATCCACAAAAATTAAAAACATGAATCGAAAAAAATTACAAATAAAGAATGATCGGGCCGTACTTTGGGGCACGATCGTGGCCCATTAGTAAGGGTAGTTAAGTCATTATGGGTAGAAAAGATAATTTTTATAAAATTGGGTAGAAAAGTAGCTCCATTATCCATATTGGGTAAAAAAAAAAATTTCCCTTATAATTAATATCAATGAAAAACAGTTATAAGCTAGTCTTAGATCATAGACCTATATAGATCTAAAATAACTTGTTTAAATCTAAACAAATTTAACTTATTTGTAGAATCAGAACTTCACAACAAAGGCATTTGGACAAAACATGTATCAAAAAATTGATCTTGTTTTCGTTACATATCGTTGGATAATGATCCATCTGAATTTCTGAACAAAATCACACAAATGGGACAAACGTATTTCCTGAAATGAAATAAACTACCTATTGCGGCCAAATTTATTTAAAGTAAAAAGCATAGAGAATTATTTTCTCCAGTCAACATATATTTTCCCCCATTCTCCTATGGAGAATGGAGTAAGAAAAAAAAGAAGAAGATGGAGTAAAGCTATAAAAGTGGCTAGAGTTTGAGGGAAAAAAGGGAAATAGGGCTACTAATGCCAAGATTTCTATTTTATTATTAGTGATTATGTCATTATTATACATGTGTTAAAGCCATTATATTGAAATGTTATATGAAATAATTTACTGTATCTATCTCATTGACATTTATTTTTATTTTACAAATTGTATCTACTGTAAGTCCAAGCGGCTACGATAATCTAGAGAGGGGGTGAATAGATTATCTCCATCTTTTCGATTTCGCCCTCTTTTTCGAACCAAATGCTCAAACACAATAATAAAGGTGCGGAATGTAAACAACACGCGTCGATTTATAGTAGTTCAACCCACCTGCAGGGCCTAATCTACTACCACCCCAAAGATATCCAGGATGAATTTCAAAAGAAAAAGAATTTTATTAATTACCAAAATTAATACAAATTCAACTTACAACACCTTGAAGAGCACCACACTCTTCTTCAACACCACCTTTGGAGATTACCACAATCTCCCTTTGAAGATCACCACAATCTTCCTTCAACGGCACCTTGTGAAGATTACCACAATCTTCAACCTTGAAGAATACCAAATTCTTCAACACCTCAATAAGAAGATCACCACAATCTTCTTGCACCTATCACCTAGATCATCCAAGTGTGCTCTTACCACAAGAACACTCACAAGGATATCTTGTGTTTGAATGATAACCAAAAATCAAGATTACAACTCAATAATGAATATTACAATTTGAGTGCAAAGTGTAATCAAGAATAGCCTAGACCTCAAGGATGTGAAAGTGAAAAGCTAGGCAAAATTACAACAAGAATAATAACAATGAAGAACAAATATTTGCTTGAAGTGTATCTTGTTGTGTTGTATCTCAATTGTTGTATTGGTTGCTCCAAAACTTCCTCTATTTATAGGAGATGATTGATCAAGCATAGGCTCCTCTTGGGGATTGAAAATCTACAAAACAAATACAATTAAAATCAAGAAAATAGTTGTTAGAAATCAATCCCACATTTTAAGGAAATATGTCTGCTGTCAAACGGTCATATTTTTGTTGTCAAAGCACAGGGCGACCGATCACACAGAAATAAAAGTTTGAAACGTAACACGGTAGAATTACACAGGCGACCGGTCAAGGGGGTCTTGGCCGGTCGACCAATACCTTGACGACCGTCCCCTTAATCATTTTTGCAAGGTTTAAGTTTGTTTGAGAACAAACTTGCAGTACCCGTCGATCCTGGGCGCGGCGGTCGACCTTTTTGATTTTTCTTTCGTCTCATTTTCTGTTTCAAAAATCATCTTTAGGTACGGGTTGCCCTATAGATACCGGCCGACGACAAGAGACAGAAATGTTGTCCAATTTTTGTCGAAAATAAAACTCAAGAAATACTCCGAAAATTTAGTAAAAACATTTTAAACCAATCGGAAGTATTTAGACAACATTTAGAAACCTTGTTTTGAAGTAAAACATATAAACGTAAAATCATAGAAGTGTTGTCCAATTTTATCTAAAGTAAAACTTGAAGAAATACTCCAGAAAATATTAAAACCATTTTAGATCATTTGGGAGTATTTGGACATCCTTTAAAAACATTATTTTGGTGACAAAAATAAAATCATCAAAATTAAGATAAAAACATGTATCAAACAATCTCCCCCTTTTTGATGATTACAAACCAAAACAATTTTTACACAAACTAAGAGAGCAATTTTAGAAATGATTTTCCGGTAAAAACATTTGACCGTTTGGAAGCAACCAAAATATCCAAAATATAAAAGCAACCAAGTAGGGGAGTAAATATATTTAGTACACAAGCTCCCCCTATCAACAAGCATATCAAGAATAATGTAAAAGCGATTATCCATAAGCTAAAAGCTTTAGCTTATAATTTGTTCAAGAGCTTATATAAGCTCCCCCTGTCACAAAACATCATTAAATAATTATATAAGTCCATCAAGCAACCATTGGACTAAAAATGAATCACAACTTATGGCTTTTATGAGCCATAGCTTATAGCTTTTATAACAAGCTTTTATTAGCTTCTTTGAGCTAATGAGCCAATTTCCTGTTTCTTCCCCTTTGGAATCATCAAAAAAAATGTTAGGATAATAAAAACATCATACAAATATATCAAAGTGCGCAAAAGAGACGGTTTATCAACCATTGAGCAATTAATGCTTAAAATCCAATGAAAATGGGAGAAATGTAACATAAAAAATCCAAAAGCTCATTAGTTAGCCAAAAACATGATCTAAAAAAGATTTTAAGACATTGAACATAAGAGATTCATGTAAGTGATGAGATTTTCATTGAAGCATTATAACGAACACTTGGCGGGCGTCAAAAATTGAAAAAGATATATATAGCCCTTGTAAATGAAATCAAGCCAAGTTGTTCATACCATCACCAAAAGCAATTTTCAACATGTATCCAACAAATAATAGACATAAACAAAGTAAATTCTCAAGGGTTCAACCCAATTGAGATAATTTAGCCAAAGAGATATCAAGGCATTACCAATGCCATCAAGCAAAAGATTAAAGAGCCATTAAGAGATACATGTCAAGCATCAAACAATGCATATTAGACATTACAAATGTCCCAAAATATCCATCTAAGCAAAATAATTAAAGCATCTCAAATGCATTTAAGCAGAAATTAGAAAGAAGCACTTTTACCATCAAGTACTTCATACCAACATCAAACAATGCTAAATTAGAGTATTTTTACCATCAAATACTCCATCAATACCATGATCACCCACAAGTCATTATTAACTTGCAATTTTAACCCTTTCAAGAAAACAAGCAAATATCATTAGTGCAAAAGAGTTTTACAAAAGTTCATAAAAATACAAAGCAACATGAACGAAAATGCTAAAAAATAAAGGGGTGGGGACATCATTCTTCGTCCGAGGAGAAGCAAGATCCGGGAATGAAGTCTTTGATGAATTTCTTCAATTTGCCGATAGACTTTTGCATTTTAGAGGTCTTTTGCTCCAAAGCCTCATACCTCGCCTCATGAAAAACCCTTAGCTCATCAAATTCGGTTTGGGTATACCTCCTAGGCGGTTGATCACCGGTATTACCCTCCGGATTGCTCGGTTCGCCTTCCTCCGCCAATCTTGCGGCCTCGGCATCATCAAAGTAGGCGTTAGGATCGGGGAAATCTTGACCTCTTCCTCTAGCCATTTTAGTTGGTCGGATGCCCATATTCTTGCGCATAGTGACCATTTGGGAGATATTATCAATGTCAAACTCATTTTGAAATACCTCCGAGTTATATTCCGACGAAGGTAGTCTCGATTGTATAAGAAGTTTACAAATCCAATTTCCCATAACCAACTTCTTATTACCTTGAGTGATGGACTCGATTAGACATTGAATAAGTATGGCGCCAAAGTTAAGTGGTTCCCTCCTAGCAATCTTATACGTCAACAAATAATCCATGTTGCTAGGCATTTTATCCGCCTTTCCACAAATACAGTAGGCGACAATAACAGATAAAATACGATGCTCAAATGTCATCACCAACAATGAATACTTTGGCCATATGCCCAAATATGTCTTAACTGTTAGTCCAAGTGGCTACGATAATCTAGAGGGGGGGGTGAATAGATTATCTAGGTTTTTCAGATTTTGCCCTTCTTTTTCGAATAATCAACCAAAGACGAGAATGTAAATGCGGAAATAAAACAACACTCGTCGATTTAAAGAGGTTCAACCCACCTAGGGCCTAATCCTCTACCACCCCAAAGTATCTCAGGGATGGATTTCAAAAAGAAAGAAAAGATTTTATTAATTTACAAAAATTAATACAACACCTTGAGGATTACCACAATCCTCTTACACCACCTTGAGGATTACCACAACCCTCTTACAACACCTTGAGGATTACCACAACCCTCTTACAACACCTTTGAAGATTACCACAACCTTCAAACACCTATCACCTAGATCACCCAAGTGTATTCTTACCACAAGAATACTCACAGGATGTCTTGTGTTGAATGATGACCAAAATCAAGATTACAACTCAATAATGATTGATACAATATGAGTACAAGTGTAATCAAGAATTGAGAGCCTAGACCTCAAATTTGTGCAAGTGAAAGTGCTTAGGCTAATACAACAAGATATATAAAGTGTTTGCTTTGTATGCTCTTTGCTTGTATATTGTGTTGTGTCTTGTTGCTTGAATGAAGCCTCTATTTATAGGAGAGGTCTTGGCTTTGATTTCCAGACATTGGCTCCTCCTTGGGGAGTGATTTGCTGCAAAAAAAACCATTTAAAATCATCAATATAGTGTTAGAAATCAATCCCACAAAATAGGAAAAGTCATGCAAAAAACGCACGGATAGTTTCTTTGTCAAAACATGGGGTTCGACCGGTCGCGCAGAGATAAGATTGAAATTGAATTCTGCGAATTTTTACACAGGGGGGCCGGTCGAAGGGGGTGCGACCGTCGCCTCACCGGGACCCGGTTGCCCTTGCGTTTTTACGAAGCAAACAGAGAAGTCGGAACAAAAATCCAACTTGCGGTGCAATTCGCTCACCTGGCCGGTCGGCCGGTCGACCACACCGGTCGCCCACCTGGTCGACCGTCCGCTCGCTTTTTTTTCTTACGTCCCATTTTCTGTTTCAAAACTCAACTCAGTGCGGGTTGCCCTATAGGGCGGCCGGTCGAGCTGAAACAAAAGTGTTGTCCAATTTTAAATCGAAAATAAACTTCAAGAAATACTCCAAAAAATAGTAAAAACATTTTAGATCGATTGGAAGTGTTAGGACAACATTTAGGGACATTGTTTTGGTATAAAAACTCTTTAGAACAAAATCATCAAAATCATGATAAAAACATTTATCTAACAAACTCCCCTTTTTGATGATTACAAACCAAAACAATTTTCAAGAGGACGATTTCAAAAGCAAAATAATTTTCCGGTTTAAGAGTAAACTATCCGTTTAAAAACATTTTACAAACGCTCCCTATCAACAAGCACATTAAGAAGAATTATTGCATAAGCTAGAAGCACAAGCTTTTACAAAAATAAACAATAACTTCATGAGCTTAGAAGCTCCCCCTGTCACAAATACTTAATGTCCATGCAAACAAGTCCATAAAGTCCATAAAACAACCATTGGACTAAGTTTTCTTCACAACTTATGGCCTTAAAAAGCCATAGCTTGTAGCTTCTATTATGAGCTTTTATTGGCTTCTTTGAGCTAACGAGCCAATTTCCTGTTTCTCCCCCTTTGGAATCATCAAAAAGAATGTTAGGATGATAGAAACATCATAGATATATCAAAGTGCGCCAAAGAGACGATTTATCAACCATTGAGCAATTTTAGGCTTAAAAACCAAGGAAAATGGGAGAAATGCATCATGAAGAGTTCATACGCCCGTTTTATTTCCCAAAACATGATCTCAAAGAGTATAGAAGACTTTTGGAAGCGAGAGAATCATGTAGAAGTTGAAATTTTCATTGAAACATTTCATCGAACACATTGTGGGCGTGAAAAATAAAAAGAGTTGTATATAGCCCTTGTAAATGATCCAAGCCAAAAAAATTTCATCACCAAATCATACCAATTATCATACAAAACAGCATAACAACTAAGCTCATCATGATCATAAAATAATTTCATCAAGTAATATACAAGAAAGGCCATAAACTCGAGGTTCAACCCATTGAGCAAAGTAAGGAAAAATCTTACCATTTAATCGGAAAGGATGAGCAATGATGATGATAAACATGCTATATACGGTCCAAGATATAAATGGAATGCATAAAAATCAATTTTGAGTGACAATAGTGTGCATTTGGCAAAGGGGACGAAAAATGGCCAAAATGAGTGAAAAAGACTAATGCTCAAGACGAACGATTTTAAACCAAAAATGGCTTAGGGCGACCGGTCGTGGTTGAGGCGGCGACGTCGTCGTTGAGGGCGACCGGTTGCCCTCAACCTCTTCAGCCCACTGTTTTGCAAATTTTCCAAAATCCGAATTTTCAACCGAAAATCCGATTTTTCGCCCCTAAGTTTTAAAAACGTGCAAAATACAAACGTGAATTTCATTCAATATGCATTATGCCTAACCGAGCTCGTATCGACGCAAAAGTCTCGGAAGTTAGCGGTTTTGTGAAAATATCCGCTAATTGATCTTGAGATGGAACAAAAGATATCTCAATTTTTCGTTTTGAGACACAATCCCTTAGAAAATGATGTCGAATCTCAATATGTTTAGTACGGTTATGATGAACCGGGTTTTGAGCAATATTTATAGCGGATACATTATCACAAAAGATAGGTACGTTTTCAAAAGAGCATTTGTAATCCGCTAAGGTTTGTTTCATCCAAAGAAGTTGAGTACAACAAAATGCGGCGGAAATATATTCGGCTTCGGCCGTTGAAAGAGAAACACAGTTTTGCTTCTTTGAAAACCAAGAAACTAGGCAATCGCCTAAAAATTGACATGATCCGGAAGTACTTTTCCGATCATCAATATTTCCCGCATAGTCCGAATCACTATAACCTTTAAGAGAGAAATTTTCATTCTTTGGATAAAATAAGCCATATTGAATGGTGCCTTTCAAATATCGAAAAATCCTTTTAACGGCACTCATATGAGATTCTTTGGGATTGCTTTGAAAACGAGCACATAGGCATACGGCATGAAGAATGTCCGGTCTACTAGCGGTTAAATAAAGTAAACTACCAATCATACCTCGATACTTGGATTCATCAACCGACTTGCCTTTTTCATCTTTGTCAATTTTGACATTGGTTGCCATAGAGTCGAGACGGTTCTTCCTTCTTCAATGCCGAACTTCTTCAAAAGTTCTTTTGTATACTTTGATTGCGAAATATAAATACCTTCTTGGCATTGCTTAATTTGAAGTCCAAGGAAGAAGTTTAGCTCCCCCATCATACTCATCTCGAATTCACCTTGCATTAACTTGGAGAATTTCTTGCACAAAGATTCATTAGTAGCACCAAATATAATATCATCAACATAAATTTGCACAAGTAAACAATCTTGCCCTTTTTCAAAAACAAAGAGTGTAGTATCAACTTTACCTCTTGTAAAACCATTTTGCAAAAGAAAAGAGCTAAGTCTATCATACCATGCACGGGTGCTTGTTTTAAACCATACAAAGCCTTTTTAAGTTTATAAACATCATTAGGCCTAGAAAAATTTTCAAACCCCGGAGGTTGTTTTACATAGACTTCTTCTTGAATAATACCATTTAAGAAAGCGGATTTAACATCCATTTGGTAAAGTTTGAAATTTTTGAAACAAGAATAGGCAAGTAAAATACGAATAGCTTCTAAACGTGCTACGGGTGCAAAAGTTTCATCATAGTCAATACCTTCTTCTTGACAATACCCTTGAGCTACTAACCTTGCCTTATTTCGAACAATGTTGCCTTGATCATCAAGTTTGTTCCGGAATACCCATTTTGTACCAATGATTGTTTGAGATGGAGGACAAGGTACTAATTCCCATACATCATTTCTTTCAAATTGATTCAACTCCTCTTGCATTTCCAAAAACCAATCTTCATCCTCAATAGCTTCCTTAGCATTTTTAGGCTCTTTTTGAGATATAAGAGCTTTCTCGGCAAAATTCCTTCGAGTCATTACTTTATCAAGGGGATCACCAATAATAAGATCTTTTGGGTGATCTCCTTAAATTTCAATGCTACGGGAAGATTGATATCACCCCTATCTTCTTGAGGAACATTTGAACTTGAAGGTTGATCATTATGAGCATCACTTTGAACAATAGGTTCAACAATATCCTCTTCATCACTATCGTCATTCGGTATTCTTTCAACACCCGAGGCTTCATTAAATTTGACATGAATGGATTCTTCAACAACCATGCTAGTCTTGTTGTAAACCCGATATGCTTTGCTCTTGGTTGAATACCCCATAAATATACCTTCTTCGGCCTTAGGATCAAGTTTGTCCAATTGATCCTTAGTATTCAAAATAAAGCACTTACATCCAAATATTTTGAAATAACTAATATTTGGAGTTCTTCCTTTCCAAAGCTCATATGGAGTTTTATTCATATTAGGACGAATATAAACTCGGTTAATGACATAGCAAGCGGTACTTACGGCTTCGGCCCAAAAATACTTTGGAAGTGAAAATTCATTGAGCATGGATCGACTCATTTCTTGTAATGTTCGATTTTTCCGTTCGGCTACTCCATTTTGTTGAGGTGTCCTTGGAGCCGAAATTATGAGCATATCCTTTGGTTTCACAAAATACTCTAAATTCACCGTCAAATTCTCCACCTCGATCGCTTGAATAGACTTGATAGTATCTTCTTTTTCATTCTCAATAAGTCTACACAACAACAAACTCATTAACGGCATCGTTTTTATTTGTAAGAAAAAGAGCCCAAGTATATCTCGAAAAATCATCGACTATAACAAAAGTGTAATGTTTTCCACTTAGACTAGCCGTACCAATATCCCCATACAAATCAAGGTGAAGCAATTGTAGGGGTTTGGTAGTGGAAATTTCATTTTTGGGTTTAAAACTACTCTTAACTAATTTGTTCTTTTGACAAGTGTCACATAAGCCAAGATTTTCAAAATTCAATTTGGGTAGTCCTTTTACATGTTGGTTTTTGTAAATATTTTTCAAATTCTTGTATCCAACATGTCCGAGTCGCCTATGCCATAAACTTGTTAAATCATTATTGGCGACAAGACAAGAAACATTTTGACTAACCAAATCACTAGTACAAATTTTGTAAAGATTGCCTTTTCTATTTGCTTCACAAATAATATTACCATTTTTAAGAATAAGGCATTTTTCTTTATTAAAAGAAACATCATAATTTGAATCACAAAGTTGGCTAACACTTATCAAATTAAACTTAAGCCCTTCTACTAAAAGAACATTACAAAGAGAGAAAGAAGAGTTACCAATTTCTCCATTTCCAAGAATTTTTCCTTTGCCATTGCTAACATGACCATACCCTCTTCTTGGAGCTTGATGTTGGTAAAAAGCTCTCTCCTCCCGGTCATATGGCGTGAACATCCGCTGTCCACGAGCCATTTCGAATCCTCCATGGTTGTTATAGCCCCTATTACCTCATTGTTTTAAGTAAATGCCTATAGCCATGAGACCGTGTTCGGTTTCTCCTTCCTCATCGGTTGTTTCGAGTAGTTCATCCCATGTTTTGACTTCCGCATTTAGAGCCTTCTTTTTGTAAAAGGCTTCCTTTTCTTTTGCTCCTCTTCATCGAGCTTTGGGCAATCGGCAATGAAGTGCCCGGGTTTTCCGCATTTAAAGCAAGCATTATCTCTTGGTTTTCTTGCTTTATTTTTATTCACAAATTTTGCAAATTTTCGAACAAGTGCGGCCGTCTCCTCATCATCATCATCATTATCATAGTATGCATTATTAGAAGAGGAAGCAAGACCTTTAGGAATATTTTGCATACCCGATTGATTGATGGTTGGTTTGGTATTTTTCCTCTCCTTGAGATAGACTTCATAGATGAGGAGGTTCCCGATGAGCTCGTCAAACTTGAGTGTCTCAAGATTTTGTGCTTCCGTGATTGCCGTCACCTTTTCGGACCATGAGCCGGAAGAGCATTCAATACCTTAGTCACTTTGTCTTCTTCGGAGATGACTTTACCGAGGGCCACAAGAGGATTGACAATGTTGTCAAGCCTTTCCACCATCTTGGAGATGCTTTCACCATCATCCATGTTAAAGTTTTCAAAGTCTTTAACAAGCATGGTCTTTCTAGCTTGCTTGACCTTCTTTGTCCCTTCATATATAGTCTCCAATTTTTCCCAAACCTCATGTGCCGACCTTATGCCTCGTATGCGATTGTACTCGGTGGCGGTAAGTGAGCAATGCAAAATATTTAAGGCCTTACCATTTAGAGAGAAAGCCTTCTTATCATTTTCATCGAACTCCTTGAAAGGTTTAGGAGTCGAGGTGCCATCCTCCATTTTTTTTGTTGGTTGATCAACTCCTTCAATAACCACATTCCATATGTCAAATCCGCACCCTTGTAGAAAGCACTCCATACGGTCTTTCCAAAATGCGTAGTTGTTGGCGTCGAACAATGGTGGCTTGTTGGTGGAGGCGCCGGTGGTGAGATAAGCGTCATTCGTAGCCATGGATCTTTCCTCTTTACTCGGAACGAGCTAGCCAAAGAGTTTGGCTCTGATACCACTTGTTAGTCCAAGTGGCTACGATAATCTAGAGGGGGGGGTGAATAGATTATCTAGGTTTTTCAGATTTTGCCCTTCTTTTTCGAATAATCAACCAAAGACGAGAATGTAAATGCGGAAATAAAACAACACTCGTCGATTTAAAGAGGTTCAACCCACCTAGGGCCTAATCCTCTACCACCCCAAAGTATCTCCGGGATGGATTTCAAAAAGAAAGAAAAGATTTTATTAATTTACCAAAAATTAATACAACACCTTGAGGATTACCACAATCCTCTTACACCACCTTGAGGATTACCACAACCCTCTTACAACACCTTGAGGATTACCACAACCCTCTTACAACACCTTTGAAGATTACCACAACCTTCAAACACCTATCACCTAGATCACCCAAGTGTATTCTTACCACAAGAATACTCACAAGGATGTCTTGTGTTGAATGATGACCAAAATCAAGATTACAACTCAATAATGATTGATACAATATGAGTACAAGTGTAATCAAGAATTGAGAGCCTAGACCTCAAATTTGTGCAAGTGAAAGTGCTTAGGCTAATACAACAAGATATATGAAAGTGTTTGCTTTGTATGCTCTTTTTGCTTGTATATTGTGTTGTGTCTTGTTGCTTGAATGAAGCCTCTATTTATAGGAGAGGTCTTGGCTTTGATTTCCGGACATTGGCTCCTCCTTGGGGAGTGATTTGCTTTGCAAAAGAAACCATTTAAAATCATCAATATAGCAATTAGAAATCAATCCCACAAAATAGGGAAAAGTCATGCAAACGCAAGCGGATAGTTTCTTGTCAAACATGGGGTTCGACCGTCGCAGAGATAAGATTGAAATTGAATTCTGCGAATTTTTACACAGGGGACCGGTCGAAGGGTGCGGCCGTCGCCCTCAATGTGACCGGTTGCCGCTTTGCGTTTTTCTTAAACAGAGAAGTCGGAACAAAAATCCAACTTGCGTGCAATCGCTCACCGGTCGACCGGCCGACCACACCGTCGCTCACCTGGTCGGCCGTCGCCCGCTCTTTTTTTTTTCTTACGTCCCATTTTCTCGTTTCAAAACTCAACTCAGTGCGGGTTGCCCTATAGGGCGGCCAGGTCGAAAGCTGAAACAAAAGTGTTGTCCAATTTTAAATCGAAAATAAACTTCAAGAAATACTCCAAAAAATAGTAAAAACATTTTAGATCGATTGGAAGTGTTAGGACAACATTTAGGGACATTGTTTTGGTATAAAAACTCTTTAGAACAAAATCATCAAAATCATGATAAAAACATTTATCTAACATTAACTTCTTTCATGGACACCCCCAACATTTCATCATTCCAAGTACCACAAGAAAAATAGTCCCAACCACCTTCTCTAACACGTAAAAGCCGACAAATATCATTAGGAGTCCACTTAAAATGACGACCCCTTACAAACGAATTAACGGCAATCGGCTTCCTTTCAACATCATATTGCACCCACAGATTGACATAAAAGAGTTGGATAATTTCATCATCATATAAGACATAAGCATGCTCCCATAAAAACATCCAACCTTGCTCCTCAAAGAATCCTCTAATAGTGGGATATTCATTTGTAAATGAATTAAAACGGCACATTTTAGTCCGAGCAACCGATTTTCCTCCCATTTCTGAATCTTCATAGTACCATTCCACATATTTATTGATGAAATTAAGAACATTGTGGGAATGAGGTGCTTGAGTAATAAAATATTTTTTACCTTTCGCCCAACGGCAATTTTGCAGCGAAATTGTTCCGCGGAGCTCGGTAATTTGTGCACGAGAGAGTACGGGATTTTGAACGTCATCACCTTCTTTAGCTGCGTTTCTCTGGGCAGCTCGAATATCCCTTTGTTCGGCTTCTTCTTGCCGATTTCTCGAAGAACCCTCTCTGCCCCTTCTACGCTTGGAGATGGGATTTCGATCAGTGGAATTCTTTGGGGGGGCCATATATTATTGTGAAAATAAGAGGATTAGCAACAAGAATCGTGAAAAATGATGAAAATTTGAGGAATATAGGAGAAAAGGGGATGAATTTTTCGCAGCAAGGGTTTTGGGAGTTTTTTTGCGTCTGTTTTAAAATCGAAGACAGACGGTTTATATGTTGAGAAATTGTCCTGGGTGACCGGTCGAGGTGGGGTGCGACCGGTCGACGTGCAGGGCGACCGGTCGCCCCTGCTTTGACCGTCCCATTGCAATTTTTCATTCTCCAGTTTTTTCAAAAATTCGATTTTTCACCCCAAAAGTTTTAAAACTTTACAAAAAGATAATTTTAGACCAAGTCCAACAAATACGGGTTTTTGAAAAACATATATTCGAGAAAAACGAGACTTTAACAAGTAGTGTCCTTTTAAGATAATATTTGCAAAATCATTTAGGGGCACTTAAGGGGTTAAATGAAATATCTTGAAAGATATGTGCATAAACATAATGTCGAGCTCTAAGATAAATACGAGTGAATGTACCTCAATAGTTGTTGGGATTTGGTCCAGCATCCTGCCTGCAATGGGCTTTAAAAGAGGCGCGAGGCGCGGCCCGCGATTCGAACTCGTGAGCGCTGGATTGCATAGTTAAAAGATAGCTTAAAGGATATGATTTGGACTACCTATACCAACAGATGCATCTTCTTTTCTGATGCTCATTACATAGAAACTCTAAGGTTAAGCGTGCTTGGCCCGGGAGTAGACATGGGATGGGTGACCCCACAGGAAGTTTTCCCGAGTGCGCGTGAGTGAGGACAAAGCGCGCTAGAAAAAGACTCGTGTTGGTTTGTGGGGGACAATCGTCAATCCGAGTAGCGCTAGAGGTCCAACAACCTGGTATCGAGCGGTCACGAGTTCGAATTCCCTTGGAAGACGCTTGGAGTGGAGGTTGCCAGAGCGGTGGAACGAGATCTTTGGCGCAGCAGAGGTAAACGGACGGAATCAAGGGTAGGTCGCCATGTGGCCATAATCGAGGTAAAACGGATCGAGCTGAAGGTGTAGGTTCTTTGGACCAGGAATCGAATGGTAGGTTGCCGGATGTCCTAATCGAGGTAAAATAGACTGGAATCAAGGTGTAGGTTCTTTGGGTGGACAGGCGAATCAAGGTAAGTTGCCGGGTGGCGGAATCGAGGTAAACAGATCGAACCGAAGGTGTAGGTTCTTTGGGTGGCCGGAATCGAGAGGCTTGCGTGACGCGACGCTTGAATCGAAGAAGTTGGCGTTAGAACTGAGGAAGTTTGGCGAGCAGCGGAGGTTGCCAAGCAGCTGGAGCCGAGATCTTGGCAGTCTTTGGGAGGGGGATTGTTGGGATTTGGTCCAGCATCCTGCCTGCAATGGGCTTTAAAAGAGGCGCGAGGCGCGGCCCGCGATTCGAACTCGTGAGCGTTGGATTGCATAGTTAAAAGATAGCTTAAAGGATATGATTTGGACTACCTATACCAACAGATGCATCTTCTTTTCTGGTGCTCATTACATAGAAACTCTAAGGTTAAGCGTGCTTGGCCTGGAGTAGACATGGGATGGGTGACCCCCTGGGAAGTTTTCCAGGGTGCGCGTGAGTGAGGACAAAGCGCGCTAGAAAAAGACTCGTGTTGGTTTGTGGGGACAGTCGTCAATCCGAGCAGCGCTAGAGGTCCAACAATAGTTTAAGAAACTTGATGACGAAATAGCCAATGAATATGAGATATATATCCTACACAATTCTTAGACAAAATTTGCACAAAAGCACAAGTGTAGGCAAGTAATAGGAGATATCAAAAAGAGCTTATTCTAAGAATTCATAAGAGATAATAAACCACATAAGTTTAATTAAATGCATATAAGGTCTTCTTTTTAAAAAAATTTTTAGAAGCACAAATATATATTGAAGACCTTAATTAAAAATAAATACTAGAAAACTCATTTGCAATTAAGATATAAATAGAAGCATGCATAAAAATAAAAAAATGCATATTTAACAAGGGAGATACGAGTTACCAATTTCGCCATTTCCATGGATTGTGCCGTTCCCATTGTTGATGATATCTTCCCCTTGAGAAGTCACTTTGTTGATGATGACTTCTTTGATTACTCCATTTCCAAGGTTTGTGTTCTTCCCATTTTTGATTATATCCTCTTCTTAGAAATTAGCTTTGTCGAAAATAGTTTCACCTTCTTTGATCAAATGAAACGGTCATTTGATGTCTTCTTGGCGGTATAAATTTTCTTCGATCATTAATACGCCGGTTACCTAATATGACATTGTTTTGTGGTACCCTCATGTGTTTGGGTCCTTTGGGATTAGTCTTGAGACTTTTAGGTCTCCAACAATAATTAGAGCTATTTCTAGCTCGACAAGTATTTACCGTATGACCCTTTTTACCGCAATAAAAGCAAGTAATAATTCTAGGAGCATAATGACCAACATGCTTAGAGACTTGATTCCTTTTCATGTGATTGACACCCTTAGGCTTATAATCAAGTTCTAGTTTCGAATTATCACAACAATCAACAATATCGGTCATTCTATTTGTACTCAAGTTGGATTTTAATAAATCCTTTTTCATACAATCAATATTCTCAACAAGAGTATTATTTTCTTTTTCAAGGTTTCTAACCTTGTCAAGTGTGGTGGTGTGAGCACATGATAGTGATTCATAGGAAGTAAATAAACTATCCTTATCATTTTTCAAAACATTGAATTCCTTTTTCAAATTTTTGTATTTAACAAGTAAGCTTTGGAATTCATTTTGAAGTTCATCATAATCATTTTGCAAATCACTATAATCACTTTGAATAACATTATCATAGGAAGTAGAGGGTTTAAGACATACCTCATTTTCTTCTTCGATGCCCATAAAACAATATTCAACTTCTTCATAGTTGGAAGTTGTAAGAGGCTTGTTCCTTAGATTTGAGCTTGTATCCCTTTGAGAAGTAGATGCTTTTGTTTGACTCCTTTCATTTGCAAATACTCCATAGATGGCTTCTAATTTTTGCCATACTTCATGTGCCGATCGAATACCTACAATACGTTCATATTCCAAATTAGTGAATGAACAATACAAGATATTTAGAGCCTTACCGTTTAAGGAGATGATTTTCTTCTCTTCATCATTTAGCTCTATGAGGCTTTTGGAGGTGTGTGGTGTATCTATCATCGGAATGGGTTCTCCATTTATGACGGTGTTCCAAATATCAAACCCGCAACCTTGTAAATAACATTCCATTCTTTCTTTCCAAAATATAAAATTTTTGGAATCAAATAGTGGTGGCTTGGTGGTGGAGGTGCCGGATAGATGAGCTTCGTTCGTAGCCGACGATCGTTTCTCTTCACTCGCGATGTGAAACGAGTTTGCCAAAGAGTTTGGCTCTGATACCACTTGTAAGTCCAAGCGGCTACGATAATCTAGAGGGGGGTGAATAGATTATCTCCATCTTTTCGATTTTGCCCTCTTTTTCGAACCAAATGCTCAAACACAATAATAAAGGTGCGGAATGTAAACAACACGTGTTGATTTATAGTAGTTCAACCCACCTAGGGCCTAATCTACTACCACCCCAGTATATCCAGGATGAATTTCAAAAAGAAAAAGAATTTTATTAATTACCAAAATTAATACAAATTCAACTTACAACACCTTGAAGAGCACCACACTCTTCTTCAACACCACCTTTGGAGATTACCACAATCTCCCTTTGAAGATCACCACAATCTTCCTTCAACGGCACCTTGTGAAGATTACCACAATCTTCAACCTTGAAGAATACCAAATTCTTCAACACCTCAATAAGAAGTTCACCACAATCTTCTTGCACCTATCACATAGATCATCCAAGTGTGCTCTTACCACAAGAACACTCACAAGGATATCTTGTGTTTGAATGATAACCAAAAATCAAGATTACAACTCAATAATGAATATTACAATTTGAGTGCAAAGTGTAATCAAGAATAGCCTAGACCTCAAGGATGTGAAAGTGAAAAGCTAGACAAAATTACAACAAGAATAATAATAATGAAGAACAAATATTTGCTTGAAGTGTATCTTGTTGTGTTGTATCTCAATTGTTGTATTGGTTGCTCCAAAACTTCCTCTATTTATAGGAGATGATTGATCAAGCATAGGCTCCTCTCGGGGATTGAAAATCTACAAAAAAATACAATTAAAATCAAGAAAATAGCTGTTAGAAATCAATCCCACATTTTAAGGAAATATGTCTGCTGTCAAACGGTCATATTTTTGTTGTCAAAGCACAGGGCGACTGATCGCACAGAAATAAAAGTTTGAAACGTAACACAGTAGAATTACACAGGGCGACCGATCAAGGGGGTCTTCGACCGGTCGACCAATACCTTGACCGGTCCCCCTTAATCATTTTTGCAAGGTTTAAGTTTCGTTTGAGAACAAACTTGTAGAGTACCGGCGACCCCAGGGGCGACGGCCGACGCCCGATGCGGCCGGGCGACCTGCTTTGATTTTTCTTTCATCTCATTTTCTGTTTCAAAATCATCTTCAGTACGGGTTGCCCTATAGGGCGACCGATCGACCAAGAGACAGAAATGTTGTCCAATTTTTGTCAAAAATAAAACTCAAGAAATACTCCGAAAATTTAGTAAAAACATTTTAAACCAATCGGAAGTATTTAGACAACATTTAGAAACCTTGTTTTGAAGTAAAAATATATAAACGTAAAATCATAGAAGTGTTGTCCAATTTTATCTAAAGTAAAACTTGAAGAAATACTCAAGAAAATATTAAAACCATTTTAGATCATTTGGGAGTATTTGGACATTTTGGACATCCTTTAAAAACATTATTTTGGTAACAAAAATAAAATCATCAAAATTAAGATGAAAACATGTATCAAACATCTACTGGGAGGATATTTATTAAAATAAAAACAAATCTCAAAAGGTGTGTCATATACTAATATATACGAAAGATTTCAATAGAAAATTTCTATATTTACCACACAAATACACAAAGTTTGGGAGCATGTAATATCTTACATGCACATTGTACAATCATTAATATTGCCCATAGACTAACTAATTTTGCTACTTTTTAATTTCTTCTTCCACGTCATTTTGTTGGACGAATGAAGATATCTGATGACCTTTCTTTATTACAATAAAGCTAATCAATTTCCTCTCAAAATTAGAAATGAAAAGGGTGTTTTGTCTACTAAGTCATTAAGTCAAAATATAAATAATAAATTAAGATTTTAAACTAAATGTAATATAAAGAATTCGGAGACGGGTTCAAGAAACCCATTAATACTCTTCTTGGAGCTATAAATTTTAAAAACTTAGATTATATTTAAGACACGCAATGAGACATCTTCGATAAAGGGAGTGTTTGCAAAAACTTTTGCTTTTAGAAGAAATGATGTATTATAGCAGAAGTAGAAGTAGTTGAGAATCAGAAGTTGGTAGTGTTTGAAAATATAATTAAAAGTTGAGAATGAGAAGTTGAGAGTGTTTGGTGAAAAAATAGTAAAAGTACTTATTTATTTGTAAAATTCAAACTAGAAGCGAAAATGTAATCTAAAACACCCACTCCCCGCTTTTAGATTCGATTAAATGAAGCAGTATTAGAAGCAGAAATTGGTATATGCAAACACCAAAAACTGCTTTTTTTAAGAAAAAAAACTGAAAGCACTTATTTTTAGTGTTTGCAAACACTCCCAAAGTTTAGATTCACTTCGAACATAAAACAATTTTATTAATTATATGTCTGATTTAATTAAAACCGTTTCATTACAATTACAACATAATTCTGAGTATGATGGTGGGGAATTTAAATGGTGTTTGGTCGGACGATTTCTTACTAATAGAATCGTCAATTTTATGGCAATGAAGAATACACTAGCATCTCTCTGGCGACCGGTTAAAGGAGTTGTAATCAAGGAGCTAAATCCAAATATGTATCTCTTTCAGTTTTTCCATGAGTTAGATATTTAAAGGGTGGAAGCTAACGGTACATGGACCTTCGATAATTTTCTGCTTCTCACGAAACGCCTGGACATAGGTGAACAACCGTCAAAGGTCCTATTATTTAATACTTCCATGTGGGTACATGTGTATGATTTGCCGGTAGATTTTATGTCCGAGAAGATAGCAAAGAAAGTTGGTATTTTTATTGGTGGCTTCATTGAGTCTGACCCTAAAAATTTTGTGGGGGATGGAAAAATACATGCGGATCAGAGTTCATATTGACATTCGTAATCCGATTAAAAGAAGAATGAAGATTAAGAAGTTAGGAGGAGATTGGGCGTGGATAAATTTTAAGTATGAACGATTGCCCTCATTTTGTTTCTTTTGTGGTCTCATTGGGCACTCGGAAAAGTTTTGTGAAAAACTCTATGATTCACCACCGACCACAACTGAGAGAGCGTATGGGCCATGGTTGCGTGCTCCGGGACGTAAGGATTCCAACTCCACCAGTAACATCTGGCTTCGTGAAGACCCGCCGGAGAATAGGTCGGAAAAGGTGTTCGGTGACAGTTTTGGTGGAAAGGCAGTTACTGTCACAGAAGGAAAGAATGCGAAATTTTCGGAATCTAATCTCCGAGAAAAAGGCAAGAACGTGGTTGAGGGAGTTAATCATGGAGAGAGTGGCAGTTATGGAGCGTTACAAGATAATATGCATGGAAAGTCTATTTGTAGATATGATGAAATAACGGAAAATGAAATGGGGCAGTTAATTCTAACGGATATGAAGCGTCGACGTATTGAAACATCCCAAGAGAAGGATATTTCTCTAACTGGGCCTCTGACTTTTGTTAGCCCGATTACAAATATCCAAAAAAACGGATTAGAGGTGGGTCCTGGTATCCAGGCCCACCTACAGAAATGAGTACGTTGTGTTGGAACTGCCGTGGGCTTGGAAACCCACGGACAATTCAAATCTTATTGGACTTAGTCCAAGCTAAACGGCCCACTTTTATTTTTCTAATAGAAACCATGATACACAACAGTCGAGTGGAACAAGTACGGAGCAAGTTGAAGTACGAAGGTATGTTTTCTGTTGATAGTATAGGGCATGGTGGGGGTCTGGTTATGTTTTGGAAAAAAAGGATATGGCAAAATTATTAAGTTTTTCTTCAAATCACATTGATATGGAAGTTAATCTCAAGGATACAACACCTTGGAGACTAACAGGGTTCTATGGTTACCCAGAGAGAAGCGGCGGACAAATTCATGGAATCTTATTCGAAGATTGGGATCTCAATCTCATCTTCCATGGTGTATAATAGGGGATTTCAATGATCTATTATTTCCATCAGAAAAGAGGGGCGGTAGACCACATCCTCAGTGGCTCTTTTCGGGGTTTAGAGAAGTGATGAACGACTGTAATTTGGTGGATTTGGGTATGCTAGGGTACCCTTTTATCTAGGAAAGAGGCAGGGGTACTTCTAATTGGGTGGAGGAGAGACTTGATAGAGCCCTAGCTTCTCCAACTTGGGCTTCAATTTACCAGAGTTGCAAAATTTGGAACCTAGAAGCTGCATCATCCGACCATTCTCCTATTTTTCTGGATATAGGGTTGTCACAGTTTATACAAAGAAAATTCAGATTTCGGATCGAGAATGCTTGGCTTCGGGAAAAGGATTGTCGTGGTGTTGTCCAAAAATCTTGGGAAAATAGCCATGGGTACCCGATAGTGGAGAGGTTAGATACACTTGGGATTACTTTAAAAACTGGGAGATAAGTTACGGAAATCATTCAATGATCGGATAGCGGAAGAGAAAAGGCGATTGAAATGGTTCAGGGGTAAGAGGGATAATTATTCTGTGGCTGAATTTGCAGAGGCACAAAAGAGATATCGTGTGCTATTGGCTCAACGAGAAGATTTTTGGAAACAAAGATCGAAGCTCTATTGGTTGAAAGGAGACGATATGAATACCAAATTTTTTCATGCCAGTGCGACTCGGAGAAAAAGAACTAATACTATCTCAACCCTTCGAGATCAAGTGGGTAATATACTAAATTGGGATAGTGATTTGGGAGAACACATTGTTCATTATTTTTCAGAGTTGTATTCTGCCCAGAATACTGAGATGGATGGGATTCTCCAGAGGGTGCATAACAGAATTACTCCAGAGCAAAACTTGAAATTAATGGAGCCTTTTACTGAAGATGACATAAAGATGGCTCTATTTTCCATGCATCCATATAAATCGCCGGGGCCAGATGGATTAAACCCAGCTTTCTACCAGAAATTCTGGGGTTTAACAGGGGAAGGAGTTACAAAAGCGTGCCTGCAATTCCTGAATCAGTGTTCATTTCCTGAAGGATTGAATGATATAGATATTGTTTTGATCCCTAAGAAGAAGAATCCAGAAGTGATTACGGACCTAAGGCCTATCGCTTTATGTAACGTTATATACAAAGTGGTGTCGAAAGCCTTAGCTAATAGGTTAAAGGTGCTTCTTGCTGATGTTATTTCAGAATCCCAAAGTGCATTTGTGCCGAATCGTCTAATATCTGATAATATCTTGGTGGCTTTTGAAATTAATCACTATTTAAAGAGGAAGAGACAAGGTAAAACTGGTTTGGCGGCGTTGAAAGTAGACATGAGTAAATCCTATGACCGTATTGAATGGTCCTTTCTCCGGGGCATGATGATCAAACTTGGTTTTAATCAAAATTGGGTCAATCTTATTATGTTATGCGTATCTTCCATTCGATACAAAGTGGTTCATGGTGGTTTCGAATCGCATCGGATTGTACCAACAAGGGGACTTCATCAAGGCGATCCACTCTCGCCGTATCTATTTATTTTATGTGCAGAAGGGTTGTCTGCCATTCTTCAAGATTACGAAAGAAGAGGTATTATCCATGGTTGTGCAGTGGCAAGAGGTGCGCCGAAAGTGTCTCACCTTTTTTTCGCCGATGATAGCTTTTTCTTCTTCAAAGCTAATTCATCCGAAGCATCAGCTATTAAAGAGTGTCTGCAGATTTATTCTACTGCTTCTGGACAGGTAATAAATTTTCAGAAATCTTCATTATCGTTTAGTAAGAATACGAGGGAGGAAGATCAACAGGAAATTCGTGGGATTCTCAACGTGCATATAACAGAAAACCATGGTCATTACCTTGGTTTGCCATCGTTGGTGGGAAGAAATAAGAGAGATATCTTCGCTTTTATCAAAGAGCGGGTGGGGTATAGAATACAAGGCTGGAAAAGTAAGATGTTATCCAGGGCGGGTAAGGAGGTGTTGTTAAAAACAGTGGCGCAAGCAATACCTACTTATGCAATGAGTATTTTTTTGTTACCTTTGGATCTATGTGCAGATCTAGAAAAAATGATGAACGGATTCTAGTGGGGTAATGATCGAACGAATTCTAGAAGAATTAGATGGCTTTCATGGCAGAACATGTGTACACAGAAGTCTAACGGAGGAATGGGCTTCCGACGCATTCATGAATTTAATTTGGCTTTATTAGGGAAGCAAGCTTGGAGATTTATCTCTAATCCGGACTCAACGGTTGCTAGAATGTTTAAGGCCCGTTATTTCCCTAAAGGTGATCTCTTCTCAGCAAGCTTGGGACATAACCCAAGTTTTGTATGGCGTAGCATTTGGGCGGCAAAGCATGTAGTCACTAATAAGTATGTGCGAAAAATTGGAAATGGTGATCGAGTAAAGATTTGGGGGGAGCCTTGGCTTCCCGATCCTGTCAATGGTCTTATCACTACTCCACCATTGGAAGGATTGGAAAACACGAGGGTATCCGCCCTAATGAAAATTGGATTTGTGGAATGGGACGATGATCTTATTCGAGATATTTTTGAGGTAAGAGATGCCCAACTCATTCTTAAAATTCCGTTATCTACCTCCAATGTCTCGGACTCTTGGATTTGGACTGGGGATAAAAAAGATTTTATACTGTTAAGAGTGGATATCGGGTTCTTTGTGAAGGATTAGTTTCATCCTTAAACAACTTTGTTTTTGATTGGAAGGGATTTTGGGCGTTGAAGGTTCCCCCAAAAGCAAAGAACACGGTATGGCGAGCTTGTACGAACTGCTTACCTACACGAGTTAAGTTGCTGGAAAAAAGAATTGATGTTAATCCAAGTTGTCCACTATGTAATAATGGTATTGAGTCCAGTTTGCACATATTTTTTACTTGCCCTTTTGCTCGTTCGTGTTGGAATCTTGCGACTGTGCGTGTGGTGATGGATGGATATTCAGAAGTAGTTCAGTGCTTGAATTCAATTTGGTCATCTATCTCTTGGGAGGATAAGAAGATGGTGATAATGATAATGTGGGCTATTTGGAATAATAGAAATGAGGTTGTTTGGAATAGTAAAAGTAATACAGCAGCAATGGTTGTGAATTATGCTTCTTCTTTACTTATTCAGTGGGAGTCAGCCCAACAAGTGGAAATTGGAGATTGGCAAATTAAATCTCGAGATGGCGCAGCAGTCTGGAATAAGCCTAAACAAGGAGAACTTAAATGTAATGTGGATGGAGCAATTTTTAATCATGAAGACAGAGTTGGATACGGTTGTGTTGTTCGAAATTTTAAGGGTGAGTTTGTTGCTGCTATGAAAGGAGTGTTGCAAGGGATAAATGATCCGGAAATTGTTGAGGCGCTCAGTTGGATCGAGAATCGCTTCAAGGATGTGGTCATGTCTGTTGAAACGGATTCGTTGTGCGTAATCCAGGCTATTCGGGGGAAGGCATTTAGTAACTCTTATTTCAGTACTGTCATTGGAGATTGTATTAACATGCTAAGGGAACTTCCGTTAGTTTCTTGTGTATTTGTTAGGAGGTCAGCGAATCGAGTTGCCCATGGCCTAGCCAAAGCAATGGATTCTATGTCTGGCGTTGTGGTTTGGGAGAACACTCCCCCGTCGTTTATTTGTAATTTGCTGTTATCTTATATTAATGAATGAAGCTTTATCTTTCTGTCAAAAAAAAAAAAAAAAACAAGATAGCCATGGGGCAAATTTAAATTAATTAAATTAATTGTGGCAATAGATTGATCAACGTATAGCACTGCTTTAAATTAGTTGGAACATTTAGTCCTTATCATAGCCTAAAATTTTGTCTACAATAATGAAAGATTAACTAACTTCTTTCCTCAAAATCAAATGATAACAACTATTTTTTTTTTCTTTTTAAGAATGGAATATATTCTTAGAATATAGTACAAGTTGATACAATTGAAGCAACATGAAATTCCATGCACCAAGAAAACATGAACACTATTTCTAATCAAATTAGCAATAAGATATAAATTTCGTGGGGATTATTAATTCCGATTTGACGATTCCGTACAATAATTTTATCAATCATAAAAATACCTAAATGTAAAACATACAATCGTATATACATAATCTCAACTTATTTGCATTAACAAATACGAAAAATTTTAAGTTTTACAAAAATCAAATCATTCATGCGACGAGTATATATATATATACATGTCATGCAATAGATGTACAATCCAAAAAAAATAAAGTAGGTAATTAACCAAGTATAATAGTTCGGCGGGATAATTTCAGTATTGATATCCCAAGTATACCTACTTTTTGCTTTTGATATCTAATGTTCCCATCTCATCAAACTTGGTCATCAACATTAGCTTTTTTAATCAATTTTGGTACTTGTCGTTAGTTGACCGTTAAATATGACCTGATAACCTGCTATAACAAGTAAAAATAGGTAAAATAGTTTCATTTACGTTTTTGGCCTCATTTTTACTTCTGCCTTCATTTCTAATGTAAGTTAGAAGCTCAAATTTTGGATCTTCTTTTCGAGAACTCCAATCTTCTTCAAATTGGTCTATGATAACTATTGGGCATTCATTATTGAGTGCTGTAGTTGATGAATTGATAGTCAATTTGGAGAAATTAACCTCAATTTGGTCAAATTTGCGAATGGGAACCTTAGAGAAATCCCGTCAAATCTTCGATACCCGTATGAAATTGAGTTGGGGGAACATTTACCCATGATGAGGCAACCACAATAGTGTTTTTGGTCGCCGCCAATGACACCGGAAAATTCGTCGGCGATTGTACGAGGTTTGTGCACTCAAGATCTCGCGTTTGACGTTATTTTCCTTGATTTTTCCAGCCGAATTGATGGTGGGCAATGAGGGATTCAAAACTGTTTCTTAGGCACTTGTACGAGGTCTGTGCTGCTGTGCATTGTATGAGTTAGATTACTTCTGTTAAGCCTTGTTTATGATTTTTTTTTTTTTTTTTTTGTTTTGAGTGTTTGTTTATGGTTTTTAAAAATAACTAAAGTTCGATTTAATTACACTTTTTAATTGAATTGGTTGATGGGCAAATTAGGGTACTGCTGCCTTATGCCTTGTTTATGTTTTTTTTTTTTTTTTTTGAGTGTTTGTTTATGGTTTTTTAAGATATATATAAAGTTCAATTTAGTTACACTTTTTAATTGAATTGGTTTATGGGTAAATTAGGATATTGCTGTGCAATGGATTGTGCTTATTAATCTATATATATATAATAAGAGACTATTCTATGAATAGTAGCTCGAAATTTTCCCGCCCATTTTTCACTTTCTAAAAACGAAAAGTATTTTCAGCCTTTTTTTTTGTTTGTTTTCCCCCTCGATTTTTGCTAAATTTCGGTTTTAAATTATGGTATAAACTGATTTCATATTTTGACTATTTGCTAATTAATTGATTTCCTAATTTAAAGATTTCTTAACCGGGTATAAATACTTTCGAGATTAGGAAAGAAAAGATTTCTACAGAATATTGGGTGATTTTGTCAGATTTTGAATGTAAATTTTTTGATAATTGAATTGGATGACTTTCCAATTATATATATTATTTAATTATTTAATACAAAAAACGAAACATGATTTATTTATGTAAAGACAATCAGAATAATTGTACGTAAATTTGCTTGGAGTGAGACGGAAATAATAAATTCGATTCTGCACATACACTTAATTATATTATTTTATTTTATTTTCCAAAAACTGAAATTGACTGATTACAAAATAGCAAATCGGATAAGAAAATAATGAATGAAAACAAAGAAATAAATCTTCAAAATTTAATTTGTCCCATCTTTCCTTCAATAGATCATATTCCTGCAGTATAAATAGTTGAACCATTGTACAATTTTCAGTATCACAATAAAAGCCGAAAAAAACGAGAACAATTCTTTCACAAGCATACATAATAATTTTTTTTGCTGAATATCATGGCTCCAATGTTCACTTTAATCAAGGACTTGAACAAAAGCAAGACTCAATGGGCTATTAAATTACGTCTTGTGCGAGTTTACCAAAAGCCCTCCTTTTCTGACAAAAATCAGATACAAAGTGTGGAATGCATCTTTCACGATGCTGAGGTACTTAATTCTTTCTGATTATGTTCTGTTAACAATTTTTCTATAACTTTATTGTTGTATAATTTGATTAAATTTAACTTATGGCAGGGAGATCGCATTCATGGAACAGTACGAAAAATGCATATTGAACAATACAAGAGACTGCTAAATGAAGGGCGAGTTTATGCCATAAGAGACTTCTTAGTGGTTAATCAAACTGATAAGTACCGTGCATGTGCAACAAAACACAAAATTCTTTTTCATGGCAAAACAAACATATTTGAGATGTTTGATAAAAGTTTTCCAAGGTTTATGTATGCTTTTAAGGATTTCAATGAAGTTTCAGACGTTGAACATGTTGATGACACTATGCTTTTTGGTAAGTTATAAACACACAAGTCTATTTATTTCATTTAATTAGTTGTGTGAATTTAACAATTTTATTCTTTTAATATTAACAGATGTCATCGGGAAAGTGATATCAATGCAATCAGCACAAAAAAAGGAAGTTGCTGGAAGGACAACCCGCTTCATTGACATAATTTTGGAGGACTTGGAGTAAATTTAATATATATTTTTAGATAATGTAGCGATACGTGTTAAAAATCACGTATAATTTAATATATACGTGTTAATTTTTTTTAAACCTTTAAACTGCAGAAACAATCGTTTAACATGCACGTTGTGGGAGGAGTATGTTGATACAATATTGCCACATCTTGAAGCAAATGGCCTTGAACCAATTGTAATCATAGTGCAAATGTGTAGAGCAAAAGTTTTCCAAGGTATTTTTAAATTTTAAATTTGTAAAAAAATAACCAATTTTGTATTTAGTGATGTGTTTTTATGTTTTGTTTTTTTTTTCAAAATATTTGCGATACATAGAGCGAGTCAAGGTGTCAAATACTTTTCATGTCACCAAATTGCTTATCAATGGGGATGTACCAGAGATTCAAGAATTCAAGAAAAGGTAATATTTTCAGTTTTGTTTGTATTTATTTTTTTTCTTGAATATAATTGTTTCTTACTGTTATATTATTTTAAATATCTTAATTCCGTTACTGTTACATTCAAATTTACATAATTGTTTTTATAATTTTTAGGATTGTGAATAGCAACAACCCCACATGTTCAATCAGTCATGTGACAGTGCCGTCGACGAAGACGGTTTCAGAGGAATTGGAATCTGGGAAATCCTTAGTTAGAACAATTGAACAGCTTTATTCAAAGAGGGAGGTAACAAATTCCTATAATTGTAAATTAAATATAAATTACAATAATTAAGTATTTATTATGGATAATAACTGAGTTGATTTGATGCAGGTTGGTAGTTTTTGGGTTTGTGCTACAATTATCAGTTTCATTGGAGATTGGTGGTATCTCTCTTGCCCTCATTGTACCAAAAAAGTAACTGATGCGGGAGAGTTACTATATTGTTATGGTTGTGATAAGTTTCCTGAAACTGGGATAATGAGGTATTTATTTGGTTTGATCTATTAATTGTTTCTATATTATCACATGTTTGATTTTTTTTCATCTTCTGAATTATATATTAGGTATAAGATGCACATTCAAGTTATGGATGATACTGGGAATGCGCCACTGCTGTTATGGGATCGTGATTGTGAAAAGTTGATTGGAAAACCCTGTGAAATTTTGAGGAGAGAATATATAGATGTAATTTTTGGTATTTTAATGCTTATATAGTTTTATACGTGATTAATTTTTTATGAATTCTTATCAGTCTTTCTTTTAAATAGAGAGAAGGCGGTATAGACATTCCGGATGAGATTGCAAGTTTGATAGATACGAGGGCTTTCTTTAAGGTTCAGAAAAAAGGAGATCAGACTCGGCATTATGATGGCTCATTTTCTGTTTTGAAACTGACTACAAACGATTATTTGATTAAAACTTATTCCACCTTTGCAATAGAGAGTCAGGTAATCAATTAAAGTTTTAATCTTAATTCTTCTATATATTATATGTAAAATATTTTATGTTGCAAAATGACAATTCCCTTTGTTGAAAAATGTAGGAATCCGATTATCTGTCAAAGCTGCATGTTGATGAACAAGATGAGGAGGTGGCTGGGTCTTTTTATACAATTTTACAAAAATAATGTTAAATTTATATATTTTTAACATTGTAAAAACCAAACTTTGTTTTGTAGGAGAATTCTTCAGAAGCTGAAGTAAACACCCCGAGTAAGCTGAATAAAGGGAAAGAGTTGGTGAAAGATAGCCCATTGTCTAAGCGATCTCTTATGGATGATTTTTCAAATTCTACGAGTTCAAAGAAGCTGAAGTCATTTGTTAAGAAGGAAGAAGACGCTGATAAGAAATAGTAATGCGAATTATAATTAGCAATAGATTTAGTTTTTTCATATTAGTTCTGAACATTATTACTATTTACATTTGAGTCTTTGGTTTTTTCATTTCGTTTCAGTTTTTAATTGAATTTGGTTGTCATAAACAGAATGTTCAACTTTTATTATTATTATTCGTAGCTTTTCTTAGTTCTCATTATCACTTGATATTTTTTTGTTAATTTATTTCTTGGAATACATTAAATAAAATATTAACAAATATTATTAATTATTAAACTTTTAGTTAATAAATATTATGGAACAAAGTATTAGATTTAGTATTACTTTTCTATTTTTGTTTTTTGACAATTGAAATTGATATGTTATCTTTGAGACATTTTTTTTAAAATTATAAATTGACAATATATATTCTTTCCATGGATGTTTGCAACTATAAATTATTGACTAAACTATATAAAGAAACAGATTTCTAAATTGGTATATTATATATTTTGATTTCGACAGCTTAGAAGAGATCGAGTTTTATCATTGTTTTTTCAAGTTTTATAAAGGTGTAACATATCCATATAAGTAACTGATATTACTTTACATAACAAAACATAGTGAAATGCATACTCTGAATTATGTTCGCAACAATCAAGAATAAGGCATTTTTAAAAAACATATAATGAAAACCCTAAGCACCATCAGGGTTCCACTACACTCTTGGTGCAGGGTCAAGTGGCTTATCAGCTTAGAGTTTTCTTTTAATAAGAGCACAAAAAATAAGACAATTAACAGATACACAAAACTATAGAGAATGAGATAAAAATGAAGCTACCAGAGAATTAACTGATACAAAAAATAAAGCTGAAAATACAAAGTCATAATATACAGAAAATTACTATACATATTTTATCATGCAGATTACAGCTTTAACTAGAACTGATTTCTTTCTAAAATATTTGTTAAATAATACCAAAAAATATGATAGTGTAATTTTAATTTTTTCCTTGCAGCATCATCCTAATTAGTTAACTTAATTATTTCCACATTTTCAAATATACCTTAAATGTTAAAAAAAAATAT